>JAZEWU010000014.1:7579810-7593271 GCA_036362915.1 Geotria australis
CGTAAGTTTAACCCCTGTACCGGGTTATTGCTTAACCAGCAATGCCATGATAGGGAGAACTAACGGGGTATTTTCCCACATAGGCAATATGGTGGATGGTACATCCCATGTGAAATAATCTTCTTCTTTGCGATTCTTCAAAGCACGATGGGCAGCTTCTGGACATCATTGTCTTTCAGCTTGGCTTTGAAGTGTTAAATAATAATAGCTAATGATAGCAAATAAAGGTGTTGTGATCCAGTGTACTGCTAGAACATTTGTGATACTGCACCGGCAGTGATAGGCAAGCAAACGCAACAAGAACTTAACACATTAGTTAATAAAACTCCCTTTAAGATGGACAAAACCCAAATGAAATACGTGTCGTTTCAGGTGATGGTTCTATTTCATAGCAAAGGGAAGAAGGGCCTGGAATGTCACCGATGATATTTGTTTTCCTTCTGCACACAGTGCTGCTGACAAACGTTGTGAATTGGTGGTGTGGGTGTTGCTTTCATTTGTGTATCACTTTTGAGATGGCAATCCTGGCGTGTCGCACAGATATTGCCAACGTGGTGACATCACCGCAATCGCATTTCATTCCGCGGCTCTCGTAAAGCTCGCATCAGAATCCTGTAAAGTTTAGATACCGATTGCCACTTTTGCCGTGCAAGGCTACGAAATGAACCGTGGTATCTGGAATCGGAGTGGATTGTACATTTCCAACACGTGCAAATGCATCTACGTGGACACACGATCATCCTGTGAAGGCACACATTCACGCAGAAACCCGCACATATACGCATGTAAATGTGCTTATTATTAATTTTTACCATACGCGGTATTTTTGTGTCGCGTTGACTAAATAAACAGCCGGCACATGCTTACGAAGCAGCCCGTCGAAAGAGACGATGCAATTTTTATAACGGCCCGATTTCAAACCAAACCGGAATTCCAAAATATGCGCGGTAGTCATTTCTTATTAAATACTGGACTGGTGGAAGGGACTCAGGCAGTGCTAACGGTCCACGGGTTAGGGGGCGCAGTACTTACCTTGCCCCGGCCGCTGGCAACCCACGCTACGCCACTGGGCTGAGTAGCTATTAAATAAAAAATAATGTTAACCCCGAGAGTCATCTTTTGTGAAAACAGAAAAAATACACTCTAACGTCACTGCAGTGTGTGGAGACCATGCAAGGGCTTTGTTCCGTGGAATTATGCCTCCTCTATTGTTACCGCGTAGAACACCGTGACAGCAAACTCATTTCTCTGTGAATGTGCAATGATGCATTCATGTAAAGGAGAACTGAGCCTAGCTGACACTTTGAATGACATTTGGCAGCTGTGCTGTGGGCTGGAAGGCTGTCCCTGGCTTTTGTTGGAAAGGCACAGGTTATAACGCATTGTAATTTGCCCTGGTCGAAATTCATTTCGCAGATGGGAGTCTGTGATTGGCAATAATAAATTGAGTTGTTTTTAGACGATCGTGATGCGGGCAAACTGTGGCAGAACATCCTGAGAATATTTTATGTGGACGCGTATTTTTGAAATGCTACTACGCTATTGTAATGGAAATCCATCCATCTATCCATTTTCAGAAACCGCTTAATCCCGTACAGGGTCGCGGTGAGCCGGAGCTTATCCCGACAGACACAGGGCGCAAGGCAGGGGAACACCGAGGATGGGACGCCAGTCCATTGCAGGGCGCCTGGGGAAATTTATCCAGTACGCCAATTAACCTGGCAGCATGTCTTTGGACGGTGGGAGGAATTCGGAGTGCCCGGCGAAAACCCACGCGGACACGGGGAGAACATGCAAACTCCACACAGAGAGGCCCCCGAGCCGAGATTCGAACCCGGGACATTCTTGCTGTGAGGCGGCAGCGCTACCCACTACGCCACCGTGCCGCCTCTAATGGAAATCTAGGATATAATATATGTCCAGTGCGTGTGCAATACGGGCAAAACTGTTAGGCGGGTGAGGAACAGCAAGTACATTGACATGCAAGGGTCAATATTAACAAGAACATCGTGTACTCCGTGACTCGTCACGGCACCGAGCACAGTTGTTTTTCCTTTTAGAATTCAAGATGGTTTTGATTACCGTCGGTAGCACGTTTGGTTTTTCGCACCGCCGCACTCGCTCGTTGTATATGGGCATGTGACCAGGACGACAGGAAAAGGTTACTGCTGCCTCGATCGTGAGTTTAGACGGCTTAAACATTTACCTTTGCAAATCGTCCCTTTAACTCTGAAATCATTTCCACGTTTTCGGCAGAAAAAAATATTCATACATATTCGTGTGTTCATTTAATCTAGGCTTTGGAATCGATGACTAAAGCACTTTCCTTTGCAATCCTGTGTTTATGACGTTGTATTAAACAGAACTGACACTATATATATACACACACACGCACTTCTTGTAGTTAATGCAACGGAGAGACATGCGCTTTATTGACAGAGAGGCTTGTGCAGACGCTGCCAGACTCCTTAATGCCCCGCCATCTGTAGACAGGCCGTCCTAAAACAGGACTGGGCAGCACAGCCGTCTGTCTGTCTGTCTCTCCAGCGGCAGTCGTACGACTCAAGGTCACAATACCAGCCCTCGTGGATGAACTAACCAGCAAGTGAAGGGGAGCTGCACACTTCAGGGTGTTTATATAGTTTGGGCCACTGCAGATCCGTCCGTCCTACACATCTCGGATACAAGAGGCAGAAATTAGGTTTCTCCGCAGGGTTTGTGGGGCTCACTCTACGTTACAGGGTGAGGAGCACGGCAATCCGGGAGAGCCGCGGGGTAGTGTTGCTGCTACTTCGGATTGAGAGGAGCCAATTGAGGTGGTTCGGGCATCTGTTACGCACAATCGGCCACATGCAAAGATACCACCAACAACAACCGCCGTTCGCCACTAAGTGGTGGTGACGTCACCACAGCGCCTGTGCCAGGCCAGGTGCACCTTGAGGCCACGCAGTTTGTCGAAGGCTCGATGACGGGAGGTCATGGGACAGACCCAGGTGCCATAGGCTGCCTGACTGAGATGACTGGCTGGGGCACCATCTGTGCTCCCCTCCGAGCCAGATTGCTGAGTTTTATCCATCGGGCGCTCGGCTCGCTGTTGTGAGCGTCGCTCCTCCGCCCTCGGTTGTTGTTGGAAGGCGACTGCCTCCAACTTCCCAGTAGCTTCCTTCACGAGCCTCCTCCACGCAAAGATAAGAGCATAGCCACACACGTACTGAATTCAGCTGCAAAAGCTTTCGCAACGACTCCTGTTAGTGAGAACCTGTCAAGGCCATAGCCCCTGGTCAACCAGGTGATGATGTTTAGGGCCACGTTTCTCTCTCCAAACACCTTAACCTGAACAAACCTCGCAGGGGGATAGGCCATGATCTTACATTGTACTGTATGCCACCGAGTATTGCTAGACTATGTCTAATTAAACGTTTATTACCCAGGACTCCCCGATGAAGGGACTTTTAATCTCAATGGGCTGTCTCCTGGTTTTAAGAAGTTATTGATCTGTGAATCTGCTCTATTATTGTGCATGATGGCAGAATGTTCATAAGCTGCATGCCATGGTGAGGTCTGCTCGCCGTGAGAGGGCTTAAGCAGAGAGCTTGTGTGGCTCTGCTCTTCCTCCGGTAAATGAGCGCAGACTGCAGTGGTTTACTCCACACGCAAAAGACAAAGATCCCCCGTTTAGCCTTAACAGACTGCAGGGTCAAGTGCAGTTAGCGAGCACCTATGAAGGCCGGCGCGGCACATGAGAGGGTGGGTCGCCAGCATCACGCCCGGCCGCCTTTGTCTCACTAGTGGCGATGTTTACACACCGCAGCAGGTACTCATTTGAGGCTGAATCGACCTAGGGGAGGCCCAGGATCGGTTCAAAATCGTCACCGCTGTTGGCCCTCGTGAGCGGGATTCGAACTCGGGTCGCCAGATTTGTAGCCCAGCGCGCTAACCACTGGGCCACCGCTCCACACACACCCACTCACCGCCACCGCAGACATACACACAGTCCACCCCGCACATTGATTCCTTTAGGTGTGATACGTTCCACATATACATTTTACATATGCGCAGGGTCCTGGCAGCGTGTGTCTCTGGGGCTGTGCCGGTGGCACACTCGAGTGCCCGGTAATTTCCAGGGGGAATTGGCAGACTGCACCGTCTGCTGTAAAGTGGATGTTAAAGACCCTGAGAAATCATCAGTTGCAGGAGGAGGTAATTGTGTGCCTGTGTCAAGAGGCAACACCTCAAATGCAAAAATTAATTACCCATGAAATAAATTGTTGAAATTGAGAGCTGGTCTTACGCAACTGCCCCAAGTCAGACCTCACTTGCAAAAAAAATAATTATTGAATCTCAAATATAAGGAAGGCGGCATTATTACAAAAAATGTACTTTCTCTCCAGCGACTGTTGATTATTTCGTGTTACTATCACAGTATATAGTTCTAAGTAAAGCTGGGACCTATTCTTTATAAAACACGTTCTTTCATTGAAACTTTTTGTAGTTCACCAGCATTGGTTCAAGCAAGCCTGCTGATGAGACACTGAATGACATAACTGGTTCAGAGTGTGCTTATATTCAAGCAATACTGCTGATAAGATGCACTCCCTGAAGGCCATGTGACCAATGGTGGGTTGTCGGATTATTATATGTTTTACAAACATGGGAAGGAGGCATTATTGGGATAAAATAAACCGTTTTATTTTAATGAAATGAATTATAAAGTGGTGGCATACAAACATTTTCTCACATGTACATTAAGAAACATATATGCGCTTACGTTAATGACTTTTTTTGCTGGCTGAGCAAGGAACTCTGAAACGTCCTATGAGTTCCCAATAGGTATTAAATTCAATCTCCCGTTTAGCTCGGGCCCACAGTTGATCAGGGTTTACTTTTTAATAAAATGTAATTTCCGTTGACAAGATTCCCTTTTCCCAGTGGGAGTTTTCCCATCAAAAAATTGAAATGGGGAATTACGAACACTTTTCCCCACCGCACGTATGCGTACATGTATATTGGCGTGGTGTAGCGAGGAGTGGTGGCGCTGTGGTTACAGCACTGGGCTACAAGCCCTGAAAACCGAGTTTGATTCCTGGCCATGGCTAACAAAGCTGGCCAGTGATTTTTAAACCAGTCCTGTAGGTTGTCTCGGTCAGCTCAGCCATGAATTAGAAGTTGGTACAGTCTGTAAACATTAGATCTGGGTACACAAAGGTAGCTGTGAGTGTTGCTAGCCGAGCCACCCCCTCGTGCACCGTGCCAAACCTTCGTAAATGCTGGCGAACCGCACTTGCCCAAACATGTGGAATCGAACCTAGGCCCATCTTGCACTGAGGCAGCATCGCTACTCGCCACACCAGCGTGTCGCGAACTGGTCTTTATAGATTATGGGCTGAGTCAGCCGCTGATGTACAAGTATCAACGCTAATACACGTGTGTAAGTGTATATCTATGGGTGCATGCATGTTTACGTTTTGAAAAGGGCTTATCCATTCTTCTTCTTTGCGATTCTTCGAAGCGCGATGTTAAATTACAGTTTCCCATTTTCTTACACAGCCCCTTGCATTTTCATTGAACTCCGCAAGGTCTTTTGAGCTGCAGAGGTTGGGTAGTAGAGCACAGACAAGGCAGTGTTCCATAGTATGGTCTGCTTCTCCACATTCACAGGTGGTTGGGCCGGTCTTGTAGCCCCATCTGACCAAAGCATCTTTTGATCGTCCCGTTCTAGTTCTCAGGCGGTTGAGTGTCTTCCACTGAATCCATGGTGCATCTGAGCCAGGAGGGAAGTCTTCAGCAGGTGGGATTCCCATGCCAGTTGCAGGAGGGTCACTCTCAAGCTTTTCCGTCCAGAGCTGGAGTCTGGTTTCCCCTCGAGATGTTGTTAGGGGCTGCACATGGCTGAGGAAGCTTCTTATTGACTTCAGTCGTTGGGCCGGGGGTTGACGTCCATGAAGGAGGTGGCGTTCATCGCTAGTAGCCTTTGTCATCTCGCCTTGACTGGCCACTTCCCGTCGGATATCAGCAGGGGCAATGCCAGCGAGGAGGTACAGGTTGTTTGTGTGTGTGGGTTTCAAGCAGCCAGTGATCAGGCGACAGGTGTTGTTCAATGCCGGGTCAAGTTTCTTGGCATGGGTTGACCTCTCCCAGACAGGACATGCATACTCCGCAGAGGAATAGCACAAGGCCAGAGCAGTAGATCTTAATGTGTGTGCTGTGGCTCCCCATTTGGAGTTGACCAGTTTTCGTAGGATGTTGTTTCGGGAACCGACTTTCAATCTATTTAAATGGCACTTGTTTTGCATTCAGTGCAATGACTGTTATTTAAAGTTACTGAAGCAGAAACAATGCATACATAAGTACATGTTGCCCTCTGAAGACGGTCACATAGCTGAAATAATGTATCACCGTCGGTTTTCACGGCTCGATGTAGGAGAATTGCTCTTAAGAGCTGCTTTTTCGGGATAATAATAATAATAATCTACTTTTGTGACGCGCACATTTTCTCCGGGCACGTTGCACCCGTTGATTCGGAGGCGCGGAGCCCTGCTCAGTCGGTTTGTTGTGAGTCGGTGAAAAGGTGACTTTTTAAGAGTTTTTTTTAAGGCTGTAGGGGACTGTGTTTGACGCAATAGGTGTGGCAGACTGTTCCAGGTTGTGGGTGCCGCAACCGAGAATCGGCGTTTTGCGAAGGTTGTGCTTAGCCGTGTGTGACGGATAGAGGAGGAATGCTCGACACGGCTGTCTCGAAAGAGCAGCGCTTGAGAGCCATTCTCATATCCTTAGACTTTCATGAAATAATAATAGCTACGTCCCTTTTTAAACAAATATTTTATGATCCTCTGTGTGATCTTTACAGCATAATTCGTAATCATTCATAATACATATCACAAGGTTATTAATGAAGGGATCTGTTGGAAATTATGACCGTATAAGTAATCCACTCCGATAGCACGCAATTGAAACCCAAGACACAGATTTCCTAGCTCCATAAATTGTGTTTTTGCCGTGTGTTGCACACTCCCACGAGACACAATGTGCTGAGCTTTTCATCACAGCAGCAGCCACAAAGCTGAGACAACAACTTTCAAGCGACATCAAAATGTGATATTGTGATAATATTCTATCATGCCGTATACTGCATCCATGCTTCTTTTGTGTTTGTTCCGCTGAATGTGTGTGTTGTTTTGTATCTCTGTAAGAGCTGGGCGCTACTGCTGTTAATCTTCCAGCACCTCAGACCTCACTGTTGACCCCGAAGCAAATGCATGACCTCGGTCCGTGACTTTCAATAAGCCAGGCCCCACTGCGAATGAGATATTATCTGTCACTCGTTACATTATAGTAATGTGCCTTTGTGGGTGTGTGTTTGTACGTGAGTAGCACTTGACCAAACATGGGATCTTTATCTCTGTTATTGTATATGTAACGCCTTGCAAACGTCCGTGTATCGTTTCACGGACAGCACTCGAAATCCGGTAGTCTGGGTTCAGTTGCCATCCATGTGTAACATCAGTGTCCAAGAGCCATCTGAGCTTGTAATGGTTCGATTCTAGGTCATTTGAGACTGTCATGAGTGTGTGGCGCGGTGTGTGAACGTCAGCACTTCTGAGACAAAGTTGGCCACGTGAGGTGCTCCCCCCACAATCCTATAACGTACTGGGCTTTAATAGGCACTTGCTTACATTACTTGCTCATCTGATCTGTATGGATACATGGGGGGGGGTGGGGGGCATTTCTGTTATATTTTTAAAGCAGTGCTTGCACTTTTGTTTTGTTAATGAACGACTAATTGTGTCGATGTAGGTTTTCACAGCTCTCAAGAGCTGCTCTTTAGGGAAAGCCGCGTCGAGCATTCCTTCTCTCTCCTTCACAGCGTTTCACCTCCCGTGTTGGAGGCATCGTTCTAGCCATCCCTAAGGAGCAGCTCTCGAGAGCAGTCCTGCAATGACTATTTTGCACGCTACACTATGAATCCTCCGGAACCGGGTCTCACTTAGGCCCACCCGGTGCCACGTGAGTACTCGGTGCGGTGTGGTCTGAAGCATCGCACTGAGTAGAAAAACGTGGCCGGGTGTGGTGTCACTCCCATCCTCTCTCGTGACACAGTGGCCTTAACAGATGCTCGCTAACGGGGTTTGCGCTGTAGAATGATCGAAGGCCAGGTTTGGGATTCTCTCCTGGTCGGATGAGCACGGGCGCTGTGCGTTTTGCCACCAGTAGCCCTGAACCGGCGGTGGACAGAAAATCCACCCAATCTTGACTTCCCGCCAGAATTGTAACCCATTTCACCAACCTCCCAGGGATGATGATGATGTTGATTGGTGGAATATTGTCAATTCGGCCTCCCGAATTGCGAGCCCCTTGCACCGCCGGGCCAGGTTTTTGCGGACGCGCCAATTAGTGTAATTGCGCGCGTATGTGCGGGATGGCGACGCGGTGACGCGATGCATCACGATGTTGGCGGCTGACACGTCGCGGCTGCTCGGGGCTGCTCGGGGTGAGCGCGAGCATGCGGGGAGGAACAAGCCGGCGAGGCCTCCCATCCATCATTGGCGGCGAGTGGCCGCTCCCTGCGTCGTCTCGCGGCTCCTGGTCCAGCCAATAGGGACGCTCCCTCCGTGTGAATCTCTTAATTTGAATAAATCGCTCGCTCGGTCGCTCGGTCGCTCACTCGCTCGGCGTTGTGAGCGACACAGCGGAGGATGAGGTTGCCGTCGCTCGCCCCCTCTGTCGCTCACACTCACCTCGTCACTCCGATCGTTCACCTCTGCACCTTCTCACGTGACGTCCACTCACACAACTCCTCTCACACCCTCACTCACCTCACCTCCTCCCTTACCCCCTTCAGTACTGTGCCAATTGTCACCAGGTACATCGTTGTCGTCGTATCGATGTAGGTTTTCATTCAGGCGCCTGGGGATGCCTCCAACATGTCGGGTGAAACGTCGCGAAGCGGACAGGATGAACGCTCGACACGGCTATCCCGAAATAGCAGCAATTCTCATAAATCGTTTCCATTAGCCGTGAAGCCTTCCCCAAGCTGTCGCTGCCTCTCACAGATTTCACAAACCACCCGGCACCTGCACGCGAGCTCATGTTAATCGCTCCATTTCCTCGGTCGACGTCCTCTTGCGTGATGTCTGCTCCTTGGCGGTCGCTGCGTCAGTGTTCTTAGACGTCATCCCTTCTAGAAAACTGTGTTCCGCCAAGCTCTAAAGTGTTGGCTTTCGCGAGCTTTATTCGCATTCACAGTTTTATATTTGGGTCGTCTTGTATCGTTTGACGTAGATGTTGAGCAACAACCAGAATGGTACAGCTTTAAACATCTTTTGAAAACATTTGTCTTGTGCGGCTTTTGCGCCGTAATCTTTCCTTTTAATCCATAGTAATGTTTAACTTTTTATCATGTTACCCTGCACTGTCGAGTTTACATCCCTTTAAGATATATTTATTCGCTCTGTTTTTGTTGTATTGATGTAGGCTTTCACAGCTCGATGTACGCGAATTGCTCTCCATAGCTGTTCTTTTGGGATAGCCAAAGAGAGCGTAACGGGCCGTGTATCGCTGCCGTCCCTCCTTCGTATTTGTGAATTGGGCAGTTTTGGGGTCGTAAACCCTCCTCCACCCTACCCGGCGATTCATTAAATTGTCCCATGACCGGACGTGCCAATATCTGCATTGCATTAGCACCGTTGCTGCTGCACGGGGGTCGCACGCGAGCTCATCCTGTGACCTCGTCCCGCGACCTTGTGCCGTGAGCTCATCCCGTGAGCTCGTCGCGTGAACACGTGAGGCAGCAACGCTCTCTCTCAGCGGCCGAGCCACGCTCGCCAAGGTGTACCCATCCCAGCGTATAAAACCTGTTTGTCAGCCGCGATTGAGCTATCACCTATAAGATTACCCTCTGACCCCAGGGCATCTGCTGCGGCGGGTTTTTTTCCTTCCCTCCGTAGCCTGCCACCCGTGTCCGTCCTCAAGGATAAAGCTTCTCGCTTGCTTCAGTCATCCCTGCAAGGCAATCTCGCCCTCCAATGGCTCTGTCTCACCCTCTCAATCTCTGTCTGTTCCGTCTTCTCTTCACCTTCCTTCCTCCCATCGCTGCCAGCACGTTCCGGCACCTGGGTGTCGAGGATTCAACAAGCGTCGCTGCAGAAGAAACGGTCACGACGCCGCCTCCGTTGCCGAATGAGCGGGACGGCGTTCGGCTTGATCGGCGGCCAGCGGATGATCCCAGCCGCGGCTCGGCTGGGATCATCCGCAGGACAACTAGCGTTCGCTTCCCGCAAAGTGGCAATCGTTCGTACCCCATCAACAGACACGCGATGGGCTGAGTCGACCCTCGGAATTGAACCTGGAATTGAACTCGTAAAATTCCAGCTGCGAAGGGAGCGGCCAAGCGTGAGGTGCACCCGGCCGAATTATTAAAAGCGCTAATAATAAACCCGGAAAAACACTTGCTTTGACCCCGGTAAGTTTCGACCAAGGGCACTGTCTAAATGCCACGAGAAGAAATTAATGGGCAATCAAACAGAGCTTCACTGTCAAAAAAAATGGACTTGACGGGATAGCAGGCGGAGCCGGGGAGAGTGGAAGATGTGCTATTTTCCGGCTTTCCCCCGCGTCCCTTTGACGGCGACTGAATAATAGGGACATTGATGTGTGTCACTGGCACGCCCGTTCTTTTCATCGCATGTTGCCTTCTTCAAAAGGATGACACGGTGGAGCAAGATAGGTGCAGGCCTTTTCTCTGTCTGCTGTGTGTACCGCCTCTTTATATTTTTTGTTCGCGTAGCATTGCATCACACCGCCGATGACACGTCTTGGGGGCTGTTTAGTTCCGAAGACAGCAGGCCATCTGCCTCCCTTGATTGAGTATAATCTCCTGTGCAAAGCCATACATCATGCCAATCGGCGTATGTATTTCAATCCTCACCGTCTCGTTTCAATGAATATTCTCAGTTTTGACCTTGGATTGCCGGATTCTGACTTTGAACCGCTTAGCAGCGTGTACTGGGGTTATGGAAATTCCGTGAAAATTGCGATTTTGATTAATTTCTTGCTCTGCATGTCTGCCGCTTGTCAGCCACACGCACACCACACACGCACGCCAAGCAAAAAAAAACAATTCCGTTCGTTTTGAAATGAATCTGTAAACAGATTTATACAGGGTTCATGTTTATTCCAAATCGGGCCACGCAAGAGGATTATAAAGACGGTGCGGTTAAATTGGGTTAAATAAAAATTTGAATTAATTGTACTTTACATGTTTTCATACTTTTGAATCCTCTAAATAGGCGGAATGTAACCTCCTTTCATGTCTGTTATTATACGGTGACATTTAGTTTGACATAATTGTAACTTTGTGTGTAGTGAGAATACGTACATTTCAATTAGGATTTCGGGATTTTTTTTTCCATTCTCATTGTCTCTCATTGCGTGATCCTCCAACCCTGGCTCCCAGGCGTCTGGATTGCAAGCATGAGCCATCATAGCCACTTATGATTATGTTGGCACAATCTGAATTAATGTCTTCATGGTAGCACCGTAAACTACTTTCTTAACCTTGTCCCATTACAGTTTGGAGTCTTTTATTCAACAAGGTGAGACCCCATTGAGATTCACGGCAACGTTCGCGAGGGAACAACTTCATAACCCTAGGAACAGATTTCATGCATTTTATCGCCACAAATTAGTTTCAGGCAATTGAGGCCTTGCGATTTGGGGCAATGATATCGGCGCACAATTTTCCGCGGTTTTGAATATCGCACGGGATTTTTTCGACGCCCGCTTCAAAGCGGACATCTGTGTGCTAATCCGCTGCAGAAATTATCTGGCAGCTTCGCGATCCAAACAGTCAAGCTCGATTCAAACTGGCTGCCGTAGCAAAAAGGCACCGACCCGCCAAGGCTAATCCCGGCTCCGCGATCATTTCAGTTTTGTCTTTTCGCGGACGACGGGCTGGTGCAAGGGAACGGTTATCGTTCCGGCGAGGCTGCGATGGGTCGGAACTCTTGCTGACCTGTTGTCGGTTGATCGGACCGGTAATCTGGCGCGAGCCCCAACCCGCTCGCCAGCAGCTGCACTTATAATTCGTGCAAGTACACATTGACCCAGATGGGTTATGCCTCCGTAATTGGTTGCTAAGGCGGCGTTCTAGGAGGGCTCCACGCTTTGTGTAATACGCACGCGGGCGCGTCTGCGTTGTGATGAGATTAAAAGCTAATTTCTGGAGGGAAATAATCAAGTAAAAAAAAAGACAGACAGATATACGGCCAGGTTTTTTGTTTTGTTTTTTAAAGGCGAGACTCTCCCTCGCATTGTGGCTTCATAAACAGATTTCATTCTGTCTGCATAATAGGCGGCGGCGGCAGCGTTGCGTTGAGGTTTACTCTTTGCGGATAAGCAAATTGTTGTGATGCCAGATATCGTTTTAACAAAGGATGCAGGCAATTTCCCGTGGTAGCGGCGTAATTAATTTGGCAATGTGTGTCATTTGTGGCTAGTGAGGTGTTAAAATAGAGCCACAAAAACTTGGACACGCTTATAAAATGAGGAGAAAATGGCTTTTGAGTAACAAAAAAAGCCCGTATAAATTGGTGGGATAAAAGCGCGGCAGAATGATGTGCATCTATAATGACGACTTTTAACGAACCAGCAACATGCACTCTCGCACACGTGGACAAATGCACACGGACAAAGATAAAGAGAAAGATCCCCGAACGCACAAGGTGGCACCGCTCATGCAGGCTGCCTACCACAAACTCCGCATCTCCTCCACTGCCTCCACCACTGTCTCTTTGGCTATCAGCTTCTTGTTTACTAAAAACAAGTTCAAATACTCCGACCTCGCCACGCACACCATCCTCTACTCAGATCACCTCCTCATCACCATCAGCGCCCAGCTGGTATCCAAGCAAACAACCAAGGCCGCTTTCCTCTCGCGGAACCCCAGTCGCCTCAACCTCTGAAAATTCCAAAAAGCAATACTCTCAGCTCCATCTTTCACCAAGACCATCTCTGACCCCTCCGACCTGGCCCAGCAGCTTAACACGGACATCAGCATAATCATGGACGAACTCCTACCAGCCAAAACCTTCATCCACCGCACCAGCACACGCAAAACTCAATGGCTCACTCCAGCTGCTATCACAGCAAAACGACACCGACACAAACTGGAAAAAACATACAAAAAATCAAACAGACAGGAAGACAGACTTGCCTACCGCCAGACCTGTAAAACAATAAACAAACCTCATCATCAAAGCACTCAAGACACATCTCTCCACACAAATATAGCCTTAACAGACTGTAGGTGGAAGTGCCGTTAGCGAGTAGCACCTTTTAAGGTCGAACAATTGCATGCTGACAAAAGACATCCCAAAGATCTGGAGGAAAACCAAAATTATTGCTCTTCTCAAACCGGGCAAAGATCCAGCGTATGCAAAGAACTTTCGCCCGATCTCCCTGCTA
>JAZEWU010000014.1:7598008-7611200 GCA_036362915.1 Geotria australis
CACGTTCTAAACGTGCCAGTCTCCAAGGAAGGCCCAGCCGACACGGGACGTGCAGCAGCGGCTGATGTCAGCTTGCCAGCGTTACAAGAGTAGATTATTATTATACCTCCCCACTTGATTCCGCGTGCATGCCCGTTAGCGAACGCTCTGAGACAGGGTTGATGGATCATTCACGGATCGCTGCGTCCGTAAAACCCTCGCTTACATGTGTGCGAGGAGGGCATGTTTGAAATATGGCGTGGGGGCATCTTCTAAGATGTCTCGATAACTTGGATGATTATGCCAACATACCTTTGAGGGGGCCTCTCTAGCTCCTTCAGAGGACCTTCCGCCAAGCAGAGGTGCAGGCGAGCAATTTCATAGCTGCGCCTTTACCTTTTGTTACCTTTATTCCAGTTTAATTTCATGCACCAAAGGAATTGATCCACTACAGTAATCCCACGCAAGACCCTCCTGAAATTAAAATTGATGCTGTTCTTGGTAAACACTGAACCATTGTTATTATTGTGCCTATATAGTTTTTCACGGCTTGATTTATGAGAATTGCTCAAACGGGATAGCTGTGGCGAGCTTATCTCCTTTCTCCTTCGACGTTTCACCTCTCGGAGCCTGAAGATGTCTCCAACGTCTGGTAGGTGAAACGTCGCGAAAGATAAAGGAGAAACGCTCGCCACGGCTATCTCGAAAGAGCAGCTCTTACGAGCAATTTTCATTCTTCTTCTTCTTTTTCAATGAATTGACGGTTGCTTTTCAAAGCTGTTCTTACGGGATAGCCATGTTGAGCGCTCTCCCTCTCTCGAAATGGCTATCATGAAACGAGCCGTGAAAACCTACATCAATACCTTCAACGTATTGTAAATATTTAGGATGGTGTGCTATTGAAGAGTGAATCCTGATCATGTGGAGGAAAGTCCAGTCAAGGTCTCAAAGCAAATGCATTCATTCAATTTACTTCCGAGAAGTCTCAGTGATCTCATAGTGGTTATAATGGAGATAGTTTTTCTCACCCTCATTTAGAGGAGGTGTGAAACTTGTGATCAAGAGGTGCGCAGAAAACGATTTAGAAATGCGGGGAGTGTGGGTAGAATATTGGTAGGGTCGGTGTGTAGAGGTGCTTGGTTAATTGCCCATGACAAAGTCAGACAGCAACATTTTCACCGTGGAATTGAATTATCATCGCTGTTCCATGGAGGAATTGGAATTGAGAACACGGCACGGAAATGTGAGGTTATTTTAATTACTTCACCGCTTTCGTCATTAGCAAACTGCCTCATATCCTGAAAAAATACATTGTAATTGCAATATCTATTTATTTAAAATCACTCAATGCCCGGTATCTATTAATGTTAAGGTGGGCTCGCTATATCACACAGATTGCAGCATACAGACTGCGAGCCTACTAGGCCATACGGTTACAAGGCGTCGCAACACGTAGATTTGACCAATCTGTGTACAGCTTTTCAAAACCTCCTCCTCAAATCAATTGCTTTTTCATTTTCTATCATTTATACCTTTCATTATATTATTTTTTTAACATATGTTGGGTTTCCCAAACGGCCTGCATGCTGTTCCTGCTTGCCTTTGTCTTAATCTCTTTCTTCCCGATCAGTCTGCAGTAATTGCCCTAGCTGTTGCAGGCACGGCCCACTGGGCAGAGACCTAGAGGCCGACCCAGGACACGCCGGAGGGATTATATCTGTCGGCTGGCCTGGGAACGCCTGTGAATCCCTCAGGAAGGGCTGGAATCTGTTGCTGAGGAAAGGGGTGTCTGGTCCACCAAAGCTGCGGCCGCGACCGGTTTAGAAAATGGAGGATGAATGGCTGTGCGTACTCTGTCGTTAACGTCACTTGTGAATTAATAATTATTTTTCGTTTAGCAAACTTGTTGGAAATGAGACTTTCGCTTATTTTAATGGTGGTCGCGACATGCTGGGTGGGTGGGTGGGCGGGCTCTTACCCACTCCCCTGTTGATGTAGGAATCGCAGATCCTATTGTCATACGTCCACTGATGTTAGTCACGGCAGGGAGTTGAACTCGTGTGAGTGGGTTCATAATGCGGTGCACTGCGCTACCACTGCACCATTTTATAATGAAACTAGTGTGATATTTATCGGACTGTTTAAAATGAAAGCCTAAGGGTATGTGATTCAGGGTACATGAAACGGCATGGAGAAATGACGGCAATTTCATGGTGCATAGTTAAAAAATCATGAATGGGAGGCGATGTGTTTATGTAGCGGGGGACAGCACCCCAATCTTACCGTTCGGTTATTTGTTTTTGTTCGGGCCAGTGCTGGATTTAGACCGGTGAACCCTAAACCCCGAGGCAACCACGGAACAAAGATGCCCTGCAGCCACCTGCGTGTATCTTATTAGGGATTAGACTTTAATGTAATGACAGAATGTCGATATTCAATAAATTATCGGGCCGCAATTCCAATTTTAATGCGGCGAGCGCAGTGCCGCGGGCGTGCGTACGAGACACACGACGCGCCGTTAATATCACTTCCCTTTGCGCCGCCGTTCTCCGCTGCTTTAACGCGGTCGCTCAGAATGCCAACCTTGTCGATATTTCACCGAACAGAGCACGCCGCCCATGCGCGCGTCTGTTTACAAGCGCATCGCGGCGTCGCAGCACCGCCGCGTCGCGGCATCGCACCTGCCCCCGTTCGTCGCCGTTGTTTTATTTCCGTCGCCCGCTTCCGCCCGTGGGCAGAGCGCCTTCGGTCTCCATCTCGCGACCATCACTCAGCCGCCCTTGCCCATGGGGCCTCCGCTCTGTCCTTGTCCCCCACGATATCTCGCGGGGTTAGGATAGCCTCCCACAGCTCATCGCGCGGCGCTCACGAACAGCCGGCCGCATTAGGGTCTTCTCAAGGCCTACCGGTACGCCGCGCAGACAAGTGGGAAATACCTGCGTGATGTGTGCGCACGCGATGCGAGACGAGGAAGCGCGTGCCCGAACTGAGAATTCGACTTCAGTGGAAACGAATGTTGTAGTTAGGGGGGGGGGAAGAACGTTGTAATCCGGTTGTGTTGAATGTTTTGATACCGAGACGCTGGGGGGAGTGGATTTTTGTAATCTTCAGAGTTCGTTACCTTCCTGGCAGTCGCAGAACAATGTTTGAACTCCTTGATTGTCTATCAGCCAAGTTCATTATGCTGTAAACACAGCAATAGTCATTATTCTGGTTTCAATGAGACCACGTTTATCAATATTCCTTCATTTCGTTTGTGAATGGCAGTGTTTCAAATCTGTAAATAATGAGAAAAGCCATCACAACAGAAACATCAATGCAGGCTGGAAACACATTAAACAAGACAGGGATGCAGCGCTGCATGCATAACAGCTCCCGGCGTAATCCTTAATTTCACTGCTACCTGTTGGGATGGTCACGTGGTCTCAGCGAAACGTCGGTGCCATCTCTTGAGGTAAGTGATACATGTGCTCACTCGTTTGCTCCGGCATATCGACCAGTGCACTTCACTTACACACCTTCACATGACCTAAACTCACAAACAGAACCTCACTATGAACACATTAGGTAATTGGCCAAAACCATCATAATATATTGGACGCAGAATCTGGCAAATGTTGGTCCTGGCTAACCGCGTGGCTGCCTTCCCCCTCCCTGCCTCTCTGAGACTTTCTCGCACCTCTGAGTCATTTTCTCTCGATCTTGAACTTTGAATGAAATTTATGAATTGGTGGTTTAAATCCGCCATTCTCAACCGGTGGGTCGGCACCCATCAGTGAGCCGCGGGCGCCACCTCGTGGTCCGTGGAGACCAGACCCAAGTGGGCCAAGTGGACCTCGATGTGTAAAAGGTTGAGGAACCGCTGGTTTAAACGACTAAATGGCCATGAACTTAGTTCTTTTGAGCTGGTGGTGTGGGTAAGGCCGAGTGCTTTTGCACATGTGTGCAATGCTATGTGTAAATGTTTTTTGTTGGTTGATTTAATTTTGGTTATTTTTTAATCTTGGATATATTTTAATTATTGTCAAATTCGCATGTTTGTTGTGTCGCAGGAGTCCCGTAAAGAGCTTGCAAGCTCATTGGGTATTTTTCTGCTGGTATAATAAACATCTTTCTATCTAGTGCAGAATACACAAGGTTCCAATAATCTATCTATTCGCTTCTTCTTCTTCTAACATGTGATGCACACCTTCGTGTGCTGTTACATGAACTCGTAAGTCGCACAAATGCTTGTGTGCTACAAAAGTAACTGGAGAAGTGTTCAGCACGAAAATACTTTGACGACATTTGAACACAATGTTGGCTGCAAAGTTTGACGGTGAATTCGAAAATATCAGCCGACGGAAGGTGGTGTGAGGGAAATTCCTAACCACACCTCACAGCACAAAATTGCCAACATTTTGGCAGCGTCTGATAACTGAGTTTGAAAATATGGAATATAGTAATAATAACGTGGGGCCCTCGAATCGTGGCGTGACACAAGGACTGTCCGTGTCAAACTATCGCAGTCAGCAGTTCGTCACCGTATGTGAATACCTTCCGGAAGGCGATAGAATAGAACTACTTTTCAAACGCCTTCAGATTGCCTCCTGTGCAAACGAAAGGTGACGCTTTCTTGCACATCATGCTTTTGACACTACTGCATAGTTGTTCGCGGTCGTGTCATCTACCTCTCATGCATTTTAGATTGTACCCGGTTATTTTTCGGTTTGACTGCCGAAGCTTCTCTCCATGTGCAGGCCAGAAAAAAAATCCCACGCTTGTGGCTACAAATATAAACGCCACCTCCTTGCTCACCTTATACACTCAGTCTCAAAGATGACGCAGCGTTTAATACATGACATACCACGTTCAAAGGTCATCGTGCGGACAGGTGAGCCAGCACGACTGAGATCCTGGATTCCAAACCCAGGTCACCTGTTAAACCAAGCGCAACAGGCAACTGGTGCCAGCCCATCACTAATGCCTTTTGACAAATTTTGTATCTGAGATTTCGTAATTTTGGGTTTACTGCCATGGAACATATGTCTATAACACAGAATTGTATGTGTTTTTGGTTATACTGTATATTGTTCAGCATGATGTCGAGTGTTGTACTCAGAGGCCCTTTTGTTAAGCAAGCCCCACATATGCCTTCTTTGTCAGTGTACAATGCTTGATCAAAATAAGTATTGGTGCTTGGTCACAGTATTTATGTATTATTCACAGCTTCGATTTGTTGACTTTACTAAATCAAAAATCTTTTAACGAAATAGTAGGAGAAGCTAATTCGCTCGTGAAAAAAATATCGCCGCATTGATGACAACTCTTTATCAAAATATCGCGCGGTTTTATGTAGTATATACGCACACGCGCACACGATATTGTGGAGCATTTATTGGGGTACCGAGGGCACTTTTATAAAATGAAATAAAATGAGATACAGGGAAATAAAAAGCATACCAGGAATGGGAGGACCTGTTAAATAATGCATGGGATGATGCCTGACCCTTATGAAATAATAAAGTACTGCAGCATTGGCGCAAGCGCTTTGGAATTCATTTCCCAGGTCTGGCACAAGGCGTGACCTGAACGAAAGTGGCCATTAATAACTTTTAGTCTCAAAATTTGTGCCCGTGGCATAACAATTTGTCCACCTTAAGCTCAGCCTCGTGTCTTTAATTTGCAGATTGTAATAAAAACAAAGAATTGGAAAAAGAGACCGCCGCGTAACGTCTCAACAAATGTTGTTGCGGGTTTTCGTTTGGGGAATTCAATAACCACCGCAATTTGTTCTCTTTATCGATGAAAGCCTCGCAGAGTCTGAAGACTTTACAGACCTTTGACCGCTTTTGTATTGTCGAGTACTTCGGCGTGTGGGGCGGCGATGGAATTACTTGAAGATAAGCCAAGCAAACGGCTACCTACTTGCTGTGCTGCTTTGTACTCGCCAAATCACAGGCTCTACAGGTGGGTGTCTAACACCAAATAGTCTCTGCACAATCCAGCAAGCTCTGCCACCCAAGAATGTGCGTGCAAATGTGTTCCGCCGCCACCACCACCACAGAGAGATAGAGAGAGAAAAAAAAATGCCACGAATTTCTAGCCGCTAAATGGCAACAACAACAACAAAAACGTTACATTTGCGAGAAATAACAAACAGATGCGCAGGATCTGAATCCACGGGGTTTGGCTTAAATAATACATGGCATCTATAACCAGGGCTCACGGAGGATCGCACGCTGGTGAAATGTTTCCGCTCGGCCACGTGGCAGTGATGGATGTAAACGTTCGGCTGCGCGAACACGTGCGCGGAGCGGGCAGACCATTGTGTGAGCTGGAGGTCGGGGTGTGTGGTGGGGGGACATGTGGGGGAGGAGGGGGGGCTGGTGGGGGGGGTTGTTTGAAAATGTATTTTGAATTTCTGCCTTAAGCACGAATGTATGTGCTGGTGTCGGGGCCAACACCAGTCACGATTCTCTGAACCGGTCCTGGGCCTCCCCTAGGTCAGCTCAACCCCAGTAGCCCACGGTGCCCCGCGTTTCCAAAACCCTAGTGGCACACCAAACATCAGCTGTAACTCCGTGCACATGCACGTAATTGCGTGCGTCCATATGCAGTCACAGACAGAGGTGTCTGTGTTTACAGATATTAAAACGTCAAAGCGCTCACACTTAACGCGCAACAGAAATCCGGGACAACCTCAGAGTAGAGTAGAGTTGCTGCTTCTTCGGATTGAGAGGATCCAGTTGAGGTGGTTCGGGCATCTGGTAAAGATGCCCCCCGGAAGGCTCCCTTGGGAGGTATTCCAGGCGCGGCCCACTGGGCGGAGACCTAGAGGCCGACCCAGGACACGCTGGAGGGATTATATCCTTCGGCTGGCCTGGGAACGCCTGGGAATCCCCCAGGAAGACATGGAATCTGTTGCTGAGGAAAGGGATGTCTGGTCCACTCTCCTTGGACTGCTGCCACCGCGACCCTCACCAGGACAAGCGGTTTAGAAAATGGATGGCTGGATGGGGCCGTTCTTATCTCCGTCGGTGACCCCGGGAGCGGCCGCCGCCGGCATATCTCGCCATCGCCTCGCGACAATCCGTCGTCGCCCTTCCCGCGAAGCGGCCGCGCGGCTCGCCGCCGCGTTGTCTCGAAAGCGCGGCTCGTCGGCGAAGCAACTGGAAACGCTCGCCAGGCCGGCGCGCTCCGACACTTTAAGTTTCCTTTCCGCCTCAACAAGTGCGCGAACCGTGGAGCACAAAACGGCAGCTGCCGCTGTGCGCGCGCGGGCGGGCGTGGGCGGGCGGCGGTGAAGCGTTTTGCCGAGCGGCGGTGTTTGGAGCGGCGGCGTCTCACCGGGAGTTCCAGATAAAATATTACGACCGCTTCACTGAGCGGCAGAACTTTGCGCGCCGCCGGTCTCTTTCTGACAGGGGCGGAGCTGGCCTCTCCGCTCTCCGCCTCCGTGCCACTTCTTCGCCTCACTGTTAATGCATTGATGTTTGCATTGCCTGAGGACTGTCTGCTTTTTCGCAGCAATTGGCTAAACACTGAGACTGGGCTCCAATGAAAGCCGTCTCTGGTGTTGGGCCAATAAGTTTGAAGGACAATGAATTTATCAGAGCATTCATTTGCATGTTTTCGCCACAAGCATGTGTGGCTGCTTGCAAACTGGAATCTTTGCACAAAGGTGTCCATTTAGTGTTTTAAGATCTTAACACTGTTCTCATTGCTAGAAAGGGTAAAACCTCGTATATTCTACATTATTTGTACACTGGCATAGAGGTGCTCATGGGTATATGTGCGCGCGCACGTGTGTGTGCGTGGCTTATGCATGTGTGTCCGTATGTCGTTAACGCGCGTGTTTTATTTCCCTCTACCTCTGCGCCCTTTCTCCCTTGTCTCTTCGGAAAATTACAGATCACCCAGGGATCCGGGACAGAAAATTATCAAGCGTGTTATTGCCCTGGAAGGAGACATTATCAGGTAATTCAGCATCACGCCGAACGGGCTGCTCTCACACCCGCTGGCTGGAGGGGAGGAGTGAGGCGGGGGTGGAGGACAAAGGCTAATAGGAAACAGACGGATACATTGAGGTGACTGATAGACAGGCGACTGAAAGACTCGTAAATGGACAGGCTATTGAACGGACGCGGCGACGAGCACGCGGACTAGCGATCATAGCGGCCGACGCGCCAACGAATGGATGTGCGGGCACGCGGGTTGATGTATGGGGCGGTGGGACAAACGCACGCGTTGATAGATGGACGCGCGATCGGACAGGCGAAAGAGATTGATACATTCCGGCTCAACGCCACACGCCCACGGGTGGATGAGGCGCGCGCGCGAGTCGTTGCGTCTGGAAAACAACTGGAGCAAAAATGTGGCACGCTCCGTGACTCCTGACAGAGGATTAAACGAAGAATTTTAATGACGCCCACTTCCGTGGAAGCGAGTGGCGTAAGTCAGAGGCGTTTTCATCATTCACACGCAATCACAAACTCATTTACGCTAACCTTTAAGTAGAGGTTACCGGTATTTTGTATGTGCGGCGCTGGGGCACATTTGTTCACAAGCTGATTGAGTGATGATTACTGATTAGCATCACTTTTGAAGGCATTAGGAAGAAGAAGAAAAATAATGCCCTTCCCCCTTCCCCGATGCATACAAATTCCGTAAATCATGTTTTTCACAGGCATTTCATTTTCGGAAAGCATTAAGGCCCTGCCTTTTAAAAAGAAAATAATTAGCATTGAAATTAATTACACCTGGTCGCTTTTAACCGTTTCGCCGACGCCGCAGCCATCGTGCGCCCCTCGCTTATCCTCGTCCTCCCACGATCTCGCGTCAACCGCGCTCACCTCCGAGCGGCCTTCCCACGCCGCGCGGTCTGCGGGCCGCAAAACCCGCTCGTTCGACCGTTTAACCCCACGACCGAGGGCGTTTCGCTCGGACGAGGGGTCGCCCCACATGGGGCGGGGGGTGTGGGGGGGGGCTCGCCCCCCGGTGCCCGCTCGCGGGTTAATCTCGAGTCGCGCTCGGCGGCGCCGTGATTGGCATCGCGTGCGATGCGCTGCCCCCCGCGCGCCACGCAGAGCGACACATCCCTCTTGCTTACTGATGTGCGCGCCGAGCCAACCCGATAATCTGCCCATTTATCACCGTCCACGTCGTCACGTTAACGCGAAGCGACGCGGACCCTTAATTTGCCCCTAATGGGTGTTTGGAGCGCGCTGGGGGTTCCAGCCGGGTGGCTGGCGGGAGAGGGAGGCAAACTAGCGGATGGATTTGGAAGGGGGTGAGATGGTGGTGGTGGTGCTGGGAGGTGTGGCAGAGGGCGTTTGGATAGATGAGCGGTGGGCTGGAAATTTGGCACAGCCAGGATCCTGCAGTGTGATGGCACGGGTAGGATAACTTTATCAGAGTCGAAGCATCTTTAGGCACACACTGGTGTGTTTGCGGGCGTGTGTATGCACGCAGTTGTGTATGCGCACAGTGTGAATGTACAATATTCCACAATGCGAGATGGATTGGAAACTATATATAAGCGCGGGTCTGATTTAAGCAGCGTGTGCGTACATACACCAGTTGGCTATCTTTATAAGCACAGCCGGCCTTGCTGCCAAGCGTCGTATGTAATTCCAACTACTGCTGTTCATCAAAAGCCGAGATTACCTTTGTTAAAACGACAACAAAACGACAGCAAAACCACTCGACACATTCGTCAATAATACAACCTTAACAGGAAAAAATATATAATAGATGACATGTCAAGCGATGGCCCTAGTTCACAGCACATAAATGATCAAAGGTAGGTAATTTCCTATGTGCTGGCTTTGGTGGAAATTCTGTTTGCTATTGCAGGAGTGATTTGATCTATAGGATGTGTTTGTAAGTGGCTGCAATTCTAAACTACGCACCCAGGTCAAGCAGACACATATCTGAAATCAAGACAATTGAACATAGCATTGGTAGCGTTGTGTCGAGCTGTACGTTACTGCTCCGGAGTCGGAATAAAGAGACTTTTTGTCAGCAGGGTGCTTTCGGTGAAATTTGACCAATTTCAAATCAGGAGCCTTGTCCTGTGTTTTTCAGGATTACTCTCGGTTTGTTGGCAGATAATAGGTTTTTTTTCAGGAGGAAAACAAGACGTAAACGCCGGGAAAGATTATACCCTAGCAACCATGGACAGGGACCCTCAGTAGTTTGTCAAAAGCTTATCACTGCTAGAGAGTACCATCCCCTTCCCCCCACTGTGAACAGCGTCACATGTAGAGACTTTCATCCAGCAGCAGATTGACCAAGGCTTGTACTGGTGTCGGTTTGTACGGCTAGATGTATGAGAATTGCTCTCAAGAGCTGCTCTATCAGGATAGGCATGTCTAGCTGTGCTCCTCTCTCATTTGCAACGTTTTGCCTCCCGCGTCGGAGGCACCGTCATTCAGATGCCCAATGATGATTCAAATGGGCTGACGATGCCTCCAACGTGGGAGGCGAAACGTCGCAAAGGATAGTGGAGGAACCCTTGATACGGCTATCCCAAAAGAGCAAATCCCGAAAGAAATCATGTTTTCTTCACTGTCTTGTTGGTGAGCACCTATTAAGACCAGCGTAATACCCGGGCGCGGGTGTGTTGTGGCCGGTAGCAAGCTTGCCTGCTTTCATTTCCCCGGTGCCGAAGATTACACACCGACAAACGGTACTCCACTTAAGGTTCAGTTGACCTAGGGGAATCTCAGGACAGGTTGAGATGCCGCAACCGATGTTCGGCTGCGAGTCAAACTCGGACCATCCGATTTACGAGTTAGCGCCGCACCGCCGCTCCACCACCCCGGCTCCCACAATCGCCTCACTCGAGGGTCCTTGAGAGAGCCTCCAAACTTACACTTGACCTGGTGTCTGCGTGTTATTTACGCTGTCTGTTTGCCCATTGTCCATTTAAGCGGCAGTAAACAGCGCATTGTTTGTACGCTTCGCGGAATCGCCTTCACCGCTAACTGCCACACTCACTCTCTCGCGTAAGGCGGAGGTGTCGGTCAATGTGCGCACATTGAGTGAGCCGCGTGCTGTATTTTGAGTGACCCGCGTGCTGACGTTGAGCGATGGCGGCACGTCGGTTGGCGAGGCTGCGGCACTGGTCTGGTGAAACGGGTTCGATTCCGGGCTGTGGGACGCGATGCTCATTGCGGTGGACACCTGCATCTGAGCTTGATGTCCCCTAAGTTTACTCGATCTAAATCGTACAGTCATCACCGGCACTTGAGACCCAAAGCTGGTCATATTTGTTTCATATTAGTTTACTTCGGGTTAGGTCATGTAAGTATGATGTTAACTATGACTCTCTACCACCCGATACAGCACAATCAGATCAACTTGTCTCCTGGGTAAATGTGCCAATTGATTAGTTATTTCAGAAAATCGGAATGTTGGAACGTAAGCAAAATGTTAACAAGTTTGTACGAGGTTTTGCCACGGATTACGTCCGGCATCATCGCTTGGTAACAAAAGTTCAGTCAACGATCCAACGCAAAAGAAGCACGATTATGAATCATAATATTGGCCCTGAAAGCTTACATTGACAACCTTCCTTAACAGTCCGAGCTCATTTAGCTATGCCAGTATCGCAAGTTTAAATATTTTCAATAATGATGGTTGCTCTTCAGAAGCATAATCGTGATGCTTCATCATCACGATGCTTCCAACGTGGGAGGCGATACGTCGCGAGGGAGAGCGGTAGATCGCTTAGTGACACGGCTATCCCAAAAGAACAGCTCTGAAGAGCAACCGTCATGAGTCGAGCCGCGAAAACCCACGTCAGTACATTTTCAATAACCGTATTTGTCATCGTTTGTTTCTATACTTGTTTAGCTACCGGTTGCGTCCCGGTTGAACAACGAGCGTGTGAAAGTCGAACAGCTCACCGCGTCGCGTTTCTGACGCCGCCTACACAGCCGAGTCGTTCTCACAATGTGCAATGTCTTCTGCAAAAAAAAAACCCCACTGCAAGTCTCGGCTTGACTGATTGATCGTGCCCTCTCTGCCGCCCTCCCCTGCAGAACCCTGAGCTACAAGAACAGATACGTGCGCGTGCCCGAGGGCCACTGCTGGCTGGAGGGTGACCATCACGGCCAGAGCTTGGACAGCAATTCCTTCGGGCCGGTGAGTGCGGAATGACGGATGGATGGCGAAAGGTTGAGAATCCCTGGTATAGGCCACAGCTCATTGGGCTTTGTATGGTAAAATATAAATAATGACGGTTGCTCTTCAGAACTGTTCTTTCGGGATAGCCGTGTCGAGCGATCTCCATTTCTGCCTCGCAACGTTTCGCCTCCAACATGGGAGGCGAAACCATCATGAATCGAGCCGTGAAAACAAACATCGACAAAATATAAATAGTTTAGTTTCGTGTGAGGACTCTTGACATCAATACCATAATAAAGACAAACATTCCCCTAGTTAATCGACGGGCTGAAATTGGTGTGTTTTATAAGTTATCTCTTATTAAAGTTGGCACAGTGGCTCACACGGGGGGTTGTGTAACGAGCAACATCAATACGTTGCCACTCGCCTGTGCCCACCCCTTGTTGAGATCCACACAGTGCCTCCAGTTGCTCTTTTCAAGCTGCGTTCACCCAGTGTTCACGCAGGCTCCTGAGTGAACATCAAAGGGTGACCTAACGAGCCCAGTGGCGCCGCCCACAACACCACCACATTCACCACCCTACTCAGCTCCGCCGTCATTATCAGCTCCTCCAAACGTCGATGACTGGTGACGGGATGTGTACATTTGCCAGCCGTGAGGCGTCGGGAAGTGGCTTGCATGCTGGAATCGTTTAATCCGAGCATCTATTTGTTTGTCTGGAAACGGCACGCGCCCTGTCTGCTACGCCACCGCGCAGTCGGCGATGCCACCCTCAGCCCCCCCCCCGTTGTGGTCCTGCATTTTAGGTCCTAAGCGAAGCCAGCGGTGAGTACATAAATAGAGGAAAAGCGACTATCAGAAATAATAATAGTAATAACAACAGCAAAAGCTCCGCTTTGAAAAGAGAAAAAGGAAACTTTCTCGGCTTTGGGGGCTGTAAACGCGAGCGTGGCACGACCCTGACCCCGCCACCCGTGATAGAATGGAACCGACAGGTGTCTGACTGCCGATGTGATGGAATCATTCGTTGCAGCAAAGAATGCGGGCGACCGCGCCAATCCCATCGCGGCGCCGTAACACACTTTTCCCCGCAGCGCT
>JAZEWU010000014.1:7633118-7647078 GCA_036362915.1 Geotria australis
CCGACTGCTGGGCGGCCGCCGTCTGTTGTTGCCGCCGGCGGTCTGACCGCCCCCGCGGGCGGTCGCGTGTTCCGAGCGCGTAAGCGGTTCTTCTGACGGTCACGCTAAAGGCGGAAGAGGGGCTTAGGGAGGGTTGGTTGATGGTGCTGGTGCGAAACTGGGAATTTAAAGGTGAAATAGTGTTGACGCTTCAGCTTTGAGTAAATCAATACGTGGGAAGTAAAGCTGAAATAAGGCATACCCCGAGCCTTGTTGTTGTGCAGGGAAGGATTCAAACCTGGTACCTTCGGTCCGGACATACATTCATGTATACATAAACACTTGCTCCGTTATATCTACAGCATTATTGCTATGCTTTATTATCTAGGAAAGCCTCGCAGAGTCTCAAGGCTTCACAGGAAGGGGCGACGCTGCTGCTGCTGCTGCTGTGAGCAATTCCAGTCGAGTCATTTGCAGGTAATTTCCCAGTATTGGGATGCTTGGCCAGTATTAGTGTGTGCAATTTTGGCGATGGGACGAAATTGACAAATCGGAAGGAAACCCATGCAGGAAAGGGGAGGATGTACAAACCCCACGAAGGGAGGCACCCGATTCGGGAATCAAACCCAGGCCGTTCTTGCTGTGAGCTAATGCCTTTGCCTGACCCGGCTGCCCAATGTTTGGAAGCGCCGCTGTGTAGAATCCACGCTGTGTGATGGGACACTCAATTGGAATGCATTGCAACAATGAGCATGTACAACAACAACAACCGCCATTCACCACCAAGTGGCGGTGATGTCACCACGGCGCCTGTGCCAGGCCATATGCACCTTGAGGCTATCACGTGAAGTGTCGAAGGCTCGCCGACAGGAGGTCACAGGACAGACCCAGGTGTCATGGCCTGCCTGACCAAGATGACTTGCAGATGCACCACCTGAGCTCCCTACTGTGCCAACTTGCTGTGCTTTGGCCGCTCGGCACTCGGCTCGTCGTTGTGAGCGTCGCTCCTCCGCCCTCCGTTGTTGGTGGAGGGCGACTGCCTCCGACTGTCCAGAAGCGGCTTTCACGAACCTCCTCCACAGAGGTCGATCTTGACACCGCCGGTACCAGTTTTCAGCAAGTC
The DNA here is from genome assembly GCA_036362915.1 of Geotria australis. Classification (NCBI taxonomy): domain Eukaryota; kingdom Metazoa; phylum Chordata; class Hyperoartia; order Petromyzontiformes; family Geotriidae; genus Geotria; species Geotria australis. The sequence continues at coordinate 7,634,221 of JAZEWU010000014.1, forward strand.
CACCCAGCTCCAGGTCCTCCTGTGCCGCATCAATCCATCTCTTCTCTAGCCCGTGCCGCGCCCGTTTAGCCCCCTCTATCCGACCAAACAGTAGTTGCTTGGGCATGCGACGGCTGAGCATGTACACGTACGCACGTACACACAGAGGGTGGCTGGCTGAGACGTGACTAAACACTCGGGGTGGGGGGGGGGTCGATAATGTCCGTGTGAGAAACCGGCGCATGAATGAGTGGGAGGGAGCGTTGTGGCTCTCGGGAATCATAATGGCTGTCAGAGCACAGAGCAAGCACTACCGAGATGCCGGATTTAAGTGTGTGTTTCAGCCACCCGTGGTTAAACCACGTTGTCCTTTGTAGCGAGCTGATGGGGGTCTGTCTGGTCACAGTGGACTGTTCAAGAGAGTTATATTAATTTTGTTGTTTCACTAAAGGGTGGCACGGTGGCATAGCGGGTAGCGCTGCCGCCTCTCAGCAAGAAGTACCCGGGTTCGAATCTCGGCTCGGGGGCCTTTCTGTGTGGAGTTTGCATGTTCTCCCCGTATCCTCGTGGGTTTTCGCCAGGCACTCAGGTTTCCTCCCACCGTTCAAAGACATGCTGCCAGGTTAATTGGCGTACTGACTAAATTTCCCCTGGCGCCCTGCGATATGCTGTGGCTCACCGCGACCCTGTACAGGATTAAGCGGTTTCTGAAAATGGATGGATGTTTCACTAAATTTATATAATTGCTTTCCAAAGCTGTTCTTTCGTGATGGCCATGTCGAGCTTTCTCCTTCGCGACGTTACGCCTCCTATGTCGGAAGCATCCTCAGACGTACTGAGACTGAGTGAAGATGAGTGTGCTGTGCTGTATGTTGCCTGATGGGAAAGGCAGTTAGCTGCCTTGCCCACATTCCGTTATCCTTTGTCACAGGTCTTTCCCGTGAGTCCTTTGTTCGTGTCTCCTGGGGTTCAAAGTATTTCCCACTTACTTTGATGTCTGTGAGGAAAGCCAATGTCCTCAGTAAGCACGAGGATGCCTCCAACGTGGCAGGCAAAATGTCGCGAAGGAGAGAGGGGGAGCGCTCGACATGGCTAGCCCAAAAGAACATCTTTGTAAAGCAATTATCATGCATCGAGCCATGAAAACCTACATTACTAAGTTTAGCCCATTTATAAGGGATAACATTTACATGTATATTGGATGATTGACATGTAGTGATGCACTGAACATGACTGTGGTAGAGGCCTGTTTAAGTGACTGATTTAGCAATAGTTCTGTAATATCATCTTCCAGGGCCCTTTTCTGACATGATGCCCCACCTCGGCTCACTGTGATATTTCTGTAACCATCCACTCGCAGCTTATTATATTAGTTCCTTAGATTTACGTACCCAAGGTTGCCTTTCCAAAACTTATTGGTACGGTCATCCACGTCCCCAAAATCAGCCATCGTGTGTATTACATGGCAGCTTAATTTAATGTTTTGCTCTTTGAAATGTAACGCGGGAGTCAGAACGTCGTTTTGTGCGTGGTTGCGACATTTGAAACGCATTACAAACCCCCGGTAATTCTTCACCACGATAGGCACCTCATATTTCACAGCGACAGTATTGGCACAACTCCAGTTAGGCCCGAGGCCTCGTTTAAACACTTAACCCTCGCTCTCGCACGAACGCAGAGATCCGTCCGGGTTCTCGCGTTGTGACGCTGAGCAGGGCTTACCCGTGGAGGATCGAACCGGGAGTGTTGACCCCGTATTATGAATAAGAATGATACAATTCACATAATGACGTAGGTTTTCACGGCTCGATTCATGATGGAGCGGGAACTCGCTCAACACGGCTATCCCGAAAGAACAGCTATGCGGAGCAACCATCATGATACAATTTATAATGCGTCACGGAAAATATATACTAAGACAAACATTTGACTAATTGACGCTGGATGTGAACCCTACATAACTGTTCCGACTTGCATACAAATTCGACTTACAGACAGACTTAAAAACGGAACTCGTTCGTAACCCGGGGACTGCCTGTACTTATATTATCAACCTGACAGGGTTAATTGGCTAAGCTGACCCCTGAATTTAATTTGAACTCGCAAGGTTATCAGGCACATCAGCGGGGATCAAGGTAGAGGCGTTCACGTCGCGATCCCTGTCAAGTAATACTTGGTGTTACCTGCGAATTCTACCAAACACTTCGGAGCCAAGGAGCTGAAAGACAACGATGTCTAGAAGCTCAACAGATGCCAGAAGCCCCTCAGTCTGGAGCAAGAAGAGAGGCCAATGCCCGCCGCCTTTAAGGCCAGCACTGACTATTATATCTCTAAATGTTCGAATCTGCTAGATTGTGACACATCCATAGCAGCGGGTGCTGCAGTTAGAGCCCATCCATATAGAGTTTGGTATATATATATATACAACGCGCACATCACTGACAGCAATGATATCTCCCCGCGGGGAGAAACTAAATAGGGCGGCACATCATGCGGCGGCGAGGGCTTTAATAATAATCGTGGGTGCCGGAGCGCGGTGGCAGCCGCGCTTTCTCCGATCATCCTCGGCCGAGAGATGAGCGCCACGCGCCAGCGGTTGGGCAGACTCCGCGGGCGTCGTTCCCCCCTGAGACGGGACGCTGCCGCGAGTCGCGCCCCGCGACTCGCGCCCCGCGTTTCTCTTGGCACGGAGGCGGCGTCCGTTGCCCGCTGAGCGATGCCAGCTTGCTGGCAAGGCTGATGAATTGGGCTGTCAGCGGCCTGGCGTGCGAGGGGTCGGGCCGGCAACTTGCGTTTGCGGTGACGCGCGCCGTCCACTCCTGAGGGCCGCCTCTCTCCCTTGCCTCTCGTTTGCTGACTCTCGTCCTCACTGACACCCAAACGGGATGGGCACACCGGTCACACAGAAACGCAAACATCGTTGAACGTTTAATATAAATTACACGGCTATCGGATCGCCGGCATTGGCCGATGTTTTTTTTTGTTTGATTGCCGGTTTATCTTTTGATGACATTGGTCGTGAACACTGCACACTTTATAATGCGGCTCGGTGGGAGCAAAGGTTCCCGGGTCACGTAGATTTGTGAGACTCCCACGTCCGCTGGGCAGCGAGGCAGACAGGAAGTGGCAGTACAGCATGTTGATTCACAAACCCACCTGCACGGACCTTTGCGTGTTACTCCCTTTAGATAGATAGATGTTTATTATTACAGCAGAAAAATACTCAGTGAGCTTGCAGTCTCTTTACGGGACTCCTGCGACACAACGCATCAGTGCAATCCGGATTGTCTCGTGTCACCTCTAGCAAGTAATTTTTCACACCCCGACTGCACATGTGCAATAATTATTAGACATCAAAGCGCCACACGAGGGCAGTTTGCTTTTAATAAGTTGCCGCTGCGTGAAATCTTCTGACCAAAAAAAAAAATCCAAATGAGTTGGCAGATGTGCCGGCAAGCCCGACCACCTGCGTTTTGTTCCATCGCCCCTTTTGAAGATGCATTTTCTACCCTTGCGTCCGTTTATTCTGATCTTTAGCACGGTAGCACGGGCAAATTATTATTGCAAAATGGAATACTATCGTACTGATGTAGGTTTTTACGGCTCGATTCATGACGGTTGCTTTTCAAAGCTGTTTTTTTTAAACGGCCGTATTGATCGCACGGGATAGCGCTCGACATGATTATCCCGAAGGAACAGATTTAAAAAGCAACTATAAAGGAATCCTATCAACGTTGGTAATATTTCACAGGTTTAACATCAAACCGAGACAACGTTGCGTTGTTTTGTTACAATGAAAGCTGCGTGGAAAGATTATATTTATGTTGCATGTAATGGTAGTCTGTTAAGTTTAGGATCGGCTAATGTTTATCGTTTTAGGCTATTTGGCTGCTCAGACTTTTGGACAGCAAGGCAGCTGAATAATTGCGAATATGTCAACAAAAGTAAAACTTTAAATATAACAATTAATGTTTGTGCCCGGTTATATCCAGTTATTGTGACACAGACTTGTGATGTGGGTTTCTCTTCATACTCCGATTTTCTCTCGCGTCTAAATTAAATACATGGCACAGACCTTTAAATGCAGGATCCACTTAAACAAAAGTTTTCATATGGATATTCTTCTAGATGAAGAAAGTGTTGTTATTTTTTAGATATACGTGGTTAAGATGTGGTAAAAATATGGTGGGTTTTTTTTACGAAGTGTTTATGTGAATTTAACATGAATGCTTTTGTGACCAATATATTATGGAATGTGTATGTGATGAAATAAAATTCTCATATATAGCCAATTGACAGTCTAAGCCCAAGGGAAAGTATTCCATGTTAAGTTCAGTGAGGACTTAATTTTGGCTGATTCCAGTTCTGTATTGATGTAGGTTAGCCTTAAGATGCCTCCTAACGTGGGAGGCGAAACATCGCGAAGGAGAGAGGAGGAACGCTCAACACATCTATCATGAAACAGCAGCTCTTGAGCGCAATTCTAAAATCCATTTCTGACATTTAAAGATGTTTTGTTTGACCATCGCAGGGGGCATCTTTAAAATTAAATAAAGCCTCTTTAATCGGTTTCAAAAACTAACCTGGCATCACCCCGGGGGGACATTCTGCGTCTCGCTTCGGCTGGGCGGGGAATTTGTGCGCGTTATAAATTGTATTATTATTATTATTATTCTCCTGCACAAGGTGGTGCAGACTGCCACCTGCAAGGCTTCTGCACGAACATTTCTTCCTCCGGGCCATGGTGCTGATTGGAAACTCTAACCCACGCCTGTAATAACAGGGCGGCCCACATTTAGTTTTGGACCAGTGGGACCGATTCTCCATCTCTCCTTGTCCTTTCCTAAAAGTCGTGAACTTGAGCTGCTCCTCAGTGTGGCGGCGATGGATAATTGTCACCAACGGGCAGCCCGGGAGGGCACAGACCATTTTAAGCCGTGCTAAGCCAGCGGGCAGGCGGGAAGAGCCGCAATCGCACACTTAATTGGTTTCCTTTTTCATATATATATTTTTCCTCGCCGCACCCTGCAATGCCTGTTTCTCTGGGAGATAATTCCCACCGGAGCACAGCTGTCTGCAGAGTGGTGTCACACTGCGCCGCACATCATTTTATTAAAGTAGGCTTTTTAAAATGTCACCGTGCGTTTAGGGTCGATGGTATAATCTTTCCTTTACCACGTCTTGGTATAAACTGTGCGCACACATATATAATGCATGCGCTTTTTTTTTTTTTCTAACAACGAATTCGGGCCAAAGTGAAAAATATTGACTTTTACAATCCATGTCATGGGAAAAGCCCGCAATGCAGCGTGACAAATATTGCCACCAACATTGGGGCCAAGAAGTGGACCGTTTCAAAACAAGATTGCAATAAATTAACAACGAATGTGTACGATAGTCCCATCTTCATTCGAGTTTACATTGTTTACGCTCACCGCCCTCCACCATGACGGTTTATGTTGTGTTATTTGCGTGTGCTGTCACATTCATAAATACGTTTATCGTCTCAAATTTACGGTTATTATCTATATGAATGTGCTTTTGGCATTGAACAAAAAATACAGTGGTTCAGGGGACTCGTAAGACCTGTGTCGGTTGCACACATTCAACACGGCTGGGTTGCGATCTGAGCTCACCCACCTGGGATTGAACCAGGTTTCCCAAGTGGAGTGAGTTGTCGGGCTCAGCCTGGTCACCCAATGACTACACAAGTGGCGATCACGTTAAATTTAGTTTCTCACTTATGTTGATGAATATTTTCACAATCACAGGATGCGTGAGAGAGTGCTACTTCTGGTGTTTCATGAGAATAACAATCGAAATTGGATCTCAGAAAGTTATACTATCAGCTTTTGCAGACAGTTCTCTAGCAAGAAAAGAAACAAATTACATTGTGTCATATTCCAGGACCCTATTTACGTGTGACGCTCTGAATGCTGCAAACATTCAAGAAATACGTGGCAATACTTTCTAAGGCTGCAAGGAATGTGTCAGCTCTGTCCCTCTCCTCTGTCTGCCTACCACCTGTCTGTGTCTGGAGCATGTCGTCGCGATAACTCTCATAACGACGATCCGATATAAATTAACTTTTGGTGAAAAGTTCTGTTGCTAAGAGGAGGTTACCCGATAAAACAACGTCCAACTGGATTTAAGAATTACCCTAAACGTAGCGATAAAAGTTTTGGTTTATAGTAGTTAAGCCTTTTCGGCCAAGGTGATGACATTACATGCCATCATCATATGTGACATCATCTCGCGACATCACACTTCACGGGCCATGTGATGTCGCATCTCGGAAGGTAATGTTATTTAGCAATTCCAACAGTACAGCAGTTGAAAGATATAATCTCATTTCTCATGGTCTTTTTGTTGATTTACCACACGGTGAAAGGCCTCCAGACGTTGTGTTAGTCGCAGGGCTTGTTTGACCGTACTTCACTACATTGGTCAGGAGTCCAAGTTGATGATGGAGGGACCCAAGACCAGTTCTGACAGCCACGGCTGGGAATTGAAACACGGGTCGTCGTGTGCATAGCGCAGTGCTTCAACGACCGGGCCACTGCTTTACCCCTCTTGAGATATAATTACTGGTAAAACCAAAAAGTAATATAACACATGTCCTCAAAATATCAAATTGGATTTTGGTGTAATTATTTTGTATGCCTGGGTATTCACACATTCCTCCGCTGTATACAACCGTTTGAAGTGTTTTCATTAGGATGTGTGTGTATTATTACACCCACTAGCCAGAACTGTGTGTCATCCCTAACCACTCCTATCTGCTGGAGACCAGAGACAGTAATCATATTACTTGTTGACAGGCAAATGGCCCTCCCCAGTACGGTCACAGACGTGCTTGTTCAGCTTATTACATTGATTTTCTTTGACTGAATCTCAATATCAGCGTTTGGAATGGCCTGCTTGGGTTGAGAAAATGCCAAGTAGCGGGAGCACTTTATTGACATGTTTGCCAAACACAAATTACACTGTGTAATACTTTTTTACCAGCAGCTTTTTCGTGTTGCTGTAAAGCTGCCGAAAATAACTGGTACCTGAGCAGCGTTGTGGAGAATAATATTAATAATAATAATTTTACATTTATAACGCGCACATACTCATTCACTGTCGAAGGTACTCATTCGACGAGAGAATGACTCAGAGGCGCGAGGAAAGCGCAGAGAGGCGGAAGAGGCAGCCAGGCGGTTTTGCCGGAGCCATATTGCCTCACACTGCTTCCTATATATTATGATGTTATCGGCCAAATATTTAATTAGTTAAAAATAATAATAATAATACAGATATTAATATATCAGTTAATCAATTAATTTTGATTTTATTACTTTGGTTATGTTTTCGTCAGAGAAACCTCAAATAAGGCGTATTAGTATTATTATATTTCGGAAGAGCCAAGCAAGGGATGTTATCCAATTCCTGATTGGGTTTGCGTGCAAGCCTGGAGAAAATCGGAGTGCCGAAAGCAAACCGCCCACACACAGGGGGAGATAGTCGTTGACCTATTTGCTGCGCTGCAACGCTTAAGGCGGGTGTTTAGAGCGCACTGTACGATGTTTACACAATCTTCAAAGCGCTGGATTATTGTAAAGTAAAAAAAAATCCACGCGTGAAAACTCGCTCTGCCTGTGATAGTGGAAGAGACGGTCTCTAAATAGACTTGTCGATTTATAATCTGAAGCCTTACCTCGGCCCTCCTCCACCCGTTAAACAAAGACCTCCTGCCACCGTTCATGCATCGACTTCAAATTGCCTGTAACACTAACTCGGCATACTATTTTCAGGCTCCGAGCGGCGTTCATTGCAATGTTACTCCAATCAATATTTTGCCACAGGACACACTAAAGCTTGGTGGTTTAGTAGCTTATGGTGCTTGTTTTCAATTTTTACGTTTTTCTATTTTTCTCAGAGGGAGAGTTGATTTTTCCATTCAATACGATACTTCACTCGTAGTTGAAATGCGTGTGATTATTGGCTGCAGCCGATGGCACGGCCGTGTGATGTCAGGTATTCGTTTTATTTCTTTCACGCATCGATTTCTCTTTTTGTTTTATTTCTCTCTGTTAGAGTTTACCGAGTCGGCATTTCCAGCCGCGACGAGAGCCACTTATATTAATGGCGCCCAACGACAAAGATCCCCCGTGTAGTCTTACGGACTGTTGGGGCAAGTGCTGTTAGCGATAGGTAGATGAGGCTTGCTCTTCAGAGGTGTTCCTTCAGGATGGCCGTGTCGAGCGCCCTCCTTCTCTCCCTGGCTTGATGACACAGCTTGTCATATAATTCATGCCAAATAGGCAATGATTTATGATGCCACTGAATTTACTCCAAAATGGTTGATTCTTTAACAGGGGGTGTTCGTTCGCAATGCATTGTACAGGGTGGTCCAGATGTCATGTGACTCCCATGTTATCGTTTTTCCAATTTGTGATCGCTCATGAGCCCATCCGCTGCTCACTACAAAGCCGTTCTTCAATAGCGTATTAACTCGTATCAGCCACCTGAAATAAATCAAGGTTATTTAAAACATAAATGATTGAGCAAAGGGAAAAACAATGTAATGGCTCAATTGAATGGGGAGTTACGATACCTATGGACCACCCTGTACAATGCACTGGCCATGAATTTTGTATGTATGATTTTAAAAAGACTCCATTACCTGAATCGAAGTTTGGGAATGAGAAAGCCTGCGGTAGGGTTAGACAGCTTCGTCAAAGAGCACAAAGGAGCAAATCTTCTTCTTCTTTGCGATTCTTCAAAGCGCGATGTTAAATTACAGTTTCCCATTTTCTTACACAGCCCCTTGCATTTTCATTGAACTCCGCAAGGTCTTTTGAGCTGCAGAGGTTGGGTAGTAGAGCACAGACAAGGCAGTGTTCCATAGTATGGTCTGCTTCTCCACATTCACAGGTGGTTGGGCCGGTCTTGTAGCCCCATCTGACCAAAGCATCTTTTGATCGTAGGGCATGTCTCTGTGTGAAGTCAGACGAACGAGAAATTATGAAAACTGTTGTTGATCTTTATCAAGGTGACAGGTGCTTTATTGTGCATTCTAATATGAATTTTTACCGTCACTTTTACCAGTCTGACTAGGCCTTAAGTGGGCCACCGGAATGCCATTCATAATTAAAGCACACTAAATGAATACATTTGCCCTGACATTAGTGTGCAGACTCGCGACTTAAAAATAAGTGCTGTCTGACACTTTAACCTTTTCACCCTTGCAGCGCTTGAGCTTGTGTCCATTAATGTTTGTTTGTATCAGTGCTGTATTTTACTACTTTATATGACCGATTTACTCTCGTCATTTTTCTGCACTTTAGTTTTTGTACTATGTTGTGTGTTTTTTTGGTCTTTGCACCGCAGGTCTGCCTTGAAAGAGACTTGTGTCTCAGTGCCTCCCATGCTGGTTATACGTAACCTAACATGACCTACAGTGGATGAAAGCGATGGGTTTAACATGAGTTAGTCACTCGGCGTACGTGAAATCACGTGTAGAGATTTCGTTATGTAACGTAGAAAGTGTTTTGTTGAGGTATTTGCATATGTATGTCTGAACTGAGGGTATACCGGGTTAGAATCCTTCATAAGCGAAAATTCTATGTGTGCAACGCCAAGGATTTTTTTCACTACCCATTAAAGCCGCCATTCGCGACCGGGTGGGTCACAACCCACCAGCGGGCCGTGAGCGCCACATAGTGGCCCGTGGAGGTCAGACCCAAGTGGGCCAAGTGGGCCTCGAGGTGCAAAAGGTTGCGAACCCCTGGTCTAAAGCACTCCTACACCTTTATGTTGACATGAGAAAAATGTGTTAATCTCTTGGAACGAAATCGCCGTAGGGCGGGTACTTTGCTCGTTCATTATTATTTATAGAGTGGTCATTCATACGGTGGTCACACGCTGTGGACATAGACATAGCACTCGAGGAAGATCGTTGTTTGTCTGGAATCTCCCCTGAGACCGGTTCACCAAGGGAGACGCTAGCAGGAGGGCGAGGCTCCAGGCGATATTGTTCTGAGGTTCACAGGAACACGCAACCCCCTCCTCACGATAACGTTACGATCCACGGGGCTGGGTCTTGAAAAATATATAATGGTAAATAATACATTGAGCTGCTGCTTAGGTTAATTGGCCTGCTGACTAAATTGCCCCCGGTTCCCGGTGATGGACTGTCGTCCCATCAGGGGTATAGCCCTGCCTTCCGCCCGGTTTCTGCCAGGATCGGCTCCGGGTCACCGCAACCCTATATGGATTAAGCGGTTTCTGACAATGAATGAATGATACGTTGAGAATGTTTTCTCGTTTTAGAACCCCCTTTTGTTGATGTCAGCTTTCTCTTTTCATGACGACCCCCCCCCCCCACACACCAGTTTTTTTCAAATTAATGCGTATGTAACATTTAACACATTAGCTAAGTTGTGAGTGTTGGGCACGTTAAATCTGAAAAACAGATTTAACGTAAGCACAAACAAATTATAATATATTTTTCTATTCACACGTTTGCAATTGTATTGTATTGATTTTGTAGATTTGTTTCACTTTAGGTTAAATATTCACCTCAAGAGCAGAAGAGAATCCTTTCTCTCCACAGCTCGGATAAAAAAACCCAAAAAATATATATAATAATAATAATTTGTTGCTGATTACCGTTCTCTGTCATTGTTGATTTGTCGTTTTCTCCGCAGCCCTGTGCAGCGCTTTGTGATTCTCGGGTGAAAGGCGCTCTATAAATGCTATTATTATTATTAATGTCTTATCTCAACCCTGAATTTGTGACAATTTCTTAAAACGAGGAACTGGGCGAAACGTCACAAAGAACATATACAACATCGGTCACCGTTGGTCAATTGATGAACCTTTAACAAGCTGGCCCCGGTCAATCCCTTCCCTGGCCGAGAATTAGAGTTTGCAACTCTGCTGTCGATGATTTTCACGGGCAGTGGGAGCTGGGCTCCGCTGCTCGCTCCGGGATGATCCAAGGGCAGCAGCAGCTCCAAGGCCTGAGCTCCATTGGCCCGGCCTCTGCTGCTTTAACCTATACACCACCCAGCCATCACCTCTCCCTCCCGCCCAGCCTCCATGCCTCATACCTATAGGATGTAGACCGAAGGAGATGTATTGATTTAGCTTTTCATATTTCGACTTATGAGAATTCCTCTCAAGAGATGCTGTCTCAGGATAGCCGTGTCGGAGTAGATAGGACCAACACTCGACACTGCTGTGTGCTGTGCCACGCGACACTGCTCGGGCAATCGGCCTGCTAACTAAACTGCCACCGGTGGCCTGCGATGGACTGGCGTCTGTTCCAGGGTATATCCCTGCCTTCGGCCGTGCGTCTGCCGGGGTATGCTGCGGCTCACCGCGACCCTCTACGCAGTAGAGCCTTACGGGATCAAGCGGGCTGTTACTGATAACGAAAGAACGAATGCGTGCGGGGCCCGGGCCTGTCTCCACGCCAGGTGTCGGTGGGGCTGCTGCACGCGCGCGCCTCCCACGTGGTGTGGCCGCCGAGCCGCTGGCAGCGCCTGCAGCGAGACGTTCCCACCGACCGAGACCCCATCTACGTGTCCAGCGCCGGGGGCGGCTACGATGACGATGACGGCGGCGGGGAGGAGGACGTGAAGCGGAAGGACGGCAAATGCTCGCGGGACAAGAGGCCCTGACAAGAAGCCTCGCATCGAGAGGTGCGTAGGGTTGGGGTAGGGCTGGTGGGTCGTGCGGAGATTACAGCTTGTATAGTGGCAGGTTCGTCGCTGGTAGGAAGTGATAAAGAAAGTATGTTGCAAGAGTGTTAACATGGTTACATCTTTTTGTGTATTGTTACTATTTTTGGGAAGCTAACGTGCCTGGAGAAAGAAAAAAAACCTTACCTGTTTGAGATAACACAAACACATAGCAAGCTTGTTCCAAACATGTCTATAACGCGTGTGTTATTCCCTCGCAGGTGGGCGTTTGATGCAGACGTCATTGCCGTGCGATCTGCCAACCCTGCCTCGGAGACACTACAGCAAGGAGAGATCTACTAGATCAACAAAACTGAACATTATTTTCCACGGTATTTAACAATCTGTCAAAAAAAACCATCAAACTTCGCTAACCCTGTTTAATCACAGGTGCCCGCTTGGATTCAAACCCAGAATTTCACCACTGCCAGCCAGCTCAGTGACCTGACTAGGCCACCATGAGCCTCCCGATCCAACCAGATGTTTTTTCACAGTGCGGCTGATTTTGAATCTCATTGTTATATTTTCCTGAATGCGTTAAGATGTCTAGGTCTCTTCCCCCTTACTCCGGACATTGCCACCCCGAGGAGGAACCTGCATCGTTCCCAACTCCCATAATTCACCATGCACTGCTCTTTTTAACCGACGCCCCCCTTCCCCGAGCGATCTGTCAGGGGGAGCACTTTGGAACAAACCCCCATTAAGTGTACATCAAAGCGTATCGCCGAGTGCGCTGTTTGTTGCATTATTCAGCGTTCCTGTTTCGCTCGAGAGCTTGTCGGCACCGCTGCCACGCCCGTCCCTCCTGTGCCCTTGCCCTCCGATCCGTCACTCCTGCCCCCCCCCAAAGTCCTGCGTTGGCAGAATTATTGCTTCCGTTGAGTTTTTTGTCCGGCGTCGTGTTAGTCCGACTGGAGCCCGTTTTCGGTCGGAGCGTGTGACTCGCAACTGCCTGCATTTGGACGCATTTTCCGTTTGGGTTTCTCTGCGGCCACTCGTAAAACTTTACCAGGGTAAACTCAGCAGGACACGTGTGGTCTGAATATAAAAGTAAACAAGTCAACAAACAGCCAGGTTGCACCGTTGACCAAGCGCTCGACTGGGTGGCAAGGTTGGGAGTTCAAATCAGGGTCAGTGTCCATCCAGC
>JAZEWU010000014.1:7652049-7669775 GCA_036362915.1 Geotria australis
GATTGTCAGTGAGTCAGTTTTTTTTAAGATTTAAGCTGGAAGGAACCGTTGAGCGATGTAGCTCTTTTTAATAGTTGTCCAGTCAGAACAATTAACCTTGGCAGCATGTCTTTGGACTATCACCGTACGTCGTGCCTTGAGGTGAAATATCCATTCGGAATTGTTGCAGAGCGTGGCAGCCCTGTGTAAGAGAAAGCCCGCAGAGGCGGATATGACAGAACTACTTCTGAGGTCCCGTCCAGTAACCTCTTCGCCTCACGAGGGGGCAGCACATTTCCATCCACCCTATGACGAAAAGAAATATGTTATTGCACGAACGTCAAGTCAAATTATTTAATTCTCAGAGCTAGTATTTCGGCAATATAGCGCAATACACGTTTTGGGGGACTGTAACTGGTGACTAGGTGGTTGTTCAAATGTGGTCTCCGGATCTCAGCTCAGGACCATGACCCCTAAGCTACTTGTTCACTACAAGTCTGTTAGTCTTTTTTTTATCTTGAGAGCGTCAAGTTTCGTTTGGATCAACAGTTACGGTGCACGGATTCCCACAGAGTGTCTCCAGTTCAACATTTTTTTAAGTGGAAATGCAGGCACGCTCAACAGAAACACAGTCTCCCGCGCCGTTAGCGCATTTGGATGCGATCCAAATCCCCGGCTCGTTGCGAGTTCCCACGAGAAAATGAAATAAAATGATGACAATAATAGTAATAATTATAAAATCAGGTCAGGTGACTTGCAGTGCAGCAGAAACTCTCGTTAACCTTTCAACACAATCTTGCCGGGCACACGGAAGGCTGTGTTATTAAAGGTGTGCAGGTTGACATCTAAACCCTTTTGAGTTTTAGCGCCGTTTTGATTTTCTCAAAGCCGTAGAGCTGCGACGCGAGTGATCTCACATTGTTTTCAAAAGGCGTTCAAGAGTCGGGAGAGCTTGGTTTAATAAACAGATGCAGAATAATCATCATTCGTGCCTTCAACAATGTCATTACCCTTCCGCTGGCCGCAAGTGATTACAGGATACGCGAGTGGAGAGGACGCACGTTAGGATTAATGCCTGTACTCAGGTGCCGGTAGGTAAAAGAGTTAAAGAAGCTGGGATGGTAATGACACTGGAATGAGTTCTAATTAGTGGCAATTAGTTGGCTGGCTGTGCGTAACGAGTTGGAACAACGCCAGCTGCGGCTGGGTTGGGATTCGGGTGCCGTGAGCAGGGTGAAGTGGTTGTGTGAGGATTTCACGCCTTTGGGAATCAGGGTGGCAATGCACGCGTATTGTATGAATTGAGCCACTTGCAAATTCTGCTCAACCCCTGCCCAAACATAATTTACAAGAAACGTAACTCGCCACTGCATTTCAAATTTCAACTGCAAGAAAAGTCTTCGGGCCGTGTCAGTTATGTATAATTCACTCTCCTTATTTGGTTTAATTGCATGGCGTGAATTTGGATTGCGTAACTAGTGTATTTATACATTTATATAAAGCCTTGAGTGTCGTATGTACGTGTTTTGACTGTGGCCGTGTCACATGTTTGTGCAACGTGGCGCTATTTCAGTGGCAGCGATAATGGAAATAAAGCATTCACTCACAAACGCAATAGTCACCTTAATTAGTGGCATTATTATCACCATCGTTAATAATCCATTCTCATTAATTGCCCTCATTGATCAAGTATAACCACGGCTACCCATGCAGAAAGCACGGTTAATGGCTGAGTGAAGTCATACATTTGAAAATGTCAATTTGTGTATTTAAAATTCTCTACTTTGGGCTGCAGTCGAACCAATTTCCCAGGTCACTGACGTGTTGGGGTTGAGTTACCATCGGTGTCACGTTGATGATACATCAAAATCACGATATTGTTTGGCCCGTGCACCCTCAACACATCGCGGTGCACTTTTATCAGAGCAGGAGGTCTAAGCCTTCTTGTTTTGGCCACAGTCCCATGACAAGTCAATATTGTGACTGGTTTGGCAAATGTCCCTCTAAGTGGCTAATTTGTAAAGTGTAGTAAATCCTTAACCATGTGAGGGCCTTGAGATAAATAAGTCCCATTACGAACGGTACGGATGCGCGCACCTCAGTGGATCGACTAACACATTAATGGCCGGATACGTGACCTGCCATAACAATGTAGAATTCTTACCACTGTCAAATAATGAGAGGCGAGCAGTCAAATGCTTGTCTGTGGCAGTTTTTGTCTACGAAGTCTGAAGCGCAACAAAGCCCGCTTTATATTTTTCTGTTTCTAAATGCAGTTAATTCAATTGCCTGTGACTGCTATGGTTTCATTAGCGTTTATGCCACCAGGCAATTTCAGAGCCAGGTGCTTTGCATCTTTTCAGACAGACCGGTTTAGCGACTCACGACACAGGGCAGATGCGCGTGCTAGTATTTTCAATCAGCAATGAATCACCCCAAACAATGGGAAAACCTGATGGACCTTGCGGAATGGATCCATACGGAAACATCCCGAAAAGACGCCACGTGCCCGCCCTTGTGTGTTTGAAGTGTGTTTATTGGAGTCGCCGTGGCTCAGTAGTTTGCGCGCCGTGCCACGAACCCGGCAACCCGAGTTCGACTCCCGCTCACGGTGACCCGAGCTTGATTTTCGCTCACGCCCAACACCCGAGTTTGATTTTCTGAACCGGTTCTGGGCCTCAAATGAAGACCTGTGTGTGGCGTGGAAACAATCCGTCCGGGCGTGGTGCTGGCCACGTGTCCACCCGTCCACCCAATCGCGTGCCGTACGAGCCATTATAGGTGCTCGTTAACAGCACTCGACCCTACAGTCTGGTAGGGCTATACGGGTGATCTTTGTCTATATGTTAAAGTGTTCCGACGGAGTGTGGCGACCGCGCGCGCGCGGAACAGCAACGATGCTGCGGCATTCTGCAGACCAGTGGCTCGAACATTGAGACATTGGATATATGTCAACTTGCCTGAAGGTACGCCTCGGAAACGCACTCATGGAAAAAAAAAAAACCACAATCCTACTTTGACACCTTCATTTACTTTCCACACAGTTTACGATACTTATTGATTCTCATAGAGCTGTGAATTGCCTTCTTAGAAGCAGAATTGAACTACACGTGGTTTAAACGCTTACACCGTTTCACTTGAATGTGGTTGCGCTTTTGATTCTGGTGTATTTGTTTTAAAGCAAATAATCTCGAATCGGCACAGGGGAGACAAAGGCAGCGGGTTATGGGCACGCACCTCCGTGTGTCCCATGGCAAGCTAGACAGGAATGTGCAATCCGCACTCTCGTCATCAATATGTAAAGGTTTAATGCGGCGGCTTTGCCTTTGTACATAGGCAGCGTACAAGCGTAAAGTACTAATGCGCTAACGGTAGCATATTAATATCGCGTTTATAATCGCACTGCAGGATGACTATTTTCAGATTTGCCAACGCATCAATAGGACGTTGCCCTTTAAAGGGAGTGTTTGTAATAGGTGATGTTTTGGCCGATGGGCCGCCTTTATAGCGCGGAACGAGATAGATCAAAGCGATGGTGTGGATAAGAATTGGCGATTGCACTGCACACCACGGGACCTGTGAAGAAGGGCCTTTTCATGACATTTCGCCTATTTTGTATTTTTCCTTTAAATGCCACAATTACTGATGGATGTGCGTGGTGTTGTCATTTGTGCTGGTGCTTCTCTGCCAGGGCGAGATCACCATACACAGTTTATTTTTCCAGATTGTTATTCTATAACGTTGGTACCTTCAACGCAGTGCTGTGCGTGATATGATTATCACGCAAACACCTGCATTAAAAATAAGCTTCACACTATCGGCATGACATTGATAATAATTTGACATCTATAACGCGCACATATTCATTGACTGTGGAAGGTCCTCATTCGACGAGAGAATGACTCAGAGGCGCGAGGAAAGAGCAGAGAAGCGGAGGAGGCAGCCATGCGGTTTTCCCCGCGCCATATTGCCACACACTGCTTCCTATATATTATGATGTTATCGGCCAAATACTTAGTGTTTTTGTGTTATTACACCATAACCAACTTGCGTTGCCATCCACTTGTGTGCATGTGTATAGTTAGTGCTGTGGGCAAACACGGGCATATGGATGCGTGCGTTTATAAAATAATCTTTGGTGCTTTTGAGATTTCCACCCAAATAGTTGCAATCGCACTATAAGCATATTGTCACGAGATGAGGAATCCACGTGGAAATCTTGCAGAGCCATGCAACCCCTAAATGTCAGCATGGAAGGTCAGGAGGCGTTTCAACCGCCTTCTCCCAAAATAGGCCTTCCAAGTGGCCTTTTCATCCTAACCACAGTAGCCGCTACCATTTCCCATTGGCTGTGCATAGAGGTTGGTGGACAAACCATTGTTGATTTTTAGAGGTTGAATCTTTTGCCAAATCGAGTACAAACCCATATTTAATTTGATGGGAGTTACATGCTGGTAATTGCTGGCTGTGTTGAGAGACCGTCGGCTTTCTGCTGTTGACAACGCCGTTTAATCATGGCCTGGCTGCGCAGATTCAATCGTGGGTGGCCGCTGTTGTAAATTGCACTCTGTTGTAACCTGCTTACCCCGACGCGTCGGACCACTGTTAAAAAGCGCTACATAGTTGAGTGGTTTGTTCCAGCTTAAAGACTGACTGACTCGGAGAACAGCCTATAGGCGAGAACAGCCTATAGGCGAGAACAGCCTATAGGGGCTGCATGGTGAGTGAGTCGTTCTCTCGTCGAATGAATACCTTCGACATTCAATGAATATGTGCGCGTTATAAATGTAAACTAATTATTATTTGTAGCGCTGCCACCTCACGGCAATGTCCCTGGGTTCGATTCCCGGCTCGGGTGCTTTTTTGTGTGGAGTTCACGTGTTCTCCCCGTGTCCGCGTGTGTTGCCTCTCACAGACCGAAGACATGCTGCCTAGCTTAATTATCCTGACTCGCCCCCGGTGCGCTGAGATGTTGTAATTTGCAAACCCCTCCCCTCTGGACGACTTAAAAAGAGCTCATTCCAACTGAAACGTGGTGTTAACATTGCCGGCTCAGTGCGCGAGAGATATTTGAACGCCTTCAGTATTGGTCTTAGAACAATACAAATCCATCGCATCATTTGCATCTTCATCTATTCCACATTTTTTTTATTCAGTCCATACATTAATTGGCTACGGCGTCCAATTTCCGAAGTCAATCTTTGAAATTCATTGATTCGTGCATTCATTTCGCCATTGATCTGCCTATGCATTTGCTCGGTTACTGATTTGCTTATCCGTTAATAAGTTCATTAATTTTTACACTTGATGGGCACATACATTTAGTAGTGTGGTATACGACCTCCATTAAAATGTCTTGCACGACCTTTGTAGGGAGGGGACATTCATTATTTTCGCCACTTGCTTACGGAGCCGGTGCTGTATTAACGCCACACGTCACAACCCAGAGATAGAGATTAAATATGTTGTTTAAGTGACCTAAAAATTAAGTACGGGACCCGAGTCGGTAAATTGCGTTTGCTTATTTTGGGAACAAAATTTGACAAGCCCTGATGAGGCCGCTGCCATCGTGTATTGTACGTCTGCTGTTATATGTGCAGTTATTTGTATTGATGTAGGTTTTCACGGCTCGATCTATGAGAATTGTTCTTAAGAGTTGCTCTTTGGGGGGTCAGCCGTGTTGAGCGTTCCTCCTCTTTCACTCCCCACATTTGGATGCATGAGCAGCCTTCTGATTTCAGCAGCGCAGCTGCATTTTGTCAGTCCACTGCTAGATGAGTGTCCCGATGCCGTGTGGATCCAGGAGGCTATTTGACCAAACTTCACCACGCTGGGTAGTGTGATTTTAAAGGTGGTGATCATAGAAGTATAATGCGACATCTCAATTTCTACTCGAGCCTTTGAAAAACCCAAAAACGTAGTTTCTCATCCCTCCCAATGCCTCATTGTCCTTTTTTCAAATCGATGAAATTTGAAGAGCGATGTTATGGGAGTGATTATCTGAAGCACAGAGTTGTTTAATACACAAACCCCTGAGTGGAAAGAGATGCTGTCCGATGGTCCATACATGGCAGAGTTGCGGCCAAAGGATACGAAACAAGCCTGAGAAGACCAACACCGCCAGGGGTCGAGGGATAAGTTCGCCTCATGCATGGGGGGGCGAGATGGATCGTTGCTTTGCAGGACCGACCGTGAACGACGGTGATTGGTTCGGGGAGGCCTCCATCCAGCAGTGGATGGATCATGGTCGTTAATGATGCGTGAACCTCGTCGGTATGAAACAGGATGTGGAAGACCGCGTAATCACTTTTAACAAGCGCACGATGGCTTCCTGTTTAACAGGCGCGCTCGTTACAGACCTGCCGACCAAATTGCTATGACGAGCGTATTATTGTTAAGCGCTCAGCATATTGCTTTTAAAGCGGACCTATCGCCTTGAACTGCCTTGAGGTCCTGAGTGTTATGAGCGCCTCATTCAAAATGCATTGGATTGGCTGCTGGTGGTGGCGGCGGTATTGACGCTGTGTGGTGAGCCTCATCCCCGTATAAGCCGCACCTTGCTTGGGGTGACATCGTCCGATCCATCCGCTTATCCTCTCGTATCTAATCTACCTGGGAAATGAGTATGGTAGCGAGTGGTGGCACGGAGGTTAACGCCCCACAACAATCCGAGTCGCCCTCCCGTGTTCGATTCCTCACAATGTACAACAGCGGTGACGATTGGCATCAGAACCCGGTTATGGTCTCTGTCAGCTCAGCCTTGAAAAGAATAATCTTCCGCGTGATTTAAACATCAGCACTGGGGGCCGGGAAACCGTGGTGCTATCCTCCCCCCAACACTCCCTCGTGTGTTGCGGCCCTTAATAGGTGCTTACTGACAATAAATGTCTGAGGATAACCCGGGGATTGTGTGTGAGCAGCGGGTTCAGTGATGTTTACAGCGTTCTGTGATTGAGAACCTGGCTCCAATGAGGCCCTTGCACCGATTTAAAAATAGCTCCATGAAATATTAGTGGCCCGCCGTTTCTACAGTTGCTTGTTTATTTATTCCCTCACTTATGGGCGGTGAGAAATGCCCTCTGAGCTAGAGTGGAAGATACTTACAATAATAATAGCGATTTATATAGCGCCTTTCACCCGAGGGTCACAAAGCGCTGCACAAGGGCCGTGGAGAGAACAGCATGTCAACAACGACAGAAAACAACTAATAAAAACCAAAGCAACACAAATTAAATGATTAAGGCTGCTTCAAATACACTGAAAGGTCGTGAAACAGGCAATCTTAATAGCGGCAAAAATCTGCCAGCGTCCCCTAAGATGGTCGTCACTTCCTTAAAGACAAACACGGAGGGAGACAGGGAGGGAGGGTGAGCGACAGGGGGCGACAGGGGGAGACATAGGGACACAGACAGGAAGACAGAGACAGACATGAGGGGGAAAAATCCCGGCGAAAACCCACGCGGACACGGAGAGAACGTGCAAAACTCCACACAAAGGCACCCGAGCAACGGATCGAACCGGGGTCCTTCTGGCTGTGAGGCGGCAGCCGCTATTCACCGTGCCTACCTGTGTGTGAAATCACGCGAACCACGAGGTTTGGACGTTTACAGGAGAAAATATCCCCCACGAATCTATTGTGTTATGGATTTTTAAGAGTAATTGTAGTCATCTTTGTGGGATTTCTGTTTACAATGTGGCGCCATTTTGGCTGTATTGGTGCGGAAGGGAAGTCACGGAATTGACCTATATCGGGTGACCTCATAGTTTCGGATAAGTGCGAAATGTTCTATCGAGGCCAGATTGTTTTTGTCTGTTTTATTTGCAAACTGGGAGCACATCCCGAGACTGCTCACAGCCTCATTCACCGTAACATACCCATTAGCTCGGTGGCGGTATGACCTACGTTGTAGTAAACTATTTACCTACCAAATGTACGAGTCTATCTGCCTAGCTACCCACCAGCCTGCCTTCTTACCAACCAACCGACCTTACTGCTCCTATCAAGTATACGCCTCTGTCTTGCTCTCTAATGGAGAACTTGGGTGTTAAAGATTAATTGTCTCATTGCATACGTATTAACCGCATGCAGAGTTCTCTCTCGGATGGGGGCTGCCCTCTGCCCTCCCCCCGAGCCTGCAAATCAGAAAGGAACATTTCTATCTTCCACCAAACTTAAATGAAAAAAAAACCCACAAGTGAATGAGGCTTAAACATAAATAATAAAGTGGTGTTTTTTGTTTGTTTGTTTTACATCGGTCAGAGTAATTCGAATTCGATTTTTCGAAGCGTGATGGTTATATGACAGTTTCCCCATTGCAACAAGTTCGTCTTTAGTTGCAGACAGCCCTTCAACATTTAGAGCTATAATAGTCAGTACTGGCCTTAAATGCGGCGGGCATTGGCCTCTCTTCTTGCTCTAGACTGAGGGTCTTCTGGCATCATCGTTGTCTTTCAGCTCCTTGGCTTCGAAGTGTTTGGTAAAATGTGCAGGTAATACCAAGTATTACTTGACAGGGATCGCGACGTGAACGCTTCTACCTTGATCCCCGGTCTGAGTAATGAAAAGCTGGAGAAAAAAATAAATACATGTTTTTACTGATTACGGTCGAAGTTGACTTTGGGATTATCGGTTGCACTTGTTATCGGGCTGTGATGGGTGGCCGTGTTGAGCACTCCGGTGGCTATGATCGAGAGTGTGGTATCCATTAAGCGTTGCCCCTTCAGCTGACACGGGGCATTCGCCGACTACCTCGCTCTGCTTTTTACCCTATCGGCTGTTCCATCAAACGTTTGTCTCTGCCGTTCCAGATAAAATGAGCCATTGCAACCTTTAGGTTTTGTTTCTTTTACTCGGAGCTTTTCTTCCTCACAATTTCACGGGTGATAATCTCTCTCCGTCGCCCCGTGGTTTATTTTCGGTGTTGCGGCTGAGTCATCGGTTAAGGCCTGTTCAGAGATGTGAACTCTGATGAGGAAAGTTGGGCGAAGCCACTTTTACACAGCCGGTCCCGCCACTGCAATTGTCATTTTCGATGATGGCTATAATCTTTTTTCTTACTTGGCAATGTTCTTCTAAATGCCAAACCGTGCGCCGCTGCTGTGTTGGATTACGTTATTAGACCATAGTGCACGGGCGCTGGATTGAAGCTGTCTGTGTAAAGCGCTCTTTCCGCCTCAGTTGTAGGCTGTAATGCTGTCCTCTCGACATCATATAACGCGGCGCGCAGATTTTAAACTCTGTTCTTAGGCTCTCGATAGACCCGTCGCATTGCGTGAACGAATGTCACGTGTAGAGTTTGTGCAAATTACATGCCATGATGTATGCTCATCTACTGATGTAGGTTTTCACGGCTCGATTCATGATGGTTGCTCTTCAGAGCTGTTCTTTCGGGATGGCCGTGTCACTGAGCGATGTCCCGCTCTCCCTCGCGACGTTTCGCCTCCCGCGTTGGAAACGTCGCGAGGGAGAGACGGAGATCACTCGACACGGCAATCCCAAAACAACAGCCCTGAAGTATGCTAATCTTACACGTCGCCTCATAAGAAAAAACAATATTGTGTCAACGAGACGAAAGAACCACGTAAGCAATGGAAAGAAAATTGTAAAAATCTGACGGCGAATGTTTGATTCCCGAATTGCAACCCAGAACAGTGACGATGAATCGAAGAGTCGACCGAGTGAAATGTTGCCTCCTACGTGTCTGATTTCACCACATTCCACTCCGTCGTCTCCCCACCCCCGTCATTGTTTCTCACAATTTCCGTTGGTATCGCCCAATTAAACCCGTCATGCGCACCACCGCGCACACGCCCAGGGTCACAGCTGCACCTCATATGTTTGCGCAAACCAAAACAAATGGGGGTGGGGGGGGCTGATGTTTCATCCGTCGCCGGCCCAGGGCCACAGGCTGGCCGCGATTCGTGCCGCCCCATTGCTCGATTGAGGAGACACCTTGCCTTGAGTACTGTGTATCTGCTCGTGCGTGTCATTTGCTCCGTACCTTGCTCCAATTGCCATCAACCCGCTCGCGGCAAAACGTACTGCTCGCTCGCATCCTCACTACGAAGCGCGCATTGCCTCATGCCGTGCGCTCCTCGCGAGTTTAAAAGGAAATAATAATTAGAATTGGAGAATTGCTCTCCACGGGGGTTACTGCGAGATAGCTGTGTCGTGTGTTCTCTCGCTCTCTCCTTCGCGACGTTTCGCCTCCCACCTTGGACGCATCATCAGGCGTGTCTGGATGGTTAAACTGAACCATGTTGTGCCATATATTATATCTGCAGTGCGCTGAGCGTGCCCTCTGTGTTCCTCTGATGTCTCAGCGCACTGCAGATGCATATACCTCAACGTCGTTCACCTGAACCATTCAGAAACGCACGATGTGTCCAAGGTGGGAGGCGAAACGTCGCGAAGGAGAGAGGGAACACGCGACACGGCTAGCTCGACAGAACATCTGTGCAAAGCTATTCTCATCTTGCCTCGAACACCTACATTAGCACAATTATAATAATAATTTGATTAATTTTCTGTCTTTTAATCAGGGTTGGTGAGACGATGCCTCTTGACATCATGCAGTGGGTTTTGCTCCGTGGCTAATTGGGTTATTGTATAAATTATTCAGCAGTGGAACGTGATTTCTATGGTGACAAAAAAAATCCACCGTGTAAAATTGGTGCAATTTAATGTCTTATTATTATTATTATCATCACTTTCTAGATTTTCTTCAATGTCCCGCGAGCGAGAATGTTAGCAGAATACAGGCGTTTTACTCTCATGTATATGTTGTGTTTATTTTCTTGTCTCTCCCTAAATTCCACGTTTTAAACACGTCGTCGGCGAAATTCGCTTGACATGACTACTGCGCGTAAATAGTTAACGGCAACATTTTTAAAAAACATTTAGTGGCAATTTAGAAAATTGTCCTGATGCTGAAATGACAAATATTACAAGAAGATTGCACGCAATTTTAACACACACACACACACGTTGACATTGGCAACACCAGCCGGTTACTAATGAGCAGCGGGTGACATCGCCCTGATGCCATTCTGTAGCCTCGCAGATTGGTCAGTGTGCCGCTGCTGCTGCCTGGTCAGTCAATCAATCATCTGTTTAACTAAAGCCACGTTCGCGTCAAGTAAGGCCGCTGGTTAAGACCTGTGATTGGAACGGGTGCATCTGTGAATAAACAGTACACACACGCAGGTGTGTGTGTGTGGGGAGCGGTGGCTCAGTGGTTAGCGCGCTGGGCTACACATCTGGCGACCCGAGTTCGAATCTCGCTCAGGGCCAACACCAGTGACAAATTTTGTGAACCGGTCCTGGGCCTCCCCTAGGTAAACTCGGCCTAAAATGAGAAGCTAGTGCGGTGTGTGAACATTGCCACTAGGGAGACAAAGGCGGCCGGGCGTGGTGCTGGTCACCCATCTCCTCGTGTGTAGTGTCGACCTTCATAGGTGCTACTCGCTAACAGCACTTGACCCTACATGCTGTTAAGGCTATACGGGGGATCTGTGTCGCATGTGTGTGTGTGCGCACATTTTGTGGCTGCCCCGTAATTCTAGGCAGGACATTTGTGCAAGGTTTTCATCGGCTATGAATGGATGCCAGGAAATCCCTTCTGTGTTGTAATATTTCAAACTAGTCGGTCGTGTGCTCAAATGTAAATCCAATGGTCTGGAACTAAATTAGTGAATATATATGCACATTACCGCAGTACCTCCAATCTCCTGGTCGCGTTGATTTGCTTATCACATCAACACAGCTAATGGATCCACTAATCTGCACAAACTATAATAATCCATTCTAAAGATCATTTTAAGATTGGGTTTTCTTAGAAAAGAGGTGGAATTATTCCCTCTTGGCCTGAATGGTAACAGTGCAGTTGTATAACTGGGACTGTTTGGGAGAAAAACAGAGATCCATTTAAATAATATGAAGCTTTATTGGTGAAAAGCACACTTAATTTTTTTAATCCAAAGCTTCCGTAATACTCTCCTGCTGCACGTTGTCCAGCATAGCCGGTCTGATTTGCTTACAAGATTCATGTTTCAAAAGTTGAGGTCATTGATAGCTCACTCGATTTACTTTGGCTGGCCTGGGAAGGCCTGGGAATCCCCCAGGAGCAGCTAGAATCTGTTGCTGAGGAAAGGGATGTCTGGTCCACCCTCCTTAAAGAGCTGTCGCCTTGACCCTCACCAGGACAAGTGGTTTAGAAAATGGATGGATGAATTTCCCGTGCCGTGCCACCGCCACCTTTATCTGTTAATTTCGCATGTTTGGTGAGTCGCAGGAGTCCCTAAAGAGCTTGCACGCTCACTGGGTATTTTTCTGCTGTAATAACAAACATCTTTCTAAGCTTTGGAGCCATTGCTTTTACCAGTCAATCGCCCCGTTGAGAAAAGGTACGACGGTCAATGCAGATCCATGAGGTGTCTATCAATGCATCACCATTTCCACACACTGTATTGAACACAAACATTAGCACATCGCGTGTTCATGTTTCCTGGAAATGCACACACTGCCATTCCGATTGCTCTCCGTGAAGAATATATGTAATAATGGACGAACGGGTACTCTTGGTGGTATATTGCAATATTTGACTGCGTCTGAGCACGGCTGTATGCATGGGTGGCGCTGTACTCTGCACAAAAAGCCCTCGCTGAAAAATGGCAAAAATTGGGAGGCAATTATACATTGTGTGCAGGTTTTTTTGTTTCCAACGTCGGCTATTGTACGTCTAATTGACGCTGGAATAACTCCAGCACAAATTGATGTTTGTCACATTTTATTCACTCGTGAGGACTTTAATTAATTGCGGAGTGGCCGGGCCCTGGCTGGCGTGGGCTTGGGACCTGTCCACCTGACCACCACCTGACCACCACACGCAATTTGGCTGCAGCACGCGAGACCCGCGCGTGCATTTCCAAGCCTCGCACTCACGGGGCCCCACTGCCCATTTAGCGGCCTTGAGCCAGCAGTGGAAATTCCACTTTATTCTCGTGAAGCGCCAGGCTGGCAGAGTCTCCACAGCAGACCACTAGATTTACCACGGAGCGGTGCTTATTGTATCAGCCCTCGAGAGACGGCTGGCTTAGTTGATCGTCTGCCCGGATTTCAATTGGGCCCGCTAAGTGGTCTAACTTGCGGCGCCACCTGGCCGGTTAATGCTACGTTTGAAGTGATTCTCGCGCCGTATTGTCACCGTTGGACCACAATTATTCCAAACGACAGCTGCAAATTCGCCATCATACTGCCGGCTCACCGGAGAGCCTCTTTTGAACTAGGTTCTACCTTTGAACTGGCGGTGAACTGAGGTTTTGTAGGTTTTCACGACTGGATGTACCACTATGAAAATTCCCCTCCTAGCTGTCCTTTCGGGATAGCCGCATCGAGCGTTCCTTCTCTCTGCTTCGTTATAGTGACGCGTATTGTTCCCATGGAGCGAGAGGAGACGAGGGGCTTTAAGTTGCGCTCAAGAGGTGCTCTTTCGGGATAACCGTGTCGAGCGGAGGAACGCTCTCTTGAGAGCAATTCTCATGCATCGAGCCATGAGAACCTACATCAATACATCGAGGGCTTTGCTCTGTGCCACCGTTTCACTTCGAAGCCAAGCTGAAAGACGACCATGTCCAGAAGCTAGCCATCGTGCTTCGAAGAATCGCAAAGAAGAAGAAGAATAAGTTACCAGTAGGAGGACTTTGTGCTTGGGAGCACGTGTGTGTATAATGTGAGGTAGCTGTAGTGTGTGCGCCACTGAATTGAACTTATTTATTCCTATAGTAAAGCTCTGTTTATGAGTTTAGGTCATGTGAAAAGGTATGTAAGTGTTGTGCACCCGTCGTCGATATGTTGGAGAAACAAGCGAGCACACACAGCACTTTCCTTCAAAGATGTTACCGACGTTTCGTTGGAACTTGCACCCAACCTCATCAGGGTCATGAAAGCCTTCGAGTTATATTTATTCCTACTTATTTCCCACCAATGATGTTGCTCTTAATGTTGCCGTCTATTGCCGTCATTGTTATCACAATGCATGCAGGCAGGTAGGGTGGCTCGCGTTTTCTCGGGCAGATTCCAGGGAAACTGGAATTTCTCTATAGTTTTACTTGGAACGCTTACAGCCGTTGTCACATGCATACTAAGCCACCACAGTTCATTCCTCAATTCACCCATCCATCATATGTATGCCAATCACACCCCTGTGGTAATTTAACCGAGGAGGAACCTTTCTCACTCATCACAGGGCCTTCTTTTCCCCTGGCAGGCAATTCAATTCGGTGTCCTTTATTTGCTCAGGCGAGCCGCCATTCTCTCGGTGAGCCGTGCATCTGCGTATTTAGTCTAAAGTGGCTCCCTGCTTAAGTGAGCGTGACGGATCGCTCATCCCCATTGCTATTCCTGAGCTGCCCAGTGTAATATTCCACATGCCCATGACAGGAGCCCGTCGCTCCATCGCATATCACCGTTGACGACTTGCCGCACTGTGAAACTCGTTTCAGTGAAACCTGAGCGATTAACATGAAGATGCGCCCGTGGCCAAGCCGTTTGGTGCCACCACGGTGCCACCACCGCGCCAACGCTCTGTGCCCTCTGCCAGAACCACAGGAGATGCACGACCTCCAAAACCTCTCCCAAGTGTCCCACTGTCTGCTCTTAGGTAGGGGTGAAAGTCATTTTCATTTCGGTCGGTCTTTATTTAAGCTGGAAGGAACCGTTGAGCTATCGAGACCCGCAGCAAGCGTTTGCATAATGCAATATTAGCACACGAGTGCTGCTTGCAGGACAGTGGATTTACTCCCGTGTGAAGTCGATACAAATTTGCGAGGTATTTTCTCTGAAGCACAAATCAAAAAGCCACACAGGCCGATAGCGCTCGTACGTGTTTGCAGATTATTTGGCGATCGCGCGTCGGCAGTAGCGCACAAGCACGCACACATAGCAAAACTCAAGTCAGTCGGTTTTGTATTTAAGCTTAAAGGAACCGTTGAGCTATATTGTTTTATTTTTTTACATTTCTTACCGGGACGGTCATATCGCAACCCCCCTTCCCACCTCTACTTTACTGAATGCTTCGGAGACTTTTGAGATTATCAAAAATAATGGAAAGGTATTTCCGATAATTATTGTTTTTTACATGTTGTCGAGGCAATTAGAGGTGTCGCGACGAAACAGCTGGTCGTTGTTGGAGTCTTACACAGCCGAGCAGCTGAGCATTTTCTCTTGCTCAGAAAAACAGCTAAAGCTCACCCGTATAGTCTTAACAGATTTTAGGGTCAAGTGCTGATAGCGAGTGCAAGGGTGTGGGTTTACACACCACCGCACCGGGTATTCATTTGAGGCCGAGTCGACCTCGGGGAAGCTCTGTATGCGTTCAGAAATCTCCATCAGTGGTATTGACCCTGAGGGGGGAATCGAACCGGGTTCCAGGCGAGGCCGCGAACCCGGCACTTACGCAGCCGAGTGTAGGCGCGTCACAGCCACTGGTGTTGCAGGAAAAAGTGTGTGGGGCGGGGGGGGATGGAATCACGTTTCTGTGAAAGTGCGGGTGTCGCATTTCCCCTCGGCAGCCGCACAGCTCACCCAGGCGTGCCGGCGCGTCCGGCTGTCGCTGCTTCCTCCCGACACTTCACGCCACCGCCACCCCCCCCCAATCCCCAATGCTCCCTTAATTCATCCCCTCGTTATTTCTACCTCCCCGATATCTGTGCTTACCCTCACCCCCTCTCTCGGTCTCCCTGTGGGCGGCTGTCTCTCCCGACGCGGCGCCGCGGGAGGCGGAGGAAGCACCAGTCGTGATGGACTCATTAGAAGCCTCTCGATCTGTTGCTGCTGCTGGGCTCCCCGCGCGCTCCGTGGCGCCGCGTTAAGGGCCCCCTGCCCGTTCCGGCCATCGCGGTCATAGAAAGGGCGGCAAGAAAGGGGTGAAAACCTTGTATATTCTACATTATTTTTCCCCTGGCAAAAAAGGTTGCTCGTAGGTCTAAACAGCTTGACCCGAGCTATAAATGCTGTGGTATTTGCATAGTAAAACTCTGTTTAAGGGTTTAGGTCGTGTGAAAAAAATATGTAAGTGTTGTATGCCCGTCGATATGTTGGAGAATCAAGCGGGCACAAACAGCGCGTGCCTCCAAAGATGTTACCGACGTTTCTCTGGAAGTTACATCTAGCGTCTTCAGGGTTTGTAAAGAGAGTTCCCATTCCAAACTACTCTTAAATAATATCATGTCTTGCCTAAGGACGGCCTGCCTTTTGGCAGCAATTGGGTAATCACTGAGACTGGGCTCCAATAAAAGCCGTCTCTGGTGTTGGGTCAATACGTTTGAAGGACAATAATAATAATACTCTACTTTTGTAGCGCGCACATTTTCTCCGGGCGCGTTGCACCCGTTGATTCGGAGGCGCGGAGCCCTGCTCAGTCGGTTTGTTGTGAGTCGGTGAAAAGGTGACTTTTTGAGAGTTTTTTTAAGGCTGTAGGGGACTGTGTTTGACGCAATAGGTGTGGCAGGCTGTTCCAGGTTGTGGGTGCCGCGACCGAGAATCGGCGTTTAGCGAAGGTTGTGCGTGAACGCGGTGTGTGGAGTAGCTGCTGTGATGAGCTGCGCAGAGTACGGGATTGTGTTGATACGAGTGGCCGGAGATGCGGAGTGTCTGGTAGGCAGCCTGCCTGCATGAGCGGCATTATCACAGCATTCATTTGCATGTTTTTGCCACAAGCATGTGTGGCTGCTTGCAAACTGGAACCTTTGCAAAAAGGTGTCCATTTAGTGTTTGCTTCCGTCGCCACAGCCGGACGGTATCGGCGAGCGCGCGCGCACATATAGCTGTTGATGTTGTTCTCATCTCATTGTCAGAAACCGCTTAATCCTGTACAGGGTCGCGGTGAGCTGGAGCCTATTCCGGCAGAACACAGGGGGCGCAGGCAGCGCTATACCCAGGATGGGACGCCAGTCCATCACAGGGCACCGGGGGGCAATTTAGTCCGCATGCCAATTAACCTATGCAGCAGCATGTGTTTTGGACGGTGGTGAGGAAACCGGAGCACGCGGCAAAAACCCACGCGGACAAGGGGAGAACGTGCAAAACCTCCACACTGAAATGCACCCGAGCCGAGATTCGAACCCGGGGACCTTCTTGCTGTGAGGCGGCAGCGCTTACTCACAGCGCCACCGTGCCGCCCTGTTGTTGTTGTTGTTGTTGCAGTGTTTATTAATTCACCCGCGGTGAGCAATTTGTGCCCGTTAATTGCCTTAGGGCCTGTCAAGACTAGCGGCGGGACCCGTAATTGCTGTTGCTGACACAGCTGGACTCCGGAAAATCTCGGTGTCGTGTGACGTCGAGGATTTGACTTGCTTCTCTCGTGGTTTTTTTTCTTCCCACTCGTTCGCCCATTTATCTTGCTCAGCCTCCTCACACAGTTGCCCTTGTGCTGCTCCCGCCTCCTTGCAAGGCATCTCGTGACCTTACTGTAGACCTTGTTTGCATAAGACGGAGGGTACAACACCGTGGCGTTCGTGATGTTGAACCCCGTGACTCTGATCACGATGTGCGGCGACACCGTGCCCACTTGATGTTGTGTTGTGTATCTACGCGGGTCCATGTTAAACACAAAATAGAATCAGCTCGTGTGGGAATTCATCACTGCCGAACAGGCGCGTCGCAGCCGCGGGTGTTGCGACACCCGCACTTTCAAAGACACATGATTCCATCCCCCCAACTTTTTCCTGAGGTAGTCTCATATCATATG
>JAZEWU010000014.1:7691438-7706779 GCA_036362915.1 Geotria australis
AAAGTTGTTCTTTCGTGATAGCCGTGTGGAGCGCTCCCCTTCTGGGGAAAGGCAAGCGGGGGAGCGCTCGACACGGCTATCCTTTGCGAGAGGGGGAGCGCTCGACACTGCTATCCCGACAGAACAGCTTTGGAAAGCAATTCTCAAGCATCGAGCCGTGTAAACCTGTATCCGCTCAAGAAGACTGCCTACAGAAGGTCCCGATTTCTAATTCCGGCTCCGGGTGCCTTTCTGCGTGGTGTTTGCATGTTCTCCCCGTGTCCGCGTGAGTTTTCGCCGGGCACTCCGGTTTCCACCCACAGTCCAAAGACGTGTTAATTGGCCTGCTGCCTAAATTGCCCCCAGTGCCCTGTGTTGGACTGGCGTCCCATCCTTGGTATTGCCCTGCCTTGCGCCCTGTGTCTGCCGGGATACGCTCCGGTTCATCGCAACCCCATACAGGATTAAGCAGGTTCTGACCATCATGGAATGAAAGACTGCCTACAATGCCGGCGTCTTCCGTCGGCATGGTGCGTCACTAGCCCCTAATAGTTTATGGGGTCGGCGTGACCCCGTGTTGTTTTTTAGAGGGCCCAGGCGCTGTGTGCGTTGCCTGGGCTCCGGGATGGGAGAGTCGCTTGTCAAGGAGTGCTGATGTCAAGGAGGAAGGGGCCATGGAGCTGCCTCCGTGTGCCTTAATGAATCATCGCTTAGTTACGCTCAGCTTGCTGAGAATCTTGATGTTGCTGTTTATTCAACACTGTTGTCGCGTATTTTCATCGCACGGTTAACAATTGTCACTTCTTAGTCTATTATGTATTTATTGGAATTCTTGGTAATTTTTTGTCCCTTACAATACTGTGTTAGTGTTTATGATTATTGATTTGGTTAGGATTTCATTCGTGTGCAATTAATGCTGTAAATTCGTTGTGCTTCCCTGTGATTTAAAAATGTGTTTGCGTTATAACTATATGTACCTTTCTTTGGTAGTATACAGATGATATGGATAGAAAAAAAGGTGTTACCCTTTCTGGCAATGATACAAGCGGTGTGGGCAAATCATTTCCAAGACAATGCATACATTGTCAAATTTTATTTTTGCATGTTTTGCCACGAGGATGTGTGTTTTTTTTTTTTAACAAACCCGACACCTTAAAACTAATGTAGGACGGTGTCGAAGTCTTAAAATCAAATTATATTTTCTGTTTAACTTCGCTCTAGTAACTGGTAAAAAGTATGGATAAATGGATAGCCCCGCTGTATTTCCTGATGAATCTTCTACTGCTGCTTCGCCGAGATTTTTGCCCAGAGATTGCACCCTGCTTGGGATGATTAGTGGCCTGCAGGCAGCACGGGATGAGACCGTATGGCTGTGAAGAGAGGTTCTGGGGGAACTTTGTTTCTCGAGATGTATTTGTTGTTATTATTGCCAGCTTGTTTTTCCAGGAACGCATCGCCGAGTCTCGTGACTCTTTTTTTTTTAGGCGGGTCCTGCCGTGTTTTCACATTACGGGTGCAACGGTTACTAAGTTGATTTAAAATTGAATATTTTTTAGGGGTAATCTTTGAAACATTATGGGTCTTTGCACTGGCCTGGTCACGGTGACCTTTAACGTCAGCGGTGAGGGAGACGGTGGCTATGTTTCGAGTTCATAACACCCGCAGAATTAACCGGGGCGGCCGCTGGATTCAAGAAGTGAATCTCAAGCGGCCAACGTGCCATCTGCAAAGTCGTGTCACCGATTATGGCACGGTGCCAATAATAATAATAATAGCATTTATAGACCGCCTTTCACCCGGAGGTCACAAAGCGCTGCACAAGGCTGCGGAGAGAACGGTATGTCAGTAACATCAGGACAGATAAACTGAGAGTCAAGTAACCACGATAAACCATAGGACATAGATCATAAAGACAGCAGAAAAATCAAAACAATAACAGTAGCAGCCACAGAGAGCCTTCCATCCGAGGGCCACGCTGCGCCGCACAAGGCAGCGGATAGAACGACAAACCAACAACGACAGAAAACGATAATCAGACAGCGTTGAGCCGCAAAGTGGTCCTAGCACGACGGCTTGAAGGCTTTACGGAACAAGCAAGTCCTAAGACGAGATTTGAAGATGTTCAAGGACTCCGCCGAATAACTCAAGTCGCCGGGTAGCTCAGAGCCACAGCGAAATGGCAAACTTTACTTCCTTGAGGGGGCTGGACAGCAACACCCTAAAAATGTTTTTTCTGATTTTCCGTTCTCTGTCGTTGTTGGCGTGCCGTTCTCTCCGCAGCCCTGTGCAGCGCTTTGTGACCCTCGGGTGAAATGCGCTCTATAAATACATGCTGTTATTCTTATTAAGTGCCGATGACACCACCGTAGCGATCATGCCAGTGTCGGGGCATTTTGAGGCAGCGTGAAGTGTCGAAGGTTCGCTGGCAGGAGGTCCCACCCCAGCTTCAGGTGATGCGGGTTGATTGACTGAGGTGACTGACAGATGTCACCTGTAATCGCCCACTGTGCCACCGTGGCCGTGTTTTGCCCGTTTGGCGCCCCGCTTGTTGTTGTGAGCATCGCTCCTCCGCCCCCTCGTTGTTTCTCGTGGGCGACTGACTCTCCCAGCCGCCCACCGCCCAGTAGTCTCCTTCACTATCTTACTCTGAAGAGGCCTATCGTGATGCCGTTGGTACTGGTCATTTGCAAATATAATCAGTGTAAGTCTTTGGGGAACTGACGCGGTGTCAGAAGCAGTTATCCAGCACAGCGCACGCCTGTAATCCAGCATCGTGGACGCGAGGGATGGTGGATTTGGACAAATGACAGAATATTGCGAGACTCCCTTCCCGTGGGTATTGAAATGCCATGTTCTGGCTCGCCAGCAAAAATCAGGACAAAAAAGTGTGGACTCGTACCATCTCGTCAGTCCCTTCTCTGTGGCATGGTGTTGCCTCCCTTTCATGCGTGGGTTTTCTCTGGGTGCCCTGGTTTACTCCCACATCGATAAGCACTGAGTAGTTGCATGAAAACATCTTAATATGTAGGGATCCTGCAGAACAATTGTTGGCGCTGGTTCACTGCCTGTGAATCCTTTCAGCTTGTCCGTGGTTCCTCGGCAATTGTGAGCTACAACTTGCAACATAAAATGTTTATCCATCCATGTTTTACATCCATTTTCTAAACCGCTTGTCCTGGTGAGGGTCGCGGTGGCAGCAGTTCAAGGAGAGTGGACCAGACATCCCTTTCCCCAGCAACAGATTCCAGCTCTTTCTGGGGGATTTTCCCAGGCCAACCGAAGGATATAAAATGTGTATATATGTTTTATTAGATTATGGGTTGGACCCATTCAGCCACTCGTGATTAAATTTGGTCAGGAATTTGGCATATTCCTTCTGTATTAATGGAGATTTTCACGGCTCGATTCATGATGGTTGCTCTTCATAGCTGTTTCGGGATAGCCGTGTCAAGCGATCTCCGTCTCTCCCTCGCGACGTTTCGCCTCCCACGATGGAGGCACCATCAGGAGTTATTCCGTCTGTGAGGCCCCTATAGAAGTGACACCATTATTTACGTGATGCCATCTATTAGAGGCTGTTTTCCCGACAGACGTTACTTTGTAAATGGAAGACTCTTGTCATTACAGCACGCTATTAGCATAATTACAATATAATTAGGAGTAAAGGGTTAAAATAATTGGCAGCATAGATGTTTAATTGATTCTTGGTATTAAAATGCATATGCGACCTTTACCCAGTTGCCCGTTACTTAAGCCGTGGTGCCGACTATCAAGTGAGACACTGTATATCAATACGGATCGCGAATACACGTGACGCACACCGTAATCAAGCTACAAAGCCGACAGTAAATTAAATGTGGCTGTTTAATCGTGACCCAAAGTATGCATGGTACCTCTGCGGCCAACATTTATGCACATCACACATTCTCTTCCGCGCCTATGGGACCAAGGCAAAGCTATTCATGAAACGATGACTGATCTTAAAGATTCAAGGGGGGTTTTATATTTAAATAGAATTTATGTGAAGGAACTAAAAAGCCATTTTTACTGTAATAAGTGGCTCGAGATCTACTAAAGTAGGGGTTTGGCACAGAGATAAAAGAATCGTAACAACACAAGATTTTTGGTTTTACTTTGAAGTTGCTTTTTTGTCACAATGGTGGCATTTAATCACGTTGGAAAGCAACTGCTATATTGGATTTTGCAGTCGGTGGTAAATTCTAAGAAGGTGTATTTACGGCAGCAAACTTCCGCATGTGTATTTTATATTTTGAAGTTCGTTAATTGCCGTTTTCTTGGGCAGTATTTAAGGTCCCATAAAGTATGCTCTCTGTGAATGTTTATGCGTATGCAGTATTTATCTGCTCTATTTTATGTTTATTTTCAGGATATCCACCTATTAAAAAAATCCAAATGCAAGAACTTTGTGTTTAACCTCTCTGCTGTGCTGAGAAAGAATGCGTTCGTTTCACGCGAGGGTGTAAGCAGGACCTAGTTACACAGAAATGAGGTTACGGTCCGAATGATTTATTTTCACCTGAGCGGACAGAATAGGAAGTAATTAAATCGCCGATAATTGCGTTCGAGTGTTCCTCTCTTTCGCGACGTTTCGCCACCCACGCTGGATGCCTCCAACGAGGGAGGCAAAACGCTCGAACCGGGCTATCCCGAAAGAGCAGCTCTTGAAAGCGATTCTCTTGCATCGAGCCGTGAATACCTACATCAATACGATTGAACAATTGTCTGTCCATCTGCATGCAGTGTCCGGAAAATGTTGGCGCCGGCTTGCTGCACGGCCGTGCCCCTCCCACCTCTCTGCGGTTTCATTGCGCCTCTGTATACGTGTCTTGTCCATGACCAGGTGTGGAATTTGCGCGCGTTACAAATTGTATTTTGTACTGATGTAGGTTTTAACGCCTCGGTTCATGGGTGGTTGCTCTTCAGAGCTGTTCTCAGGCCTGAGGATGCTTCTAACGTGGGAGGCGAAACGTCGTGCGGGAGAGCGCTGGACACGGCTATCTCGAAAAAGAGCTCTGAAGAGCAACCATCGAATGGTATTATCTCATCTCATTGTCAGAAACCACTTAATCCTGTAGAGGGTTGCGGTGAGCCGGAGCCTATCCCGGCAGGCACGGGGCTCCAGGCAGGACTATACCTATACCAGTCCATCACAGGGCACCGGGGGCTATTTGGTCTGCAGGTCAATAAACCTATGCAGCAGCACGTCTTTGGACCGTGGGAGGAAACCGGAGTGCCCGGCCAAAACCCAACACGGATACGGAGAACATGCAAACTCGACACAGAAAGGCACCCGAGCCGGGATTCGAACCCGATAATGTATTGCTGTGAGGCAGCAGAGCTACTCACCGCGTCACCGTGCCACCCCGCACCTTTTAAACTCGACCTGAATCAACACCGCTTCACGTCGCGATCCCTGTCAAGTAATACTTGGTATTACCTGCAAATTCTACCAAACACTTCGAAGCCGAGCTGAAAGGCAACGATGTCCAGAAGCTCAACAGATGCTAGAGCCCCTCAGTCTGGAGCAAGAAGAGAATCCAATGCCCACCGCCTTTAAGGCCAATACTGACTATTACATCTCTAAATGTTGAAGGGCTGTCTTCAACTAAAGAAGAACTTGTTGCGATGGGAAACTGCCATCTAACCATCACGCTTCGAAGAATTGAATTCGAGCACCGCTATGTCCCGAGCTTCCAAACCCTCGCATTCGCGCGTCTTACAACCCGTGTTATTATCATCATTATTAGGGGCAATGGCCCGAGCATTCTCAACCCGCCCAGGACTGTCCCCACGTGGCTATCGTGTGTTGTAAGGCTTTGCCCTTTCGCACAACCCAAGGGCGCCAGGCTAGCAGTTCCCCGCGTGGCTGCGCTCCGCGCCCCGGCCCTATCTCCGGCACCGGCCCCCGTTAGCCGCTTAACTGACCGGCCGGACAAACCGCTGACGCAGACAATCGATGGGCAGGTTGGGGATTAAGTGAATCTGTTGGGGGGGGCATATCGACCTCGCTCGGTAATGACGACGGCTCATCCGCAATCCGGAGCGGTGGCGCCGCGGTTAGGAGAAGCGCGGCCGGCGATAAGGAAAAACGGGTTGTGAGTTCTGGGGCGGCGCGGTGGCATGGTGGGTAGCGCTTGCTGCCTCACAGCAAGAAGGTCACGGGTTCGTATCACGGCTCGGGGGGCCTTTCTGTGTGGAGTTTGCATGTTCTCCCCGTGTCCGCGTGGGTTTTCGCCGGGCACTCCGGTTTCCTCCCACCGTCCAAAGACATGCTGCCAGGTTAACTGGCGTACTGACTAAATTTCCCCCAGGCGCCCTGCGATGGACTGGCGTCCCATCCTCGGTGTTCCCCTGCCTTGCGCCCTGTGTCTGCCGGGAGAGGCTCCGGCTCACCGCGACCCTGTACAGGATTAAGCAGTTTGTGAAAATGGATGGATAGGTTGTGAGTTCTGATTCTGGGCTGGGGTTAACGTGGTGATTCGTCGCTCCCACGGTCGTTATGTTCTAGACTCTAGAGTCACATTAGGATGAATTGGTTAGAAAAACAAGGTTCACTGGACCTGGATGCCCAAACACAGTTGGGATATCATTGTTGAAGAATGCCAATCAAGACTAAATACAAATATTTAACCATAATCCTTTGCGTTGGTGTTATACTCAATTGTGTGTGCTGTTAGAATTCCTATCGCAATATTTATTCAGGCCTTAAGCAATTCCCCTACCTTGAGACCCAGTTTTGCTAAAGTTGGAATTTTAACAACCAGGCACATTGGGCAGAAATAAAAAGGCTCAAACTCTTCTTGACATGACCACGACAGTAAACACGGAAGGGTGGGCGTTCGTAATTTGAATGTGACGGCCTGATTACGATACCAGCTGCACACACACTTTGATCATGACAAGTGCATGATTTGTTGCTGTAATACGGCATGATTTGAATATTGATGCGTGTGTGTGTTTGCGTGGTTCCTGTAAACAAGAATAGGAAAAATCGAGACGTATACAATCGACCGTCTTGGGACCAAATACTGCAAGTGAGCCGGCAATAATTTCCATTTTTTTACCTTTCGAGAACGTGTCAAGTTTTTTTTTTCTCCCCCTTCTCGCTTACCGACCTATTTAAAAACAGTGGAAATGCATGCCGTTCAGTAAATTAACAGTGGTGGTGAACGTTAAGGTAATGATGATATTACATTATAATGTTAATGAAAGCATGTCCCCTTGGGTTTTAAGACTACGGTTTCGCTCCACGATTGGGACGCATGTGCGCCTATGTTATGTGCTTCGGATGCGGTGCATGATATTATCGTGGGTTATTAATAATGCAAATGTTTGACAGCATCAGCATATATTTTAATGCGGTAACTTATGCATACGTTAATGCCGCACAGGAGAGAAGTCGGAGGTCATCGGGTTATGATTTCTTGTGCATATGAAATTGTATGAAAGTGCATTGCTTGTAACTTAAATACGTAGGTTCAAAGTGTGATATACCCGGGAGTTTGGTTTCAGGCGTGGGCTTCCTCTGGGTCAAATCGGTCAAAAGTGAGCAATCAATACAATTTGGCGACCGTCAGCTGCGGAGAGACAGACGTGAGCTGTACTGGCTACACCACCCGATCACGTTCAACTCCAATCTTGACAGTTGTATTTTTGTACTGATGTAGCTTTTTCACGGCTCGATTTATGATGGTTAATAATAATAATAGCATTTATATAGAGCCTTTCACCCGAGGGTCACAAAGCGCCGCACAAAGCTGCGGAGAGAACGACATGTCAACAACGACAGAGCACGGAAAATCAGCAACATTTTTTTGGGTTTTTTTTTAATAATCCGAGCTGTGGAGAGAACGGCATATCAACAACGGGGAGACAGAAAACTGAGAGTCAAGCTCTTCAGAGCTGTTCTTTAGCCTCCCACGTTGGAAGCACCATCAGATGATACTTCCAACGCGGGAGGCGAAACATCGCGAGGGAGAGAAGGAGATCGCTCGACGCGGCTATCCCGAAAGAACAGCTGTGAAGAGCAACCGTCAGTTGTAGTTTAGCATTGTTCAGCTTGTTTACCCTGTAAACCATCGGTGAGTCTCATGACCTCTTCACACGAGACAGTTGTTTGCCAACAGTGCTTGCCCCAACAGACCGTGAAGTCGGGCAGAACGGTGGCGTAGTGGGTAGTGCTGCCGCCTCACAGCAAGAAGGTCCCGAGTTCGAATCCCCGGCTCGGGGGCATTTCTGTGTCGCGTTTGCATGTTCTCCCCGTGTCCGCGTGGGTTTTTGCCGGGCACTCCGGTTTCCTCCCACCGTCCAAATACATGCCGTCAGGTTAATTGGCCTACTGAGTAAATTGCCCCAGGTGCCCTGCGATGGACTGGCGTCCGAACGTGGGTATAGCCCTGCCTTGCGCCCTGTGTCTGCCGGGATAGGCCCCGGTACAGGATTAAGCGGTTTCAGAAAATGGATGAATTTATTTTTCTACAGGTTATTTTGCAGACTCCTGTACGCTGGCCTGATATCTTGTTAGCGTGTGGGACCACCCACACTTTACCCCACCAAATGTAACCCGTCAATAGACCGTGGCGTACTCGTTTATCTCCATGTTGGATGGGCATCTGCGTAAAAAAGACGTTGGGGAGGGCGTCGGGTATTTGCAATTTGACCACGGACACACTCGCACCACTCTTGGGAATTACGCCACAGGGTCATTAACATCCACTTTACCAGCGACCGGCACGCACGAGCAAATCTCCCAATATCACCGCCCGCCGCTGAGATTCGGGCCGCAAAGCGACAGCAAATGAGCACCCCAGCCAATTAAATATCCATCCGGGCATAATGTTCGGCAGGATGTGGCCTATTAAAAACAGCTTGTGTGGACGCCCGGATATACCTAGGTGGGTGTCGCAGGCCGTCCGACGCGCGAACGGAGCCGCGGTAGTGAGCAGACTAAGACTTTCAAGTTAGCCTCCACTGCGCTCCACTAACGTCACTGGAATATCAGTTGCATTCATTGCCAAATGCTGAATAGCATTTTTTTTCTTAAACGTTGCCGCGTTACAATCTGTTGTTGTCATAAGGTACACGTGCCGCCCCACAATTTTCTAGCTCGGCCAGCTATTGGCGGAAGGGCCTCCCTTATAAGTTTGCTCCAGAGGCCCTCAAGAGCAGGGGTTCTCAACCTTTTGCACCTCAAGGCCCACTCGGGTCTGGTCTCCACGGACCACTAGGTGGCGCTCGTGGCCCACTGATGGGTCGCGACCCACCGGTCGAGAATGGCGGCTCTAGAGGATCTTTGGCCTACTTTTCCAACCAATCTCTGGGCGTCAGGGTGGCGCAGTGGTAACACCTGCGCTTCACAGAAAGAAGGCGAGACAGTTTGATTCCCACCTCTCGAGCGCCTTTCTGTGTGGAGATTTTTTGTTCTCTCCCTATTCTGTGTGGGTTTCCTCCGGGTTCTCCTGTTTCCTCCCACAACTAAAAAAAACCCACTCATTAATGAATTGACCGATAACATCAGGCAGGTTTGCTCGCGCCTCTGTGTCATTCCCTCTTCGAACGAATTACGTTGTAAATTTTACGCATACGTGCCACGCGTCATAAACATTATTTACTATCACCATCGCAGCACAGCAGTGGGTTTATTTATTTCCACTCAATTTACGTTCACAAAAACAACATCTGGAGCGTTCTACACAGAAAATCCTTGCCGGTGTCACCGCGGGCCCCCCACACACACACGCGCGCACAAACAGCCACGCGCAATGTATTCGGCCAGAGAGCCGGGCCAGAAAAATAATTGCAGGTGACGAAAGGCTGCGTGTGATGTTGCGCTCCCATCCGTGCTCGCACATGATTTATCCCGTGCAGCCCGGCTGCCGTAATGAGGTCCGCAGGGAGGGGGAGAGAAGGAGAGCGGGGCACGGCACGCGGGGTGAGGAGACGGTCGGGCAGGTGAGTTGGGAGACAGCCGCCAAGAGACCCGTCTCTTCATCATCGTCATGCTTAGTCCCACACCGCTTGATGCTGTTAGACAGTTAGAGGGTCCTTGCTGAGCTGGGGCCTATCCTGACAGACACGGGACAGAAAGCCCGTACTCTGCGCAGCTCATCACAGCACCTACTCCACACACCGCGCTCACGCGCAACCTTCGCGAAACGCCGGTTCTCGGTCGCGGCACCCACAACCTGGAACAGCCTGCCACACCTATTGCGTTAAACACAGTCCCTTATAGCCTTGAAAAAACCGCTTAAAAAGTCACCTTTTGACCGACTCGCAACAAACCGACTGAGCAGGGCTACGCGCCTCCGAATCAACGAGTGCAACGCGCCTGGAGAAAATGCGCGCGTTACAAAAGTAGATTATTATTATAACGGCCAGTACCCCACACTAAGGGGCGTGTCGCCAGCACCACACCCAACAACATTTGTCTACCTAGTGGCGCTGTTCACACACCGCACCAGGTACTAATTTTAGGCCGAGTCGACCTAGGAAAGGCCTTGCACCGGTTCATGAAATCTTCACTGGTCTTGCTTTCAATAGCTGCTCTCTTGGGATAGCCGTTTTTAAGCGTTGCTCATCTCTCCTTTGCGACGTTTCGCCTCACGATGGAGGCATCATCAGGTGGCGGGTGTCATGTCTAGGAATCCACCCAGGTCCCTGATAATTGCGTGGTTTTTTTTTATTTAAGTAGCTCGTGTCACACTAAAGAGCATCGCTGCTTTTAAACCAGGGCAAACGGAGGCGAATGCGAAAAAAATAGGACGTAACTTCGCACGGATGAATACCGTTAAATGGAAAATTACATTTAAAATTACACCGGTGCTTATAAACATGAACGCAAAGTGCAATAATAAAGCACGCTAATAAGATAACCATCAGGTTATGAATGCGCGCATTTAAGAATGCACGCATACATACATACATACATGCATAATGGTGTACTATTTTTTTTAAATCAGATAATAGTTTAATAAAGCGCACGGCAATAAAACACCGCTTTGTCTTACGAACAGTTTGAGGTGGGTTTTTTTTTCCCCCACCCTCGCCATGCAGCGGAGGCTGCGTGCAGCCAGATTAAAGTCAGCGCAGCGGAAACTGCCCAACAGACGGATCTTGACAATTTAATTCCAAGTAATCTGGAAATTAAAGCAACCCAAGAAAAAAGTTTTGCGTCGTGCGCTCGCTCGCTGCTTGTGTTTTCATTGCAGACTAAACTGTTAAGAAGGCAATTTTCGAGATTGATTATTTCATCACTGGCAAATGCCACAAGAATCCTTGCGAAAACCATGAATCTCTTGCGGTGTTTGCCGAGGCTTTTGTACGAATACATATGCTGCAATGTATCGTAGAACAGTTCATAACTTTTGAAACGCATGTCACGTCTATAGAGCTGAAGCAGAACACATTTCAGAATTACTTGCGTCTAAGTTCGGGTGACTCGTACTGTATTAGAAGGGAAACAAAGTTTTGCTTTCTGGCGGGCGGGCAGGTTTGCGCGCGTCGGTGACGTCACCGCCTCCTCCCTGTGTAACTAGCGCGGGCGCCCACTGATGGTTGTATTCAAAACGAAGCCAAATTGATCCTCTGAAGGCGAATAAAATACGTAACATTGTGTGGAAGTTTGGCGGCACGGTGGCGTAGTGGGTAGCGCTTCCGCCTCACAGCAAGAAGGTCCCGGGTTCGAATCTCGGCTCGGGGGCATTTCTGTGTGGAGTTTGCATGTTCTCCCCGTGTCCGCGTGGGTTTTCGCCGGGCACTCCGGTTTCCTCCCACCATCCAAAGACATGCTGCCAGGTTAGTTGGCGTACCGACTAAATTTCCCCAGGCGCCCTGCGATGGACTGGCGTCCCATCCTCGGTGTTGTTCCCCTGCCTTGCCCCTGTGTCTGCCGAGATAGGATCCGGCTCACCGCGACCCTGTATAGGATTAAGCGGTTTCTGAGAATGGATGGATGGATGTGTGGAAGTTCCGTTGTCAGTCAGTTGCTCGAATAGCTCCTGTCACGGCACCGGGGATTTTTTCCACCGCTGGCTCGGAGGTGCTAAGCGAGAGACGTGTGTCGTTCCGTGTTCGAGCAAAGCAACACTCTGACTTGCTGGGAATGTCTCCATCTGGTGTCACGACGGTGCGTGGCCCGTGTTGCGTTACCCCGGGGGTGAGCGTTTAAGCATAACGCGGGTTCTGTTAAGCTCCGACTGGGCTGCGTGATGGGCAGAAGATATTCGTCGAGAAAATGGGTTCATAAACCCATCTGTGAAAAGCTGGCTGTGTGATTTCCCCTCCGTGCGGGTTCCGTGCACGCAGAACGCGCCTTTTATAAAGGGGATTGATTCAAACGTCGCGTTGCAATCGTCTTGAGACTCGGTGAGGTTTTCGTATGTGCGTTATATGAGGTGTAATAATTGGGGAATATATCAGCGGCTTACCAACATTTGTTTTTCTTCAGGGAAGTCAATTAGGAATGTAATGAGTCGCCCCTCCAATCGCCCACGTTGTCAACACTTCTGGGTCACAATTCAATTTGTGAATCGATACTGTTTTGCCATTGTCCTGCTTGTAGGATCAATAATAATAACTGCCCGGTTTCCGCAGTCCGATCACATGCACTCGACGGAGTTAGAAGTCGTGGGCCTTTTATTCATTGCCAAGTAATAGCCCAACGAGACCAGGAGTCCTCGTCCCAACGGAGGCCTGGATTAAACCAAGCAACTTAATTTGAGCTGATTAATTGAAAATCCAATGC
Source organism: Geotria australis (assembly GCA_036362915.1). Classification (NCBI taxonomy): domain Eukaryota; kingdom Metazoa; phylum Chordata; class Hyperoartia; order Petromyzontiformes; family Geotriidae; genus Geotria; species Geotria australis. Next base: position 7,704,181 of record JAZEWU010000014.1, read on the forward strand.
GTGCTTTAACGAGTGCCAGGGATCCATTTCAATCGATGAATCGTCACATCCGTAAAAGCGTATGGATTTCTCCACATGCAGCAAAGATGATTTCCGAGCCGATCTGCAGCATTTGTTTTTGCTCGTTGTCTATATATATATTATTTTTACCCAGTGCCGTGGTTAGCTGATTGAAGTGAGGCCTTTAACAAACGAAAATGGGAGATGATTTTGTCCGAGAGGCTTATCACAGCCTGGGGGAAGGCTGCCTGCTGCCGGTACATTCCAGGACTACTCCTGAATAATACGGGGTCTCGATCATGAAGACTGAGTGGCCTGTGATTTAATTCAGGTCGAGAAGGATTCTTGCTGAAATCAAGCATTTGGAAAGGACCCTGCGTAAAATTGCTTTCACATCCTTCAGCTTGCCATGGCCTTTTACCTGTGTCGCCTTATATACCGATAGCCTTTTTGTGCAGGGTGCTCCAGGTGTCTGGATCCCCCGTTTCATCGACCCTTAACATTTATTATTCGCTCGCTCATGTCTGTTTTCAACAACCCTTATTTATTTCCGATGGTCGACACGAGGTTCGTATGCTGTTGAAGAACAACTTGTAGTGACCGTACGGGCTCGCAAACGATCACAAACATTCGAATTCGATTCTTCGAAGCGTGATGGTTATATGACAGTTTCCCATTGCAACAAATTCTCCTTTAGTTGCAGACAGCCCTTCAACATTTAGAGATATAATAGTCAGTGCTGGCCTTAAGGCGGCGAGAATTGGCCTCTCTTCTTGCTCCAGACTGAGGGGCTTCTGGAATTCGTTGTCTTTCAGCTCCTTGGCTTCGAAGTGCTTGGTAGAATTTGCAGATAATGCCAAGTATTACTAGACAGGGATAGCGACGTGAACGCTTCTACCTTGATCCCCATCACAAACATGAAAAACTATGAAACGGGTGACACAAGACATCCGGTCCACCCCGTACAGCCGCTATCTCGGTTTGCGTGTAACATTTCGCAAGGGGGGTAAATCACGGACAAATTACGTCTACTGTTGACAACAAATAGCTCGACGGAGTTCGTAACAGAGAATCCTTGACACGCATTCCCTTGTTCTAGGAAACGTTAGGATGGTTTCAATAACCGCAATAAAATGACACAAACACCAACGCGGTAAAATAAACTCTGGTGTAAATGATGGCGCCTCGACAGCTTTTGTATCTGGGGAATGTGCACCGTGCTTGGTGTTGCCGAAATCACGGAGTAATGGGATAATTATTCTTGCCAGCTTTTCACAGAAATCAAAATAAGGGTCAGTAAATAGTTCACACCAAAACAAAAAACCCCACAACTGGATGTGTATTGGAATTAGACGAAAATAAAAATGTTCCTCACGGTTCTGTGCTTATACGGGCCACCGAGGCGATACAAGCTGTGTATAATTGCTTTTCGTAATAGCTCGCAACACATTAAATATAATTACAGCGATATTACTAATAATAACTTGAAGCCCTTTGCCAGTCCACTATTAAATGGCGGTCTCTCCACGGTCAGTTATGGGTGTTGCTGGACCATAGCTCACGGCGATGGTCAGTGTGCTCTGCTGAAGGGAGGGCCTTGAATCCAGTTCACTGATCATTCGACACTGATGTTACCAGTGGACGGGCATTCACTGATCATTCGACACTGATGTTACCAGTGGACGGGCATTTTACTCGGAGCGCCAGAATTTATAACGCGCGCAAATTCCGTGCCTGGATGCGGAGGCGCGGAGGCGCGGAGCCGAGCTCAGTCTGAAAATGCCTGATGACACAAGTGGTGTTTGGAGTGGTTTGGTGTGAAGGCCAAGTTTGTGGTGGTTTGTGGAAGGTGCAAGGGGGTGTGGAGCCTGTGGCCCAGTGGTTAGCGCGCTGGGCTACAAACCTGGCGACCCGAGTTCGAATCCCGCTCACGGCCACCAACAGCAGTGACGATTTTCTGAACCGGTCCTGGGCCTCCCCTAGGTCGACTCAGCCTCAAATGAGTACCTAGTGCGGTGTGTAAAACATTGTCATTAGGGAGACAAAGGCGTCCGGGCGTGGTGTTGGTCACTCACCCCCTCGTGTGTGCCGTGTCGACCTTCGTAGGTGCTCTCTGACGGCACTTGCCCCTACAGTTGTTAAGGCTATACGGGGGATCTTTGTCTTTGGAGGCTGATCCAGGTTGTGGGCGCGGACACAGAGCAGCGCCGTGCTGCGTTGTTTGTTTACGAGCGAGGGATGCTGGGTACACGTTGGCAGGCGCTGCGGGGCGCGCGTGCCACCCATCCACGGAATTGTAAGTTTTCGCGAATAGAGAGAGCGGCCGAGAGGTGCGAGGAACCACAGAAAAAGTGTGACAAGCAGTTGGGCAGCGAGACGGCAACGAATACCCCTCCTCATTCACACACGCTCTGAACACCTCTAAATGATAACATTCATTCATTGGGGACGCTGGCAGATTTTTGCCGCTCTTAAGATTGCCCGTTTGACGACCTTTCAGTGTATTTTAAGCGGCCTTAATCATTACATTTTTGTTCCTTCGGTTTTTATTAGTTTTTTGTCGTTGTTGACATGCCGTTCTCTCCGCGGCCCTTGTGCA
>JAZEWU010000014.1:7706861-7718952 GCA_036362915.1 Geotria australis
GCGATCATAACGTTGACGATGATTGAGTGGCCGATAACCGTCACACTCTGAATGCGAGTACCGATTTTAATCTCCGGTGTCGTAGACCTGGATTTAAACTCGTGATCCCTGCAGTACCGGTTCAGTGCTTTCGTTGCGGTCATTTATGAGCTTCCTGAACCCGATGATGACCCCGTTATTCTGTTCAACGACGCTGGCAGACAGCCCTCGCCCGTGGCCTGCGTGGCATAGCGTTTGGGCATGCGCGCCATTCTCACAGCAGCGCGAAGGCTCATCACGAAGATGCCTTGGTTCTGCTTGTTAAAGCTTTACCTCTTCCTTAACCGATTCGTCTCGTGTATCCCTCCATCCATCCATTTTCAGGAAACCGCTTAATCCTGTACAGGGTTCGCGGTGAGCCGGAGCCTATCCCGGCAGACACAGGGCATAAGGCAGGGCAACACCGAGAATGGGACGCCAGTCCATCGCAGGGCGCCTGGGGGAAATTTAGTCAGTACGCCAATTTTCCTGGCAGCCTGCCTTTGGACGGCGGGAGGAATCCGGAGTGCCCAGCGAAAACCCACGCGGACACGGGGAGAACATGCAAATCCACACAGAAAGGCCCCCCGAGCTGAGATTCGAACCCGGGACCCCTCTTGCTGTGCGGCGGCAGCGCTACCCACTACGCCACCGTGCCGCCCGTGTCTGATGTATGGTAATTCTCTTATTTTAATGCGTCTGACGACAAAAAAATAATAACACTATAAACAAAGGTCACCCTAAAAGACACGGAGCCCGGGGTTCGGACGTACGGGCAAGCCGAACGCCACCACTGGCGGCTAGAAGGCCAGCCTTGGAAAAATACATTTCCACATCCCTTTCTCAGAGGAGGGGGCCCTTTTTGTTGACCGAGGTGCGGCATCGTCTCTGCCGAGGCATGCGCGTTTACAAATTGCCGGTCGCCTGGCAACGTCCGGAATAGAGCCAGCGCCACGGTTAGATTGTTTTCGAATTTGCATCGGCAAATAGCCACCTGTGAAGCGAGTTTCCGTCAGGATGTCGTTAACGTTCCGTAAACATCGACTGCTCAGTGCCCGCGACCGCGCACAAGCTCAACCGACCCCTGGAAATATTAGTTAATTTGGACCACGAAGGTGGGCTGTGTGCCGGGGGTGGGTGGGGTTTGGCGGAGGTCACGGCTCCCTGTGACCCCGGTTGTTGCAGAAGTCTCTTCACTGCGCCCCGGTGTAAATGTGTGCACGCGCGCTTCGCGGGTAAGGAATGCCACCGTTTGAAAGATGGGTGTCTCTTGTTTACCCGCGGTAATTGGAGATTTTGGCGATTTTGCTCAAACAAGCACGGGTTAGCCACTCCTAAACCAATAGCATATACTTTGTATTTATATAGTGTCTGGAATGTGAGCACATCCAAAGACACTGTAGGAATGAGTCGGGCCACACAAGGCTTTGAGAGTGGGATTGAAAAAGCGCGGGGGAGTCGACAGCACTTGCGGCCGCAAGCAGGCGCGTCACAGCCGCGGGTGTTGCGACACCCGCACTTTCACAGAAACATGATTCCATCCGCCCCACTTTTTCCTGTAACACCCGCGGCTGCGACGCGCCTGGCTTCAAGGAGGGGATTCCAGACGTTAGGGGCAGCAGAAGAGATGGATCAACCTACCACACAGCGAAGGCTGTGTATGGGAGATTCGATAGAAAGCCTCGGTTGCTGCAGAGGACAGTGTGTGAGGGAAGTAAGTTATGATGAAAGGGAACATGTAGGCAGGGGGCGGATCCATAGACAAGATAGATGTTTATTATTACAGCAGATAAATACCCAGTGAGCGTGCAAGCCCGTGATGGACTGGCGTCCCAATCTGGGTATATCCCTGCCTTGCGTCCTGTGTCTACCGGGATAGGCTCCGGCTCACCGCGACTCTGTACAGGATTAAGCGGTTTCTGACAATGGATGGATGGCTTGCAAGCTCTTTACGGGACTTGAACATTGAGAGTGTGATTGTGAAAATGGACTGTAGGCTAGTGAGGTAGCTAATGGTGACTGTCGTGATGTAAGTGAGGGGGGGGGGATGTCAGTGGTGTGGGACGGGCAGGAGCAGAGTTAGACACCAGAATGATATTCGTGGCTACTCGACCTTTTCAGAGACATAATAGGCGAGTTTTTCACACTTGACAGCTGTCGGCAGCGAAGGAAGATCGTACTTTGGAGATTTCAGGAGGAACGTACGAGGGTGAAAGTGGATTTCGTTTTGAGAATTGCTCTAAAGAGCTGCTCGTTCGGGATGGCCGTTGCGAGCGTTCCTCCACCCTCCTTTGCGACGATTTTCTCAGCACCATTTTGAAATCGGAGCAGACTGAATGTCTGATTTGGACATTGCCACACCTGACTGATACATACAATGTTACGGATTCCAAAGCTGTTGGTGGAATTTAAGATCGGCGATGATGCTGATGGTGGTTGTGATCTCAACCAGTTGACACATCCCAGTCTTCAAGTTACCCAATGCCCGCTGTGATTCGTGAAAGGGCATACACCGTCGCTGTGTAACTTGAACGTCGCTCGATCGTGCAACCATCTCTACACAACAACCAGATGGAAAGTATACGGATAACAATTTTACCGTACGGTGAAACCTTGATTCAACAGATTAAAAGTAGCGGACAGCGTTCCTTGCTTCTAAAGCCAATTGACTAAAGATCCGTTAAATCGACAATTTTCTATAATAGGAGGCCACGAGCATTATTATGATTAACACCATTTTATAGAGCGCCTTTCACCCGAGGGTCACAAAGCGCTGCACAAGGGCCGCGGAGAGAACGGCATGTCAACAACGACTGAAAAAAACCCCAACTATGACCCAACAGAAGTAACTACTCGTCTTGAACAGAAATTCCTCATCATACCGCTTGCCAGACTGATTCGGACGCTAATGCATGTGTTTTTATATCACTGTGTACGGGGTGGGGGGCACTGGTTCGTTGCTCACGCCGCCAAGGCCACGAACAGAAAGCGTTACCGGCAAAATTGATGGCGACGCGCCGTTTCAGAAACGACTTGGCCCACGATTCATTTTCGCGTAACGCGTGTGGGCGGAGTGTCCCGGGCGAAGCGAGTGAGTCGAGCGAGCGAGCAAGCGGAGGCTTGAATGATTTTCTTCTCGCTGTGTTTAATTCGGCGCTGTAAGTGAATATAACCTTGCCCTCCTTTCACCAACATTGTCTTTCCATTTACAGCCCGGTTACAGATTTACGCCGCTGCTAAAGTGGTGGTATTTTATCCTCGGCCCCGCTGCGTCGAGCGTCGATCGCTCGTGGTGTTTGCTGGCTGGCTCTGCCGTCTCTCGGTGACACTGGCTGCCCGCGTGCCCCGGTACACGCACCCCAGGGTTACGGGTACACTATTATAATCGTCGTTATTTATCGAAGGACTTTGTCAACAACGGTGCGTACGTGCTTTATGGTCGGTCTGTTAAGTCTGTACGGGACAACCTCAGAGTAGAGTCGCTGCTTCTTCGGATTGAGAGGAGCCAGTTGAGGTGGTTCGGGCATCTGGTAAGGAATGCCCCCTGGAATGCTCCCCCGGGATGTCTACCAGGCACGGCCCACTGGGCGGAGACCTAGAGGCCGACCCAGGACACGCTGGAGGGATTATATCCTTCGGCTGGCACTGTGAGCGCCTGGGAGAATCCCCCTCTAGTAAGCGCTGGAATCTATTGCTGAGGAGAGGGATGTCTGGTCTACTCTCCTTGGACTGCTGCCACCACGACCCTCACCAGGACAAGCAGTTTAGAAAATAGATGGATGGATAAATCTGTACAGTACCTGAGGCAGTGCGTAAACATCAGCAGTCGGGCGCTAACCGCGTCACCCTCTCGCGTGCCACGCCGCCTTTCATAGGTGCTCGGCTAACGGCACTTGCCCCAGCAGTCTGAATGAAAATGATGCTTTCTGCACGGCTAGAAAGCGGAACCGTTATAGTTGCATTGGTGTTTGAGCGGGTGAGTGTCGCAGCGTCGCGCAATTAGAACCATCGAGACGAGGGCTTGATTCCTGGCCGCAGATAACAGCAGGGAAAAAATTGGAAAACGCACCTGTCCCGGGTCTGTCCGGCACTAGGTAAACAACGATGGACACACACGTGACACTGGCCACACAAAACCACTGTTAGCTGTGCTGGCCTTAAAAACGGTTTTCTGACGGCGAGTGTGTTATTGGGTCTGTGTGCCTATTTGGAGGATATTTGTGCGTGGTCCAACTCGACTCTGTACAGGATTAAGTGGTTTCTGACACTGAATGAATGTGGTGATGGAGTCCTTCGTCTGAGGACACCCGAGGCCAAGGTCAAGTGGGGTCACTACTTGTCCTGTTTTTTTTTCTCCAGGATTGTCCTTTTTTGAGGAGGCAGCTGTCCTGGCAAATCTGTTTTCATGCCAAGTCAATCAAAGTGCGGGTTTTTGGCAGTTACATGCCCTGGTTTTGTCCCTCCAAGCTCCCCAAGCCGGCCGTGAGACCCAAGGTCTGGTTTCGAGGACCTCGGACTTAGTTGCCTCGGTGTAAAATATGTATGGGGTGCGGGAGGGTGACACGGGTACTGGTGGTGACGTCACGGCCGAGACCTAGTCTGCTATGACGACCTCACTAGGTGCTCACAAACACATTTATTCCAGCAATCCATTAACCTAAACATGGGACATTTTGCATGTATGCGTGTCTACCAGTAATTCTGTGGGAAATAATGCTAATAATTACGTGCCCAATGCCGTGATAATTATTATTGTGTTTGTTTATCCAGAAAACCATCATTTGACGAAAATGACTAATTTAATTTTATTGGGAATTTTTTTTCATATTCTATCCCCAAAATGTGTGTGATTTTTTTTTTTAGTCTCTGAGCCACCGAGGCCACCCTCTACTGGAGTAGGGATGTTAGGCCAATGTTTTTTTTAATTAATGTATTTCGCAAGACTCAAGGTCTGCTCGGGCAGGTTCACAAAGCTATTGGCTGGACTTCCATCGCTGGGCCATCTGCTAGTGTGTCACAAATGTTCGTGATGTACAAACTCTTCCCTCTTAGCGCTTTATTTCAAACCATACCATTAACAGATGCCTTTCCCGCAGACAAAAACAATACTTCCTTTTCAACTGAACTAACATTAAAGGAAATGTAACACCTCGGAGCTAAGAGTTTGATGTTTCTGATTATCACTCATAAGGGTTGTGTGCCGTCCAGGATGACTTTAATATGGTTCATTAAAGCTGCAAGATACTCGTGGCAATTACTATTCCAATATAATCACTGCTATAAATACGGCCCATTATCATCTGGCGAGATTAGAATTACGGCTTCAATAAGATTCTAATATTAGATTGGTTTGACCTTCTTTTCTTACCTATTATTAAAGTCCCTGTCACGTATTTGCGACAGCCCTTCGTGTGTGTACTTGCGTGCGTGTCTAATTGGGACATATACGTTTGCGAGCGACTCTTTGAATCGTGTCTGCTGCATATGTAGCGGGTGGAGCGTTATCGCGGACTGGGCGATGACATACCGAGCCTTGACGCATGGCAACCGCAGCTCCATCCCCAAGGCGAGTTATGATACTTGAACTCTGGTTTAATTTAGGTAATTCTCTTTTATTTTATCCTAATTGGGCTGTCGGCATTGAGATGAAGATCCCACGTTAGCCCATGTTACTATAATATACAGGACGCAGTGCCTGGCTAATGTTGGCGCCGGTTAACTGCGTGTCCGCCCTCCCCCTGCCTCTCTGCGGTTTCCTCGTACCTTTGAATCGTTTTCACTTCGAATAGCCCTGCCGCATCACAGCAAAAAGGGCCCGGCTTCGAATCCCGGCTCGGGTGCCTTTCAGTGTGGAGTTTGCATGTTCTCCCCGTATCCACGTGGGTTTTTGCCGGGCACGCTGGTTTCCTCCCACAGTCCAAAGACACGCTGCTGCATACGTTAATTGGCTTGGGGGCTAAATTGCCCCCTGGTGCCCTGTGATGGACTGGCGTCCCATCCTCGGTATAGCCGTGCCTTTCGTCCTGTGTTTGCCGGGATAGGCTCCGGCTCACCGCGACCCTGAACAAGATTAAGCGATTTCTGACCTATTTGCGTGACCCAGGTGTCCACACTTAGGGGGGGGCGCTCTTCCCAAGCCGCCTTGCCGCCGAGAGTAACGGTTGTTGCACGCTAGTCGAACCGATTCTTGTAACATTCGGAGCTGTAATTCCGCACCACGAAGTGCAAAACGAAATCTAATATGACGCAGTTTCTGTTTGATACCGTCACAGTTGACCCGGCCGAGACCGTGAACTCGCCGCACTTGACTGAACGAGACTCTCGAAGCTAAGTAGTGATGCGTTCCCGCGTAAATAAGCCATCTTATTCGTTCAGAAATCTCTACACAGACACTTAGAACTGTATCAGAGTTTATAAATGTGCGCGCGATGGCGAGGCAATAGGGCCATTACAGCGCTGTAAGTGGCCACACGTCCCACGACGTGACTGCACTCGGCGTGAGATTAAAGGCCCCCTGCCCCAGGTATTGACCGAATCCTCAGTCACAGGGGCAACATTGATCGATGCGCGGACTATATGATCCAACGTGAGCAGGGTCCGCGTGCTCACTGAGCCATGTGCGAGCCCCGGACAGGCCCCTAAATGGAGAATTTGTACACCAGGGCTGTGAAATAGGGTCCCCCGTGGTGTTTGGAAGCCCCTCCATGATGAGGCTTGAGTGCCGTATTAAATCAAAAGGGGGCTATGCTCTCCCACGCGTGGTCAGGGTTGGGTTGCGCCAGATAATCTGTCGCCCTGGTAATGTCCTCTCAGGACAAGGCTGTCCGTGCCGTCGGATAGAGCAGAACTATATATTTTTTTGGGGTCTCGACGATACGAAACTGTGGATCGGCGAGGAGAGTCGTTGTGTAAGCGTACGGCGCTGGATGGGCTTGTGAGCAGCCGGCGCTTTGGAGATGGGATTAGTGGGTCTTAAGATTTGATGGGGTGGGCCAAAAATAACTGACACATTCGTGATGGTTGCTGTTCAGAGTTGTTCTTTCGGGATAGCCGTGTAGAGCGACCTCCATCTCGCCCGCGCGACCATCATAAATCGAGCCGTGAAAACCTAGATCAATGACGCATTTATATTTACGTAAGTTTGAAATGTGCCGGTAATGGTCTGGCCCAACCCATCTTTGGCCCATCTTTGGGACGTCCTACTTGTCTGGCTATGGCCGGGTGCCGCTCATAAGGTGGCAGCGTGGTAACCTTGAGCGGCTTGGATGTGTTTTGGTGGCAAACCCCAACGAGGGCAGGTCTGACTTTCCTCTGGGCATTCGGATTATTTTCCTCTCGTTGGCACAATACCCCTGTAATTGGCGTCCATCCACGCCCCGATCCTTTCGTGTTCGTGCAGTGACACTCTAATACATTCGTAATTATTACTATAATACTAACCGGCCTTTACGGTCGGATTCGATTCTTCGAAGCGTGATGGTTATGACAGTTTCCCATTGCAACAAATTCTTCTTTAGTTGCAGACAGCCCTTCAATATTTATAGCTATAATAGTCAGTGCTGGCCTTAAAGGCGGCGGACATTGGCCTCTCTTCTTGCTCCAGACTGAGGGGCTTCTGGCATCTTTCAGCTCGGCTTCGAAGTGTTTGGTAGAATTTTCAGGTAATACCAAGCATTGCTTGACAGGGATCGCGACGTGAACGCTTCTACCTTGATTCCCTTTACGGTGACTTGCGACCGTTCTAGACTCGATCTGTGCTGACTGCTAGTTGGTAATGATGCGATCAGTTCCAAGCCGGTAAACCAACGAGAGGCCATGAAATGATCGGTGACCTGACGCGAGGCTAGTCCTATTATAGAAAGATGCTGCTTTGCATATTCCGTGGTGTGTGTGTGTGTGTCTCCCTGCTCGACCCGGCTCCTAATGAGCACCCGGTGCGGTGAATAAACATCACCACTAGGGAGACAAAGGCGACCGGGCGTGGTGCTGGCCACCCACCCCGTCGTGTGCCACGCTCGCTGTTACTACAACCTAGAATCTAGGCCGTTATATCTAGGCCCTAGGTAATAACATCCGGACTTTTGAATCAAGGCTGCATGTGTATTGATTCGGAATGGTATCGGCTGTAAAGTGGCTTCGTACACAGCAGGCTAAACAAAACATGAATCTATCAAAAGACATTCCTCGCGTCTGCCTGGACTTAGCGAAGCTCAAGCAGCACTCTATCCATCAAGGCAGCCGTGATGAGTGGAGGTAATTGCATCGGCTTTTTGGAACGAGGGCCCTCCATCGCCATATCGGGATATCTTACGGAACCCCTCCGCCAAACAATCCCCCACCGCTTGTTGATTGTAAATGCTTCAAAGTCACGGCGCAAAATGAGGGGAGCGAGCGGAGGCTTCAGCCCTGTGATCACCGCTGCAATGCACGATTAGGTTTGAATTTGGTCAGAACGCCTGATGATGCCTCCAGTGTTGGAGGCGAATCGTCGCGAAGGAGAGAGGAGGAGGAATGCTCGACACGGCTATCCCGAAAATGCAGCTACGGAGAGCAATTCGCATACAGCGAGCTGTGAAAATGTAACGTCTTGAAATTTTGGATTATCTGAGAAGCTGAGCGAATACTGGGTGATCCAGATGCCTTGTGAACCCCCATTTGCTAGTTTTTCCCCTGGCTTGTGATCCTTCACGAGCCCATACGCTCACTATACAAGCCGTCGTTCTTCAACGGTATACTAAATCGTATCGGCAATCTGAGATAAATAACGGTTGATTAAAACAGAAATGAAAGGCTCGGGTGCTTTTCTGTGTGGAGTTGCCATGTTCTCCCCGTGTCCGCGTGGGTTTTCTCCGGGCACTCCGGTTTTCTCCCACAATCCAAAGACATGCTACTGCGTAGGTTAATGGGCCTGCTGACTAAATTGCTCCCGGTACCCTCTGATGGACTTGCGTCCCATCCTGATTACAGCCCTGCCTTGCGCCCTGTGTCTGCCGTGATAGGCGCCGGTTCACCGCGACCATGTACAGGATTACGCAGATTCTGACAGTAATAATAATAATAATTAAAAATGTAACATTTATTACGTGCACATATTAATTCACTGTCGAAGGTACTCCTTCGACGAGAGAACGACTCAGAGGCGCGAGGAAAGCTCAGAGAGGCTTAGGAGGCAGCCAGGCGGTTTTGCCGGCGCCATATTGCCACACACTGCTTCCTATATATTTTGATGTTATCGGCCAAATAATTAATGAGCGTTGATGATGGATGAGCAAGGGGTAAAAACAATGTTAAGGGTCAATTAAATTGGAGGCGGCGGGCGGATGCGGGCGTGGGGCGGTCACAAGACATGTGGACCAGACTATTGGACCTTTTTTTTGCCGTTGTACAAATAACGTAGAATATACGAGATCTTTAAAAAAAAAAACACTGTTTCTCATTGCCGGAAAGGGTTAAACCTCGTATATTCTACACATCACGTGAACCAGCCTGTAGTTGACCAGAAGGCGCGGCCTCCCACTGAACCCGCGAGCCATCCTTCAGAGCGCGCCATCGTCGCGATCAGCATTACACCCGAAGAAGCGCCGCCAGAGCCGCGTCCTCCCTCCCTGCTCCCTCTCCCCACACACGGCCTGATTCGGGGCCACGTGAAATAATAACACAAACGTGAATTAATGGCAACAAAACATATTTGTGTCTGCGATTCCACCCGCGGCGGGCGGCTGGGCGCGCCGTGATTGATGGCGCTAGAATAAATGGGATTCTGTTGTTGTTCTGCGTTTTGCGTTCAGAGGGGTGGGTGAATCGGTGAGATGTCTTATGGGAGCCGCGGTGTCTCGCGTGGGGAGCGGTGGCTCGGTGGTTCGCGCGCTGGGGCTACAAACCTGTCCGCCCGAGTTGGAATCCCGCTGACGGCCAACACCTGTGACGCGTCTCCCTCTGTTCTGCGTTGGTTTCCTCGGCGTTGCCTGGTTTTTTCTCGAGATAAAAAAAAACCATGCAATGTAAGTGGAGCTGTGACCTGCAGGAGTGTGGGATTATATGCAAGTAACACTGGGTTTTGTCGGTTTTATGGGGAGCAGTGGTGCAGCGGTTAGCACGCTGAACACCCGCGACCCGAGTTCGATTCCCGTTCACGGTCAACACCCGTGACGATTCTCCGAACCGGTCCTGCGCCTCCCCTAGGTCGACCCGGCCTCAAATGAGCACCTCGCGCGGTGCGTAAACATTGCCACTAGGGAGACGAAGGCGGCCGGGCGCGGTGCTGGTCACCCACCTCCTCGTGTGCCGTGTCGACCTTCATCGGTGCTACTCGGAAATAATGGTCACTTGGCCCACTCGCCCCTACGGTCAGTCAAGGCTTTACGGGGGATCGTTGTCTTTGTCTCGCGTGAGACGGCGCGTGCACGTGCGTGTTCGGAGGAGGGGAATTGTAATTATACAGGCGTCAAGGCAACGCACATGCAGGAATAGGCCCGGGGAATGCTAAACTCTCTCTATATACACGGTCAGTTTCCACGTACAGCTGTAACGCCTGCTGACGCTTCGAACGCGGGAGGCGAAACGTCGCCCAGCAGAGAGGGAGAGAGCGCTCAGTGACGCGGCTATCACGAAAGAACAGCTCTGAAGAGCAGGCGCGTCGCAGCCGCGGGTGTTACGGGTGTTGCGACACCCGCACTTTCACAGAAACATGATTCCATCACCCCCACTTTTTCCTGAGGTCGTCTCATATCATATGACACTACCTTGTTGCGACACCCGCACTATCACAGAAACATGATTCCACCCCCCCACTTTTTCCACTAACACCCGCGGCTGCAACACGCCTGCTGAAGAACACCCATCATGAATCGGGCCGTGAAAACCCACGCTAAACTATCTGTTCTGGAGCAAAGATCGCTTGCGTTCATCCCAAGTTACGGTACTTTGTTAGCCTGCACAGGGCTGCGGAGAGAACGACATGGCAGCAACGACAGAAAACGGGAAAATCAGTAACAATTAGTTCGGGCCGTGAAAACCTACATCAGTCAAGTTGTATCGTCGGAATGTTGGATAACGGTTGAATAGACACGCACGCTACCTGCATTCGTAAGTGGCGCGCGGGATAAAAACACACTCGTTACGATAATTGCGAGGCACCGTTCTATTAGTTTGAGACGGAATATTTCTCCTTCGTTAGATCGTGGAATTGCTGTAACCGGCAATTTATTACGGCAGAAGGAGGGGTACAATGATTTTGAGCTGCTTGTAAATTGAAACGTGCTTGTGCTTTTGGATGTGACCGGGTTGTGTTAGGTGTCTGCCACGGGTGAAAGTAACCTGCGTTTCTTCCCGGTACGGTCATTTCGCGACTCCATTTCCATGCCGGTTAGCGGGACCGTAACGGCTTACTTTGGCCTCCGGATGGCTCACACCATGAACAGTGCTCAGCAAAAACGTTGGACCTCCTCCTCTCTCTGTTTGCATCTTGCCAGAAATTATAATGGCGCTGAGATATGCCCTGTTCAATATGCAATGAAATAGTTGGCTTCATTTAACATGCAAAGTGTGCATTTAATATTTTATCTCCGGCAACCTTTCAAACAGTTTTGCAACCATAATGGAACACATTAACAGGCTGTAATGTGTTGCAAATTGAGTTTGTGGAGTATGAGCGCGCAAACCTATCGGCGAGTGTTGATTATTTGCAGGAAAAGCCGATACAAACAAGGGAATTACAACATAAAGTTTGTAGTATGTGGGGAAACAAAGCTCTTATTTAGATCCAGAACTGTCCGCACAAAATCTATTTGTGAGCACCTATCTTCTTTGCGATTCTTCGAAGCACGATGGCTAGCTTCTGGACATCGTTGTCTTTCAGCTTGGCTTCGAAGTGTTTGGTAGAATTCGCAGGCAGTAACACCAAGTACTACCTGACAGGGATCGCGACGTGAACGCTTCTACCTTGACCCCCATGAAAGGCCGGAACAGCATGTTGGTGGCGGAGCCTTGCCAGGCCTCGCCGCTTCTCTCCAGCGCTCAAGTTCACTGAACCCTTGTCCCTGATGAAGCTGATTGCAACTATAATAATAATAAT
>JAZEWU010000014.1:7763679-7779672 GCA_036362915.1 Geotria australis
CATCTCAGGGCGCCTGGGGAAATTTAGTCAGTACGCCAATTGTCTCGGAGAATGGTCCACGGAAGCAGACGTTACAGAGCGACCTCTGGTTTCCCGTCAAGTAACTAATAGTCCTCACACTATACTGCGGCATGTTTCCACAAGTTCTGCATCAGAGATCATTGGTTTCTCGCATGAAAGTCAGACTCAAATGTTCATTCTCAGACTTGTAATGTAGCCAAATTTTAACATAACATTTCTCTGCCCATGTCATTAGTGACTGGTGCTGAAAGCTTCATGTCACTCCGATTAAGAATCCAGTTTAATAAGAGGCGGGTCTGGCTGTAGGTTTGAGGCCGTCATCCCATCTGTGCCAACGCTCTGCTCTGTGATCTGCACAGCCACTACCACCCAACAATACTAATTGGCAAATTGTCCAGACGTCCTGAGCAGGGCCTCCATGAAGCAGTGCCGCTCTCACAGTATGGCGCGATATCGATTATCAAATTCATTATCATCTAAGGTTTACCTGGTGGCTAGCGTGTATCACCATTACACATGGACGCCTTGCGAATTTTTAGACAAACCACTTACAGAGTCTGTAGCGGTAAAAGGGCATCGGCTAACGTGATGATGTCTGCTTCAAAGGTGCTTGAACTTGTGGTTGGAATGACAAGCTGGTATGCAATTGAATCAGCAGTTGTTTGCCCTCCAACAAAACCTTTTGCAAGTGATTATGGAGTGAACTTGCGATTGATGAGTAGTGACAAGTTCCGTGCAGCTGCTCTTTAATGATGGATCTGGACGAAAATTCCCTCGCCTAACAGTCACCTTGAAAGAAATAAAGCCTTACGTAAGAACTGTCAAAAGTTAGGTCACTTCATTTTAAGACACACGGGATTAATAAAGCAAATGGCTGCCTTTGAAAAAGTAAAAAATAACCAATAACCAATTATGTGCCTAGATATATTGACTTGAACTGTCATGGCCCCAATTCGGCTTTATGCTTGTGAAGCCTGCTATGTCTTATATGCCGCGTGTGTATGAGACATGTGATGTGCGTGTTATGGGGTGGCACCGTGGCGCAACGAGTAGCACTGCCGCCTCACAGCAAGAAGGCTCCGTGTTCGAATCCCGGCTCGGGTGCCTTTGTGTGTGGAGTTTGCATGTTCTCCCCGTGTCCGCGTGGGTTTACGCCGGACACTCCGGTTTCCTCTTACAGTCCAAAGACATGCTGCTGCATAGGTTAATTGGCCTGCTGACTACATTGGGCCCCGGTGCTCTGTGATGTACTGGCGTCCCATCCGTCGTTTAGCTCTGCCTTGCGCCCTGTGTCTGCCGGGATAGGCTCTGGCTCATCGCAACCCTGTACTGGACAGTGCTAAGCGGCTGCTGGTAATAAATTAATGATACCTCGATGGATTAACCTGTATAGTTACTATTTACCTGTTGTTTGAAGGCCTCAGCGTCAAGTGCTGTTACAGGCGTCCCAACACGTGGTTTCATGTGTGGGCTCCGCTCGGCGTGATCGTTCAGATGCGGTACTATGACCCTGGCCGGTGACGTTCGACCCTCTGCAGTTTTTTCCGATTTACCAACGTTGCGCGCTCACGGCTTGAATGCAAATTGACCCACCTGTGCAGCCCGCTCGCACGTAAATTTAAACCGTTGATTAGGAGCGGCGCTTAGGCAAAAGGCCGCCGTCGCTACCGCGTTGTTCGCGTGATTGCTGTTATCTCAAGTAACGCCGATCTACGACGAGGCGAGGTCGTTCCAACGATGTCAGCCGCTGGCACGCAACCTTTTTTCAAATGCCGGCAGATTTTGTCGGAGGTTGTCGAGGTGATGGCTTTAACTTGGCGCAAATTCCACGCTCACCCTCCCTCCCTGTCTCCCTCCGTGTTTGTCTTTAAGGAAGTGACGACCATCTTAGGGGACGCTGGCAGATTTTTGCCGCTAATAAGATTGCCAGTTTCACGACCTTTCAGTATATTTGAAGCAGCCTTAATCATTCATTTTTTGTTGCTTTGTTTTTTTATTTTATTTTTTCTTTCGTTGTTGACATGCCGTTCTCTTCGCGGCCCTTGTGCGGCGCTTTGTGACACTCGGGTGAAAGGCGCTATATAAAATGCTATTATTATGTGCAAATTGACACATGAGCAAAGCAATTTGTGACTCACTAAAAGATTGCGAATCGGAAAATTCGCCGTTTAATCCTAAACTCTAAATCCCTGGACTAATGGTGGAAATTCCACGTTCCCACGGCGGGCCACAGTCTGGCCGCCGGATGAACATTTGAAGCCTCCCACCCCGCGAAGAGATCTAAGGATAGAGTGCTCCTATTGCGATTCAGCTGCGGTGCAGGATTCCTTCGTTTCAATAAAATACTGACTAATGTGAAGTGTGCTTTTGCAGATAAAGTAGCATTAGGCATTAGTAAAATGAGGAATCGATTCAGCAGGAAATATGGTTTGTCCTTGGAAAATTACCGTTTAATTATGCCTTATTGCTTGCTACAATGGCCAATTAACCATGCAATGATTGTTTGTAAATTCCACTTCAATGACTGCCAGCATACATAACCAATCACACGTAGCAATTATGTTGCCTAAATCGCATGCATGTTCGTCTTTATTGTTGATGAGGATTCTAAATTGGATGCTTTGTAATTGTTGGGCCCTTTGGTTTGGGGGAGAGGTAGGGGGGCTTATAAGAATAATTCGTCCTCACTCGATGACCACTTGGGACCGAGCTCTGCTGGCCCACTTCAGGGCCACTTCTGGCGCAGTTCTGATACAATTCTGACCGAGCAAGATTCCCTGGACCCAGGTTCAGTTCCCAATGCCCCTTGAGCCACTGGATGGCTGCGGTTCCCCCCTCTCTATTCCTCATTATCAGCAATACCCTGTGCAGCTCGGAGTGTGAGTCAGGACTGGATCTTAAACGAAGCTGAGAATCGCTCTCAAGACGAGAGAGGAGTAGAGTTCGACACAGATAACCCAAGGGGTGGCAGCTTTTAAAGAAGTTAGCGCATGATCCTAAACAGGCTTGCCCCTGTTGCTGAACCAGCCATCATCCCCCAACAAGCCGGATTCCGACCTGGCAAATCTACAACAAGCCAACTTCTAAATCTCACTCAGCACATTGAGGATGGGTTTCAGAAAGGACTGATAACAGGAGCCGTCTTTGTTGATCTGTCTGCCGAATATGACAGTGTGAACCACCGCCTCCTCCTGAAAAAGATCTTGGAGTTGACAAAAGACCTGGCGCTTACAGACCTCATTGGAGCCCTCCTAAAAGATAGGTGCTTCTTTGTTATCTTGAACAACAAGCAAAGTCGCTGACGACGACAACGGAATGGCCTACCCCAAGGTAGTGTGTTGGCTCCCCTACTATATAACATCTACACTAACGACCAGCCAATGGACCAGAATACTGAACGGTTCATCTATGCCGACGACCTCTGTGTAACATCCCAAGAGAGTACGTTTGAAGCAGTGGAAGCAAACCTCACCTCAGCCCAAGATGAGCTACGCCTCTACTATGAGCGCAACCACCTACATGCCAACCCAGCGAAGACTCAAGTCTGCTCTTTCCATCTCAGGAATCGTGAAGCCAACCGACCTCTTAAAATCAAATGGTCTGGAACACCACTTGAGCACCGCAAGCACCCTGTCTACCTTGGAGTAACCCTGGACCGCACTCGCTCCTTTAAGGAGCACGTCAAAAACACCAAATTGAAAGTCGGTTCCCGAAACAACATCTTACGAAAACTGGTCAACTCCAAATGGGGAGCCACAGCACACACATTAAGATCTACTGCTCTGGCCTTGTGCTATTCCTCTGCGGAGTATGCATGTCCTGTCTGGGAGAGGTCAACCCATGCCAATAAACTTGACCCGGGATTGAACAACACCTGCCGCCTGATCACTGGCTGCTTGAAACCCACACACACAAAGAACCTGTACCTCCTCGCTGGCATTGCCCCTGCTGATATCAGACGGGAAGTGGCCAGTCGAGTTGAGATGACAAAGGCTACTAGCGATGAACGCCACCTCTTTCATGGACGTCAACCCCCGGTCCAACGACTGAAGTCAAGAAAAAGCTTCCTCAGCCATGTGCAGCCCCTAACAACATCTCGAGGGGAAACCAGACTCCAGCTCTGGACGGAAAAGCTTGAGAGTGACCCTCCTGCAACTGGCATGGGAATCCCACCTGCTGAAGACTTCCCTCCTGGCTCAGATGCACCATGGATTCAGTGGAAGACACTCAACCGCCTGAGAACTAGAACGGGACGATCAAAAGATGCTTTGGTCAGATGGGGCTACAAGACCGGCCCAACCACCTGTGAATGTGGAGAAGCAGACCATACTATGGCCAACCTCTGCAGCTCAAAAGACCTTGCGGAGTTCAATGAAAATGCAAGGGGCTGTGTAAGAAAATGGGAAACTGTAATTTAACCATCGCGCTTCAAAGAATCGCAAATAAGAAGAATTGAGCCGTGAAAACTTACGTCCTACTTTTTGCTTGCATAATGAGGCATTCGTTACGTGAGATAATTATAAATTACATTGTGGCCTGGGAACGCCTGGGAATCCCCTCAGGATGAGCTGGAATCTGTTGCTGAGGAAAGGGATGTCTGGTCCAGTCTCCTTGGACTGCTGCCACCGTGACCCTCACCAGGACAAGCAGTTTAGAAAATGGATGGATGGGCCATCACCTTGTGTTTTAAACACATACAGCCGAAGATTGATTTAAGCCGCACTATTTGAAACGTTTTTTTGCTTGCTTAACGGGAAATTGGTTACGTGAAATAATTGCAAGTTACATTATGTGGTTTTATAACGGATCCCCACCCGTGTTTTAATCAGAAACACCGTCACTTCATGGATTAAATGTCTCGCTACTGCGCTGACCCTCGTTCTGTGTTCCAATGGCTGTTTCCGAAGCCATGCTGAGCCGCTTAGGGGATGCTCCTGGGACAGGTCAGCACGGTGCTGAGGCGCGTCGCAGCCGCGGGTGTTGCAGGAATTCTCACTCAGTTTCCTCCAGAATTCTGCCACGGTGGATTGGCTTTAGTGTAAGGCACTACCACATCATAATGTATGCTTTCTTTAGGCAAAGTGTACGCGTTTTCGAAGCTGTTCTTTCGGGATAGTCGTGTCGAGCACTCCCTCTCGCTCTCCTTCGGGACGCTTCGCCTCCCACGTTCGAGGCATCCTCAGGCGACCTGAGTTCTGAGGATATTACAGCAGAAAATAGCCAGTGAGCTTGAAAGCTCCGCATACGGGATTCCTGCGACACAACACACGTTCTAACTAACCAACGCGAACAATATAGGCGAGAACAAAACTGACCAAGCAACAAGTCAACAGCGAGAGGAGACGTAGAACGAAGTGGCAGGAATTATGTGAATTAAGCAAATAAGAATCAATTCTGCAACTGAATCGTGACTGTTAATTGTGGAATGTGTTGGAGCGTGGTGAATGTTTTAAATCTCTCCGAGGCAACCACCCATGGTTAACCATATTTTCAAGTCTACTGAGTTTATGGTTTCAGCCTGATCAGAAACGGCTGCAGTCAAGCCTGTTATCGGTTTGTTTCAGGATATTGCCGCTCTGAGGAAATATTGGACTGTGACATAACAAACACTCGTTATGAAGGACTATGCAAAGCTGTGCCACCTCATGTGTGTATACGAGTCTTGTTGACGTGGGTTCAGCAGTAGTTTTGTAACGTCATCTTCCTCTGGCCCTTCTTTGATGCAAGGTGATGCACTGCTCACACAGGCGGTTTGATTGCGACATTTGGAATAAACATATTTCCAAAATAGTTTCACAATTCATTAGTCATCTATGCAGTAATGCTTGACGCTCTGTGAAAAGGAATCTATTAAATATAAGTCCATTACTGTAATGCCTGATGATGCTTCCAACGTGGGAGGCGAAACGTCGCGAGGTAGACAGGGAAATCGCTTAACACGGCTATCCCGAAAAAACAGCTCTGAAGAGCAACCATCATGAATCGAGCCGTGAAAACCTACATCAGTACATCACCATAACATTAATTTGGAGGATTCAGTGCATTTCAATCAGTGTGTGTGGGGGTCGTCATTGGATTTTGTCTGGGTCCTCATAATCACCAAACGCGCCTTTGTATGACGCCAACAGCAGCATTGCGAAAAAAACAACATAATAGTAACAACATCATTGAAGACTCTATATATTTTCTATGACCGTTGTACGCGCGTGTGGATAATTGCCAGAAGCGTAAGTGCCACATTTACGTGGCCGGGAGTGGCTGTCATACAACATGTGCGACCTGCCTCTACACTGTCACTGTGCATCGTAAAATGTACGCTTCGGACAGCGGACAGTGGCCGTGCGGCAATTTCGAAGTCTATTTTCGAGCCCTGAAAGGAGATGTCTGTGTACACGCCGGGGGGATACAAACACACCGATGGACCCAGACTTTGCGTCGGCGTTCTCTGCATTCATCGCCGAACACCGTGATTCAAGCTCAGCTTCAACACTCTATTTAGCCGTAATGATATTCTGCTGTTGTGGCGGCACGGTAGCCGAGTGAGTAACACTGTCGCCACACAGCAAGAAGTGCCTGGGTTCGAATCCCGGCTCTGGTGGCCTTTCTGTGTGGAGTTTACATGTTCTCCCGTTGGTTTTCGCCGGGCGCTCCGGTTTCCTCCCACAGTCCAAAGACATGCTGCTGCATAGGTTAATTGGCCTACTGACTAAATTTCCCCCAGTGGTCCTGTGATCGACTGGCGTCGCATCCTGGGTATAATAGCCCTGCCTTGCGCTTTGTGTCTGCCGGGATAGGCTCCGGCTCACCGCAGCGCTATGCAGGATTAAGCGGTTTCTGACAATGATGGTGAATAAATGAACATTCTGCAGTCCAACATACACAGGCAGCACAGCAATCCATCCAGCCCTGGCTAAGTGTGGTCTACACAGTAGCGTGGGCGGGGCCACCGGGGCTTGTGCCCCGGGCGCAGAATTCTTAGGGGGCGCAACATTTCAAAAGAAAACAAATAAAGTAGTAATAATAAATAAATAAAATAGCGCGCCCTCGCACAGAAAATCTCCCAATGTTCGAACATTCTACACAGTTTTCAACACGACGGGGCAAATAAACATCGCCACGTAATAATAATAATAATAGCATTTTATAGAGCATAAGATTTTTGCTGTGATATTTTTTTTTGCTGACGCGGTAGTCATTTCTTATTCAATACTGGACTGGTGGAAGAGACTCGGGGAGTGATAACGGTCCACGGGTTAGGGGGGCGCAATACTTT
Organism: Geotria australis; assembly: GCA_036362915.1. Lineage (NCBI taxonomy): Eukaryota > Metazoa > Chordata > Hyperoartia > Petromyzontiformes > Geotriidae > Geotria > Geotria australis. Next base: position 7,770,974 of record JAZEWU010000014.1, read on the forward strand.
GCCTTGCCCCGGGCGCTGGCAACCCACGCTACGCCATTGTGTGTCTACGTGCAATTTAACTTGCTAATATGGTCTCGGGTATTTCCACCCACATTAGGCTCAGAACGCCGTGCGCCACCCGTGTGTACATTCACGGCGAGGGCTTACGCTTCTAACTCAATATTTTCTGGGTCACCGGGAGACTGGAGTCGGCACACGGCTACGACGCGCGTGGATGGCGAGTGTGCCAGGTGAGAAATTATATTCGGTCACTGACAGATCTGGTTGTAAGGACTAAAGAAGGACTAAAAACCTATTAGGAATTGCTTTGTATGCCTCTATACAGTAGCAGTGTCATTGTCCTTGGCAGTAGAGCAAATGCGTTGCTGGCTGGGTTTGTTGAGCTTTATCCATCCCCCCCATATTAATGCTAATTACTTGATAAACAATTAGCTAAACATGACAGTAAAGACAAATACTGAACGTGTTGAGGCTTAGTATTTTTTCTCTGGGCATATGTTAGGAACACTATCATTCATGTTTAATCTGTTAAGCTCTTTAATAATAGGGATTATTGTATTTAAATCTGCAATAACGTTTCTAGCAAAGTAATTCTCCCAATTTACATTTGTACATTTGGCAGTTCCCACCTTTGGTACTGAGTGAGCGGTGTAATTCCACGGTGCAATGGCAGGGACTTCATCCCCCGAGTACAAACTCCGCAATTCAAATCCAATCCCAGTCAGGGGTGAACTCATCTCCACATCCCTCTGTGCTTGTAGTTTTCAGTGCCTGAAATGTGCAGCAGTAATGCGGAATTTAATACCGGCTCGGGTAAATACAAACTGCCCCATAATCGTTCACCGTGAATCCCAGCATGAGGAGAGAAGATTGGGGTTGGAGGGGGGATTGTGTACTTAGCCAGTAATGTCCATAATGCAGGGGTTGCGAGATGCACATTACTGTATCGGGGCAGGCAGCGATGGGTCATTGAAAGCACTTTGGATGAAAAGTCTGGCGAGTGTGAATTTAAATGACTGGGTGACTGAGAACGGATTGCTGCTGCTTTTATCAGAGCAATGGACCCTCAGCATTTTGATCAGAAGTTGCTGGCATTTGAGCACGGAAATCTGTGACGGATGCTGTGATATTTTTTGGTAAGACAGGATAAGTAATGTCTAGAAGAGGCCATGGCAAGTGTAAGGGTTGCATGTATGATTAGCGAAAAAAGAATTGCACTGGATTGGACATTCGTGTATGATTGATGCATGTGGTGCAGTGGTAACATTTGCGCCTTACAGAAAGAAAGTCCTGCCAGAGACATTTAAATTTCCACATCGGTGGCTTTATGTGTGGAGATTATGTGTTCTCCCCTTGATCTGTGTGGGTTTTCTCCAGGTTCTCCGGTTTCCTCCCACAACTAAAAACCCCACATCATAAAATATAGGATACAGTGTCTGGCGTGTTGGCGCCGGCTAACCGCGTGGCTGCTTTCCCGCTCCCCGTCTCTCTACGGTTTTCTCGCGCTTCTGAATCGCACTCGCTTCGAACATATATACCTTCGACATTAATAATAATAATACTCTACTTTTGTAACGCGCGCATTTTCTCCGGGCGTGTTGCACCCGTTGATTCGGAGGCACGGAGCCCTGCTCAGTCGGTTTGTTGTGAGTCGGTGAAGAGGTGACTTTTTAAGAGTTTTTTTTGAAGGCTGTTGGCCTGTAGGGGACTGTGTTTGACGCAATAGGTGTGGCAGGCTGTTCCAGGTTGTGGGTGCCGCGACCGAGAAACGGCGTTTCGCGAAGGCTGTGCATGAACGCGGTGTGTGGAGTAGGTGCTGTGAGGAGCTGCGCAGAGTACGGGATTGTGTTGATGCGAGTGGCTAGAGTATTGATGCGAGGTATTTAAGGTGTCCTGTGTGGATAGCGTGGTGGCAAATCATTGCAGTTTTGTAGGCGATGCGTTTGTGGATGGGTAGCCAGTGTAGAGTCTCCGTGCATTTTGTGGTTGGTTGGTCGCACGCTTCGATGTTGAGGACTGCATGTGCTAGGTTGTTCTGAAGACGTTGCAGTTTGGCGCTCTGTTTCGTGATTGCCGTGAGCTGCCATGGTGTATAATTTAATGTTCCGCTTGTAACAACCACCGAGTAATTTATCCTGTTGGTTACACCTGGCACCGGGCGGGGACTTTAATGACGGCCTAATGGACAGCTCCGCTTGCTGAAAGTGCAAATGTATGGAGCTCTGATTAAAATCTAAATGCGGGCATTTTAGCTCTCGGCTTTTGCAATCACACACGCTTGAGGAAATCATCGCAGTGCAGCTTTCGAGCGACTACTGTAAGTCGCACGATATTTTACGGTTCGTAACCTTTGTGACGGGCTGTTTATGTATACGTTGTTCGTGTAAAAGTTTGCAAATGCGTTACGTTTGTGGAACAGTTTGCACAAGCATTTCTAGGTGTGGACAGTTGCCAGGCACGTATTGGGAATTACTTTAACATTTTCATCATCGCATTATTCATCATCGAAGCAAAAAAGAAACTGTCCTGCTGAGAATTGCTTTCCAAAGCTGTTATGTATGGGATAGCTGTGGCGAGTGATTCCTCTCGCTTCTTCGTGACATTTCACCTCCCACGTTAGAGGCATCCCCAGGGATTCTGAGTTCCCAGAACACCTGGGGTTCCCTCACGATCGGAAGGTCACATGCAAATGATAAAAGGTGCGTCCTCAGAACGCCTGAGGATGCCTCCAATGTGGGAGGAGGATTGACGTCGCGAAGGAGGGAAACAGAGTGCTCAACACGGCTATACCGATAGAACGGCTTTGGAGAGCAATTCTTATACATTGAGGCGTGAAAACCTACATCAGTACAAAACGTCCTATTTTAAACCTGCATTAGGGTGACACGTATATATTCAATAGCGGACATGAGCGCATAACTAACGTTCCACACTACCATGTTGGGTGTCTGTCTGTTAACAAAAATAAATATTATTCTTAGCCTCCCAAAATATGGTACGATTGTTTTTAAAATCCTGGAGGGATGATAGGCTCAGTGACCCTCTGTGATTTGCATGCAACCTTACAATTGTGAGCCGAACTACTCTGATTATAATGTCAAATGTGGCACTGAAAGTCTGAACAAATTCACGGCATTTTACTTCAGGAATAGCAATCGATCTCTCCTGATTATAGTTCATTTTATAAAAGCAATATTGGGTTTATAGAATACTGTAAGCGTGAGGTAAAGGTGCAGCCCTGAAATTGCTCGCTGATATTAATGCCGGAAGAAATGACCTCTCCTCGAGAGAGTTCAAAAAGCCCCTATAGACAATATTTCTCCTTCTCAATAGATGTAGTTTTTCACGGCTCGATATATATATATATATAAAACACTTATTAATTAATTGACCGATAACATTATAGAAGTGTTGACACCGGCTGGCTGCGTGGCTGCCTTTCCCCCACCTCTCTGTGGTTTCCTTGCACCTCCTTATCCGTATCGCGTTATAAGTTGTATTATTATTACAACAACCTTATGGCACAGTGTGGGAGAGCAGTTGAATGAGAATTGCTCTCAATAGCTGCTCTTTAAGGATAGCCGTGTCGAGCATTCTTCCTAGTGCCTTTGCAAAGTTTTGCCTGCAGCGTTAGAGACATCATCAGGCAGCCAAGCAGCCAACATTTGCCCGGCACTGCGTCCTATATATTTTGTTATCGGCCAATTAATTAATGGGTCGGGTTTTTTTTAGTTGTGGGAGGAAACTGGAGAACCCGGAGGAAACCCAAGCAGAACTGGGGGAGAACACACACGTTCTATACAGAAAGGCACCCGATGAGGGAATCGAACTTCCTCAGGCAGGGTTGCCTTTTTGTGAGGTGCAGTTGTTACCACTGCACCACCCTCCTGCCGAGTGTTGTAATGGGATTGTTAATATCTCTTGCTGAAACATTGCTTCGCGACTTATCTTGACAAGAATATTTGATACCTTTATGTTGGGTTAATTCATTTCTTCAGGGAACCGGTTTTATTCGTGACAACGTTTTTCAATACCAATATTGCACCACGAAAATTTGAATCTTGTGATTGTTTTTTGTAAACAGTACACACGTTTTCACGCAAGCAATATATAAATGATATTGACAGATGTCCCACTTTTTACAAACATCACAAGCTCACATCGAATATCACTATATAAATCTGCAAAAGCACAACATTCTCTGAACATGCTTTCATTATCTGTAATCCCTTATGCTCCCTTTGCATTTGTTTGTGTTTGCTGGCGGCATTAATTCAGAGAGTCTGGCAAAATACCCTTAGCTAGATTGCGTTTTTCAATGTTTCTAAATTTATAAAATATACATAATTGAAGTCTGAAAAGAAAGATGCAACTGTGCCTGTGAAGATTTGAAATGGTATAAAATTAGGTACACATTTCAGCTCAGTCTTTTCACAGCAGCAATTAAAATGTGATTATTCATAAGCTGGACTGTTGTAGGTTTCTTGATGTTTGAGAATTGCTTTCAAAGCTGTTCTTTTGGGATAGCCGTGTCGGGTGCTGCCTCTCTCTGTGAAGAACTCATATTTGGGGAGGTTTTATTTATCTCACATAGATACACAGTACCCGTCACTATATTGATTGATATATTAATACATCGCATGCACACGTCTTAAATATGAATTGCAATTTTTACACACTGGGGCACGGGCATTATAAACGTATACTCTACATATATACAAAGAGCCCCTGCGTAGATTACGATTACTGGGATGAGTGTGGTTCGTGAGTCCTTGTACAGGCCGGCAGAGCAAGTTGTAGGCTTTAGAATGACCAGGCAGGCTTTAGAATGACCAGGCGTGCTTTGCCTGTCTTTTTGGACATTCCACACTGGTTATACCACACTACGTATTCACCGCACAGACGGCACAAACCAAAGTCCGATACCCTATCATCTTCTTCTTTGCGATTCTTCGAGGCGATGGTTAAATTACAGTTTCCCATTTCTTTACACAGTTCCTTGCATTTTTATACCCTTTATCAAATCACTGCTACGGGATTGCCTCTCCACACTGTATGGCTCATGGGGTTTTCTAGCCATACTTCACCACATTGGACAGTATGGGTTAGCGAAGGGGAGGGCCCACAATTAACGTGCCACTCATGTTAGCCACCGCTAGGAATCAAACCCACGTTGCCAGGTTTATAGACGGCAGTGCGCCGAAAGTCTGCACTACCGTTCTAACCCTAAATAATTAAGAACAGTTAAAAAAAAAGTTGCATTCACGTGACACGCTTATAATTATTATCATGGTCATACAGGGTGGGCCAGAAATATCTGACACATGTATTTGTACGTTAAATATAAACGTGTCGGTTATTTATGGCCAACACTGTATTACGCGTCACGTCTCGGGGCTGGGAGTCAGGTCACGGTGTCTTCCGGCTCGATTGAGCGACGGAGTGAGGCTCAACGGCAGCGGTCGTCCGGAGCCCGTGCTGAAAACGCCACATTGCCACCACACTTGTCGTTGCCTCTACAATCTGACCAATATTGGCTTCCCACAAAGTGGTTCTCATGTTATTAATCCCAGTGGGGGTCAATAGGTTTGGACATTTAGTTTACGCTTTCTTGCCTCTCGCTGCTCGACTTTGGAATTCCCTCCCATCTTCCGTGTTACTCATTTGGGATTACACACGGCGCGGGTTGCCATCTCAGGGGCACAAAAAAACCGAGATATTATGGGGGTCAACAGACTAAGAGAATGTAACTGACAAACCAGGACGTTAAATGACTTCGTCTTGGGAAAGCTCACAGATTTGCCAGGACAGCTGCTTTAAAAAGGAGGACGATCCTGTAAAAACCAGGACCAGGTGGCAACCGCACAAATGGAAATCATTGCCCCTGCTACCCAAACGCTGGGCAGGACCCTCCTAAATAAGACACCAAGAGGCTCGGGCTACGCTTCTGCGCGTAAAACGAGCGCGATCCGAACACGGGCAAACCCCCCCCGCCGAGCGATGCCTCGACGTCAAATCTTCGGAACGTCGGTCAAATAATTCGACCAGATGAGCACCCCGCTGGAATTGGCGCCGACCGTCCGGATCACCAGCGTGCTGATCATGCACGAGCCGATCAGCGCGTTGCTTTGCTCGGCAGCGACGGCTGCGTCGCCGTCGTCGTTTTGCGGCGAGGCCTGGGCCGCTCCTACGAGCACGCTGCTCGTCGCCATCGAGTCCTCTCGCGCCGCCTCGCCGGCCGGGCGCCGCGCCGCGCCGCCCCCGACGCTCGGGAGGTCGTCACCGGCGGCCCCGCGGTCGCCGCCGACGCCGCCAACGCCGCCGCCTGTCCACGCGCGGCACGGCGCGCACGACAGCAGGGCGCGCGGCACGTTGCCGCTGAACGCCATGTAGATCCACGGGTTGGTGCAGCTGTTGAGGCTCCCGAGCAGCAGCGTGATTGTCAGCAGGCCTCCTGTGCGTCGGACCAGAGCGGAGATCAGTGGCGTGGCGGTGTGGCGTGGCGGTGTGGCGGATGCCCCGCGCGCAAAATTCTTAGCGGGGCGCAACATTTTTACCCGAGGGTCGCAAAGCGGATTCTGGCAATGGATGGGATGGATGGATTCGCAGTCGCAGAGGCCCAGGACTTCTTCTTTTTCTTTGCGATTCTTCGAAGCACGATGGTCAGCCTCTGGACATCGTCGTCTTTCAGCTCGACCTTGAAGTGTTTGGTAGAATTCGCAGGCAATACCAAGTACTACCTGACAGGGATCGCGACGTGAACGCTTCTACCTTGGCCCCCGGCCCGGGCCCAGGACTGATTCGGATATTCACCCACGTTGATAGCCGTGGCCAGGACTTGAAAGTCGGTCACGAGGGTGGCAGCGCAGCAAGCTAATCACTACGTTACCCACTTGGCTACAAACGGAGACTCATCCACGCACATCATGTGCTGATTATGTTGCACGGGCATTGCATGAAGATTAGCTTATGAGTTAGGCTTTATTAGGGGACCAATATGTTTGAAGGGATAATTACAATTTGAGGTTTGTCCCAAATGAAAATGCATTATTAAAATAAAATGCCAAGCACAACCCTTTAACTGCGGCAAGGATGAATTGCACCACAACGGCCGCCTCTGTTGGTATATGTGACCTTTACAATCATTAATTTCAGGCATCGCTCAATCACATCATTCCTGTTTGTAAGTACTGAATGCCAGCTTTTGCCTTTACATACAACTCATATGGTTTGACGATCAAGTAATGTAACCTTTACCGTGTAAAGTTATGGAATCAGATTTGGCAAACAGTGTTTGCTCCTACTGGGAATGATATGTGCAGAGGAGTATTATTCGTTTAATAATAATGACCATGACTGCACTGATGTAGGTTTTCACGGCTCGATTCACGATGGTTGCTCTTCAAAGCTGTTCTTTCGGGATAGCCGTGTCGAGGGAGAGGGAGAGAGAGAGGGAGAGCGCTGGACACGGCTATCCCGAAAGAACAGCTCTGAAGAGCAACCGTCAATAATGACGATTTACATGTCTAAAGCACCTTTCAGGGAAAAGTCACAGGCCGCTGTACATTTTGTTTTTTCTGCAAAGAGCAGCATGCAGGCTGATCGTTTCACGCATTGAAAATGAAAAAAACTCAGCAACCAGTGAAATGAAATAAAATTCGAACTAAGAAAGGCCGTGTGCTTTAAGGAACAGGTTTGTCTGGAGGCGATTAATATAATTTTCTGTTGAAGTTAATTGCACAGCCTGGGGGCTGCACGGGAGGAGAGCCCGATACACACATTGAGTGTCCTCTGGACAGAGACTTTCGCGAGAAAGTATATAGATTATGCTAATGTAGGTTTTAACGTCTCGATGGATGAGAATTGCTCTCTGTAGCTGTTCGTTGGGGATAGCCGTGTCGAGTGTTCCTTTTCGTCTCTCCTTCGCGACGTTTCTTCTCATGCGATGTTAAGAAATATATATAGATAGATGTTTATTTTTACAGCAGACAAGACCCAGTGAGCTTGCAAGCTTGCAAGCTCCTGCGACGCAACAAACGCTCGAGCTAACCAACGCAAACAATAGAAATGCCTGATGAAGCCCCCAATGTGGGAGGCGAAACGTCGCGAAGGAGAGAGATGGAAGACTTAACACGTCAATCCCGAAAGAAAAGCTATGGAGAGCAGCAATTTGTTTACTTATTTTACGTTGATTGGAGCTGTAATTAATGTAAATAAATGCCACACCTGCAAAGCGCTTTAATAAAAAAAAAACCCAGCTCTTTCAAGTTATATGAAAACGTTTGTTCAATGACGTGAATGTGGCCATCGAAGCGTTGTTAGAAAAATACCTGCACAGATAATGTGAAAAGTATTGATTGCGGGCACGAATTACTTTGAAGTTTATAAGCAGGGCAGATTAGCTAGTTTGTATTTGGCTTATCTGCGTTTCTTTCAATGTTTAAACCACCCTCGCGGAGTTCAATGAAAATGCAAGGGGCTGTGTAAGAAAATGGGAAACTGTAATTTAACATCGCGCTTCGAAGAATCGCAAAGAAGAAGAACCACCCTCAAAATTGATCTGAGTAACATGTCTAAGCACTATACGGTGCTAAATGCCCTACTTGTTGAAGGCATGTGAATCAATAGCAGAATGCCTCACAATTTTGTCAAACAAGGTTAATATGTTCTGCTTGACAGACTCACGATGGCACTACGAG
>JAZEWU010000014.1:7779711-7794517 GCA_036362915.1 Geotria australis
TGAAAAATGGGCATTATGACACTTGACTGGGCTCTGATATTGTTAGGCAGCCTGCCAAACTGTGTGTACAAAAATATGTTGCTCACGAGCAACATCGGTGCCAAATATTTGAACCGGTCCTCGGCCTCCGCTCGGTCGATTCAGTTTTAAATGATTACCTGGTGTGCGTTCATTGTGGAGATAGAGGCGGCCGGGCATGGGACTGGCAACAATGCTCTCTCGGTCTTAAGAGCCACTCGCTTCCGGCACTTGCCCCAAGAGTCTCTTTAGGTTATATGGATAACCTTTGTCTTTGTTGTTAAATTGAATTCAAATATTCCTCAATAACACTGCTGTACCAAGTATATGTAATGGGCAACGTTTTGGGCAATTACCTTCCTTCACACACTCGCACAACCGGATTAATGGCTGTTTCCCAGTTTGGCACGGATTGTTGGTTTGTTGCTCCCGAATCCCGTTTCTCCACCGACCACGATCCAGCCACTGCCCGACACTTTGTCGGTTATCTATTTTTGCAGTGTTATTGACGAATGTGCCTGAGTTTTTTTTGTTCTGAATGCCAACAGAAAATGTACTTATTTTAGATCTCTGAAGTTGGTCTGCCAAAGTTTATCTGAACAGTATAGGGAATGACACCAACTTTCAGCAGCCACTTCAAATTACATAGATTGATCAGAAAAGTGCAATGTATTCTCTCCCCTTGTATATCCTAGAAGTGACTCTTGACCGTGGAAATGGAGTTTGGGGCAAGTGATATTGCATTGGTTTGATGCCAGATGGTCACTTGGACAAATATGTGTCATTTGAACAAGTATGCTTTCCAATTTTAAACAGCCTTATAGCAAAAGGCAAATACAAATATCCCCTGTATAGAATTACTTAATAAGGATACATACATCAGTTTATATTGTAAAATACAGATGGGCACATGGGTATATAAATTTCCCCAGGCGCCCTGCGATGATGGACTGGCGTCCCATCCTGGGTGATCCGCTGCCTTGTGCCCTTTGCCTGCCGGGATAGGCTCCGGCTTACCGCGACCCTGTATTGGATTAAGCGGTTTCTGAAAATGACTGACTGACTGATGACATGGGTATATAGGGCGGTGCAGTGAGTAGCGCTGCCGCCTCACAGCAAGAACCCGGGTTCGAATCTCGGCTCGGGTGCCTTTCTGTCTGGAGTTTGCATGTTCTCCCCGTATCCGCTAAGATTGCCTGGGTTTGACTGGGCTTGCCTTTGCTGGGTTTTCCTGGGTTGGGCTGGGTTGGGCTGGGCTACGTTTGGCTTGCCCGGGCTGTGCTTGGTTTAATACGTGCAGAGACTATATATATAGCTCATTGCTTCGTAAATTGTATTGAGTGATGATGGTCGAGGCTCTGAACATCCGAATACACAATTCATACGTCGTTCATAAATTTTCAGTGAATCTGATAACAAGGAATATCTACCCACCGCGTGTACCTCTGAATGCAGTTATGAATGATGGTGATTTGTAACATTTTAACGTGTGACCCACACACAAAAACCCATCAACGTGCCCTGCATTACCACTGTACGTTGATAGGCTTCTTAAATTTCTTTGATGAAAGATATTGAAGGAACTCATTAGTGCTAGGGCACCCACATTAATTCACACCAAGATTTATTTATTTTTTTACTAAAGAACATGAAATCTGCCTTTCATTACTTTAAGATAATAAACATGAGCGTTGTGCAGAATATATATAATAACAAAAATATAACATCCGTCAATTCACCAGTTCTGATTCAAACAAGTCTGCCTGTCGATGAGACATTGTCAATACCAGTCCAGAGTTTGCTTGTACTGAATCAATGCTACTGAATGCACGCACGTCCAGAAGACCTAACTGGTATGCACTTTCTGATTATTTGCCTCCACCGGGGGCAATTTAATCAGGACAATTAACCTAGGCAACATGTATTTGGACTGTGGGAGGAAACCAGAATATCTGGCGAAAACCCGCACGGACAATCGTCTCCCACACAGAAAGGCACCCGAGCCTGGAGTCGAACCCGGGTTGTCTTGCTGTGAGGCGGCAGCGCTACTCACCGCGTCCTCCTAACTGGTAAAGGTGCGTTAATGGTGAGCACTGACTGTGAAACTGTTCTTAATATAGTGTTGCATAACGTGTTAGTTCATAATCCAATCTGTGATTAATAATCAATTTCCGTATTTATACCATTAAAACGCATTCCATATGTACGTGAGTCAGCTACCCACTTGGCTGGATAATTTAATTACCTGGCAGAACAAGGAAATTGTCCAAGTCTGCCACGATGGGAGACGTATCGTCTTCTGTCGCAGAGGTATTCAGATCCTCGACAATAACTTACAGCTATTTAGGCTGCATGTTGTCATGTCAATGAGGGCCAGTAAAGGACGGTCACCATTAGTTAATTGGGAAAGTCCTCTTAAGCCATGCCAGATATTTGTTTCTGCATTCTTGTTGCCCAGCTGGGTGTGCTTAGAAGCTATATGGGCAGCGGTGTGTGTATCGGTTAGCGTGCTGCGCTACGAACCTCGAGAACACCAGTGACATGTATCTGAACCTAGGTCTACTCAGCCTCAAATGAGTACCTGGTGCGGTGTGTAAGCATCGACACGAGGCAGACAAATGCAGCCGAGCTTGGCAATATTGTGCTCTTATTCAGAACAATAGGAGAGCCGCTTTAATCAGAACCTACAGAGCCATATTTTCACTGCAGAGACGTTAACATTAGTTTCAAATATACTCTCACAGATGACGAATGTCCTATGAATTTCGCGGTCCTGCGAATATGGACTACCCACCGCGAATTCACTACTGACTCGTAATAGGCGATGACTTGATTGAACACATGCCATTCGCGCAGCGCTATTTTTCTTGGACGCTTAAATCACATCGCCCGCCAAGTGTAGTTAGTCACCCATTTGAACGTAAATGGACTGAATTTGACAGTCAAAATTAGTTTGATGGAACACATCTTGAATACGTATTAGCCAACAGGCGCGTCGCAGCCGCCGGTGTTGCGGGTGTTGCGACACCCGCACTTTCACAGACATGATTCCACCCCCCCACACTTTTTCCTGAGGTAGTCGCATATCATATGCTGCGACACCCGCACTTTCACAGAAACATAATTCCATCCCCCCCACTTTTTCCTGCGTCAGGCCGCCCCCCCAAAAAACCCCAACCGCGCGGGCCGGTCAAACTTCACCTTCCGACGGCGAGTTGGGATCCCACACGCTCCAGAGTTGCGCGACGAAGAACGGCGACCAGCAGACGACGTAGACGATCACGATGACCAGCGTCATCTTCACCGTCTTCACCATCGCCCTGGAGACTCCGGTCACGCTGCTCACCCTCGTCACTGAGGCTGCGTGAGTTTGCCCGCCGTGAAGAGCCACCGCCTCCTCCTCTTCCTCCTGGTCTTCCCGCCTCTGAAGCCGCCGCCGCCTTAGCCGCCTTAGCCGCCTCGGGCACCGGCGCTTGTCGTTGCACGCGTGCTGCGTCTTGAAGTAGATGTTCCGGCGAATGACGCGGCAGATCCTGGTCTGGCACCAGACGAGCACCGCGGTGGGCACCACGAATATGGCCACGGCGATCCACGTCACGTACGCCTTGACGCCCCACACGGGCTCGAACGTGCCCCAGCAGTCGAAGACCCCCGGGTCCACCTCCTCCTTGGCGAAGATGACCGCCTGCGGCACGCTGAGCAGCAGCGAGGCGCCCCACACGGCGCAGACGGGCGCGTTCCAATATGCCATGCGCTTCTTGAAGGTGACCATGGGGAAGCAGACCGCCTGGTAGCGGTCCACGGTCATGCCCACGATCATGTAGGTGGAGGCGAACATGCCCACCACCTGCATGTACTTGACGAGGCGGCAGGCGAAGTCGGAGGCCAGGAAAACGTCGGTGATGTCCCAGGCGAGCTGCGGCAGCACCTGGAAGAAGGCCACCACCAGGTCGGCCAGGCACAGGTGCACCATGAACACGTGCATGCGCGACGCGTGCTTGCGGCGGCGGTACAGGGCGCCGAGCAGCGCCGCGTTGCCCAGCGTGGTGCTGGTGAACATGGCGAGGAGGACCGCCACCTCTGCGCGCGCCAGGGCCTCGTTGCGGCCGGCGCGCGGGGCCGTGGCGTTGGCGCCGGCCGCGGGCACGCTGGCGTTCATCGTTCCGCCGCCGCCGCCGCCGCCGCAGAGAGTTTGCCGGCCGGTGCCGACGAGAGCGGGCTGGATCGAGCCGGTGCTCTCGGTCGGCGCGCGCTCTCAATCTCTCGCGCGCTCTCTCTCTCGCGCGCGCTCTCTCTCTGTGCGTCGCTCGCTCGCTCACTCTCGCGCCTTCTCCGTGCGTATGTGCGCGTGCCCGAGTGATGCACGGTTACAGGGGGAGGATTTGGACGCCCGCCAGAGACCTGTCCATTCACCCGTCGCTCCATTCATACGTTTGGTTCGCCCGTTCTCTCGCCGTGTTCATTCACGGGAATGAGATTCCCCGATGTGCCTTCATCCATCGTAGTCAGATATTGTGGTCTCGGCAACTTTTTTTTTAGCTCTCAAGACATTTTTGCTTTTATACATTAACGCGTAATTATCGTTCGGCATTTCCCGTGGGTTTTTTTACTGGCTGGCTATAATCCCATTGAAATACACAATAATAATAGTAGCATTTATAGAGCGCTTTTCACCTATTGCATACAATCTGGATACATGTGGTTAACATCTAATATTCACACTCTTCCAATATTTTGAGAGGGTGCTTTTATCTTTTTGAATGTAAGTGCAGTAATACAAAGCTTTGTGACCCTCGGGTGAAAGGCGCTCTATAAATGCTATTATTATTAGCTGGCACAGAAACCGTATGAAATTATATTGATGTTTCATTTATCTTACAAAAAAATCATCAAATTCTACTTTGGTCTAATTTCTTTTACGGTCTTATTTAATGAATATAATTTTAAATGTTATGCTAGGTACAGCCTAGCTGGCGGATGTGGTAAGATCCAGGAATCAGGTTCAAAGAAAGCTCCCTGTGTGAATTAATTAAAGCCTTGGGGTATTTAAGCATTCAGAGCCTGAATCTCATAACGTGCCAGGTCTAGTCAACTCCTTAGTCAGGTCCACGTGGATGGACTCCGAGATACCATCCTGCGTTAGCAGTGAAGGCCTGGATGTACAGTGGTCCGTCGCTTTATGATGGCCTCACAATACGATTACATCACTTTACGATACACGCTCTATAATAACACTAGTGTCATATTGCGATCAAATTTCACCTTCCGATACATTTTACGATATGGCTGTGCGTGAGTGGCGCAGCAGCCAATCAGCGATGCAAACGCATGCCGCTTGGGTAGCTTCTCGGCCAATTGCAGCGCTTATTAGTGTTTACATCTCAACTTCCAAAGTCTTGGAACGAATTACCATTAAACAATGTTCAGTATTATTGGTCTCACTTTACGATTATGTCACATAACGATACGTGTTCTGGACCACTATTAAATACAAGTGTGGTATCACGTTGCAAGTAATTATAACCTGAGACCAACAGTCGTGGAATAAAGAGCACTCGCTGTTAAAAACGTGATAAAACATATCAATGGGCTAGCAACTGGTGAAAAGGAATTATCGGCTGTCAGAAGTGATGTCTAGCTCAATCAGTCGTTCAGCTCTCTCGCACTGGTATGGATACAGGTATCTCGCGGTCGGAACGTATGTAAACATTATAACTTGGTGTGAGCTATTTGAGACAGCAGCCTCTTCTGCCAGGGAGACTTGTAGTGCAACCATAGTGTGGTGAATGTTGGCACCGGCTAACAGCGTGACTGCCTTCCTCCTCCTCGCCTCTCTGCGGTTTCCTCCCGCCTGAGTCATTCTCTCTCTTTGATCGAATACCTTCGACATTGAACGAATATGCGCCACGTATTAGAAATCTGTGTTATTATTATTGTTACCGTAAACATATTATCTCAGCGTACCGAAGAAAAACACAAATTACAACCGTACAAATAAGATAATGTGATGAAAAAATACATTTCTCAGGCAAGGAAATAATGACAGCGTAATTATGCATAAAAGCTATCACACAAATGAATTGGCGTGATTCACGGTTGCAATTTGATTCATTTTTTTCCCCATATTATTACTTTGTCTTCTTCCTTAATGGTCACATCTCCATTTATACGGTTTTGTTCACTAACCATCAGTCGAAATGCCACATTAACATATCAATTGCATTCAATTTGCATGCATTGTAGATGATGTCATCTTACACGCAGGATTCAATGTGTGCATCACGTGAGGATGGATAATTGGGAATTGCTTTACAAAGCTACTCTTTCGGGATAGCCGTATCGAGCGCTCCTCTCGCGCTCGACACGGCTATCCTGATAGTACAGCTTTGGAAAGCAATTCTTGATGCATCGAGCCGTGAAAACCTTCAGCAGATCGAATCTTATAATTGACTCAACGCGTCGTTCCATCCTTCACGCAAGCCACTTTGTTGCTCCTTTAAATCCTTCTCAGTGGTCAAGCCAGTCCATCTCCCTTCCTTCTGGGACGGCGACTGTCACCGGTTAGTGGAGAGATGCGCCCCTGCCATTAGGGTTGCCAATCATGTCCAAAGCTATTCCGGGAGAGGTGTGTATTTATTTATTTCGTTTCTTAAAATATCCTCTTAAAATCCCCCGGATTGCTTTCAATTATCACCGGGTGATCGATGGCGATTCTGGTAGACTACCGGCCAATCTAGGATGGTTGGCAATCCTACCTGCCGTCGAAATATAAACATTTACCGCAGCCAATTAAGGCCCACCCATGGAAAGACAGTTTTGTTTTATTTTTAATGAAACCGGTTTTTTTAAAATAATGCTGCCACCCCTTTAACACCCATGGCAATCGATCAGCGGGTTGCGTGTAGTGGGTAAAGTGTGCACGACGTCTGGCCCGTGTGAAAGAGTAGGCCAAATACGGTCTCGAGGGGCTCTCGAGACCCATCGCTAGCGGAGGGCCTTCCGCCACCAGCGGCGTAAGCAAGTAATTGCAGCCCTGCACCTTTACCTTTGACCGTTCGCCAGATGTTTTCTCCAGTCCTGCTTCTATCTCAGCCATCAATAAGGAATGAAACTGACTCCTGTTGGTGCTGCCAATGGTGCGAACTGCATGGTGATAATTCTGACCGCTATCCCATCCCATCTCCTCGCATTATGTAGCCTATGTAGCTGATGCCCATGCACGTTGCAGCCGCGGGTGTTGTAGGAAAAAGTGAGGGGGATGGATTCATGTTTCTGTGAAAGTGCGGGTCTCGCTATATATGACATACCTCGGGAAGACGGTGCGTGCCGGGAGTTGATGTCCTGTCGGAGGCAATAAACTATGTTAACACGATCACAACACGGGACACTGAGATTTGTCCCTGCAATAGGGAGGCAATGACAGAAGTAACATTTTTCATTTTGCCGGTAATGACGCACGGTACGGATATGATCGTTCGTGACCCCCCCCTATCTCTCGTTACCAGCCAACGCACTGTGCTGTATAAGGGCTCCTTGTATCGTTTGGCTGCAAATAATTCACACTATATATACGTGGCTGACATTTAGTCCAGACAAAGTGCCTCCCTGCTCGAATGTAAACTATGTTGGTTCTGCGTTTGTCTTTACTCTTGTTCCCCTGAAATTAACCATTCCCACCTGCCTATGTTCAGGTCAGTCGCCCCGTTGAACAACCACTATTGAGACTGCACAGAGTGGCACTTACTTCGTTGTGTCGCAAGAGTCCCGTAAAGAGCTTGCAAGCTGATGCAGAAAGGCACCCGAGCCGGGATTCAAACCCGGGTACCGTGCTGACTAATGTGATTGCCCTGAACAAGCCGTTAGACTAAGTGAGGCATCTTTGCGTGTGGGAGCAATGTGTATGCGTGTGTGTGTGAACATTATGCGTGTTTGTGAATATTATTCACGGAACCAGGGTCGCCTCGTTACACTTGAGTCGCTGATTATATTGGATTTAAAACCTCAGCATCCATTTCCACTTAAGGATTAAACATCGTACAGCTACAGTAGCTGTCAAGCAAACATGCGTACATTGTGTAAGAGGGACACAGGGGTTTTACTAATCGATGATTTATATAATCTGCTATAAAAGTGACATTTTTGCATTCATTTCCACCTCTAGTTTGCTCTGCACGTTTACTCGTTGTCTTGATTAACGATTTTCCCATTTGGTGGGCGTTTAATGTCACAACTCTTTCTGTGAAGCAGAGATAACAGCAAGGTGCTATCGTTCATGCGCACAACGTATGCCTTGCACTATCACGTGTGTTAAACAAACACATACATTAAATCCCTTACGTTCGCTACAGCGTATTCTTAATTCCATCCATCCATACATTTTTGAAACCGCTTACTCCCGTACAGGGTCGCGGTGAGCCAGAGCCCTATCCCAGCAGACAC
Organism: Geotria australis; assembly: GCA_036362915.1. Classification (NCBI taxonomy): domain Eukaryota; kingdom Metazoa; phylum Chordata; class Hyperoartia; order Petromyzontiformes; family Geotriidae; genus Geotria; species Geotria australis. Next base: position 7,788,169 of record JAZEWU010000014.1, read on the forward strand.
AGGGCGCAAGGCAGGGGGCTACCGAGGATGGGACGCCAGTCCATCGCAGGGCACCTGGGGCAGTTTTACTCAGTAGGCCAATTAACCTGGCAGCATGTCTTTGAACGGTGGGAGGAAACCGGAGTGCCCGGCGACAACCCGCGCGGACACGGGGAGAACATGCAAACTCCACACAGAAAGGCCCCCGAGCCGGGATTCGAACCCGGGACGGTATCCTTAATTGAAAATCAAAATAAAAGCGTCTGCAACTAACAGAGAACTGAGGCAACAGTCACCTCTTTAGTGGCTCTGAACCAATTGCGACATGTTACATCCCATAACATCGGCCAGGCTCTGTCGGATAACCATCGATAACTTTCCACAGAGTAGAAAGAATTATATCCGTCCTAGAGGCATGATGCGATGGGTCGACCTTCGACCAAGATTTTAAACGGCACACCTTGGAGCATTGAGCCAGCTCCCTATAGCATAACAGCATAACACCGCTGTGTCGCTAATCAATTGGCTCGTGAGGAATACGCACACTCTGTAGATTTACACAAACACATTATTAAGTTAACTTTCGTAGCCCAATATACCATCGCACACCGTCTCAGGAGAATCCTCCAAAATCAATCTTCCGTTACTTTATGCTGGTTGTTACTTTGTTACGCGCGGGGGATTGGCAGCACTGCACATTGTTCAAGTGCAGAGCCAGGAGGAAAGCGTTGTTGACATGCCGTCCTCTTCGCGGCCCTTGTGCAGCGCTTTGTGACCCTCGGGTGAAAGGCGCTATATAAATTGACATTATTATTATTATAGGTAATTTCTTGCTACGTTTGAGAGCATGCCTGTGTCTTTTTGTCTCATTGCCATTTGAAGCAGCCTTAATCATTTAATTTTTGTTGCTTTGGTTTTTATTAGGTTTTTTTTCCGTCGTCGTTTGACATGCCCGTTCTCTCCGCGACCCTTGTGGGCGGCTTCCTTTTTCCCCGACGACGTCACCACCACTTTGGCAGATTGATGATGGAACCATTTTTTTTTTACGTGCCGCATCTCACTGTCAGTGTTTAAATACCCTATCCCAGGTCTCTGGTGCTGCGGTGTCCAAGTGTTTCTTCACTACCGCGAGGCACACACACACACTTCTTCTTCTTTGCGATTCTTCGAAGCACGATGGTCAGCCTCTGGACACCGTTGTCTTTCAGCTCGGCCTCGAAGTGTTTGGTAGAATTCGCAGGCAATACCAAGTGTTACCTGACCGGGATCGCGACGTGAACGCTTGGTGGACCTTCCGTATCAGACGGAAGGTCCAGTAAGAGTGCATACTTCCAAAACATCTAACAACATTCTGCTATCTCCCGGTTATATTCCTGCTTACGCACCGGAGGAGATAAATGTGGTAATTTAGACCGCCAAGAGAGAGAAAAAAACAGCCGCTAAGATTAACGCTGACCCTCGAATTCCTGTAGCCTCCCTCGGGGGGGGAAATCACGTCAGTGGCTAGCAGAACTGTTTATCGCCACACGGCTGACGGATGAGATCCCAACAAGTTGGTGTGAGGCAGGCGCGTCGCAGCCGCGGGTGTTACGGGTGTTGCGACACCCGCACTTTCACAGAAACATGATTCCATCCCCACTTTTTCCTGTAACACCCGCGGCTGCGACGCGCCTGGCCGTGAGGCGATCGCCACCGCTCTCGTGAAATGCAGAAACCGTCCGAGGAGTCCGCCACAGAAAAGCGAGCTCTCGGACACTGCGCTGCTGGCAACACTGGCCCTCGTCATCCATCGCTAGGTTCGCCAGCTGTCAGCTCTTCAGAGATGTTCTTTCGGGATAGCCGTGTCGAGCGATCTCTCCCTTTGCCCCTCGCGACGTTTCGCCTCCCACGTTGGAAGCGTCATCAGGGGAGAGAGTGAGATCGCTCGGTGACACGGCTATCCCCAAAGAACAGCCCTGGAGAGCAACAAGATTGCCGGTTTCACGACCTTTCAGTGTATTCGAAGCAGCCTTAAACATTTAATTTTTGTTGCTTTGTTTTTTTTTATTAGTTGTTTTTTTCTGTCGTTGACATGCCGTTTTCTCCACGGCCCTTGTGCAGCGCTTTGTGACCCTCGGGTGAAAGGCGCTATATAAAATTATATTATTATTAACCATCATGAATCGAGCCGTGAAAACCGACATCAGTTTCGTCCGAGAATTGGTGTCTGTGTGTCCAGTGGCAGGAATTGATTTAGGCGGAAATCTGGGGTGTGCGGTATTGTGCTGTATTTCAGTACAGTGTGTTGAACAGTTTTGGTTAACCTGGGCTGTCTGAGAACTCTGTCTGTGTTTGGTCTGTGGGAGAGGTGGTAACTCTATACAGAGCGACGTAACAGGGGAACAAGCCGCGTTCAGACCGGGACCTAATTCCTGCTTTCGGGTCCTTGTACTCTTGAGCCAAATCAATGCCAGCTTAAAATGGACGTAAAACAGCACTGCTTGACCTCTCAAAATTGTGTACGCTACTAGTTACATTCATTGTTATTGTCTGCCTATGATGGTGTATGGAGGTGTGGTTTGCCGCTCACGTTATCAATGTGCCTCACTTGTTGCTCTACCAATACGACCACTGGCTTCTACACTACAGATTGAATGCAAATATAAATTTGCAAAGTACAAACACGTATAAGTATTCGAAATAACGACTCGGAGGCGCAAGGAAATCGCAGATGGGGGGGGGGTAGTCAAGCCACGCGGCGAGCCGGTACCAATCCAGCAGTCGCCTCGTCCTATTTACGATGATGTTATCGGCCAATTAATTAATGAGGTTATTTTTTTAGTAGTGCGAGAAAACCGGAGAACCCAGAGGAAAACCACGCGGCCGAGTCGGGAATCGAACTGCCTCGGAGCCACAACTTCTTTCTGCGAGGCGCAGACGTTACCACTGCGCCACCCTGCATATACCACTTCCACCTCGTCATGCCAGCAGAGCACCAGTCTCTGACCCAGCTTTGAGCACGGCGAGCTGTGACTGGCCACCCATGCCGCCTGTGCAGGTTTACCCTTGATGTGCCGGACGGATGGCACCGTCATAATAACGGTGACTCCGGGAGTCTGTGTATTTGGTGTGCTGCCCGCCTGTGCAGCTGACGCAAATCATACTTTTAAATTGGCAGTATGTTTGTTCCGGCGTTGAAAAAATAATACCGAAAGGTACGATACGAATGCAAATGGAGGTTGCCAAACACCTCCCTGGTTTATAGAATTGCCGCGCAGTTTCAATAGATTACACAGAGGGACATTATGTAAAATATCATGGAAAATTATTCTTTATTTCTCAGTGTTGTGGCATTATCCACTCGGGAAATAAAAGTAGCTCTGAATATTTAGAGCATATTTGTTCCGTTGATGAACAATTCTACCAGCACAATAGTTGAATTACATGGTCATGACATTTGAGGAAACGTCTGTCTGGAAGAGCACACACGATATTGATTCGAGCACTTAAGCCAAAAGTTAAAACCCTTAATGTCGTTTAGTGAATATATATTGCCAATATAATGCCATGTTGGTTTAGTCAATGTAATACCTACATGGATACGTGATTTTTCAAAAAAGCTCCAAGAGGCGTTGAATACAGACCTGGTGTTTCAATGCAGAGGAAAACTGCACTGGCGGGTTAATTCATTTCCAAACTGAAAATTGATCTTAAGAGTTGTGCTTTCATACATCGAGCTGTGAAAACCTACATAACCTCTAAATAGTTTTCCAGAAGTGTGTTTGTGTGTTGACATTTTATAATAGGCCCACGTTATTTCATATTCTGTGGATATTTCATGTTTTTTTGGTTGTAAGATGCCACTTACAAATAACATAGAGGTGGCGCAGATGTTGTTAATAATCCCAGTTATTTACCAAGGAAAGTGAAGATAATTATTAAGATAACTTTTTGAGAAGATTCTGCAATTGGGATGTTTGGTTAATTCTGTCAAGCAGCGTTTGGCATATGGGAGGAAACTGGAGTACCTGAAGAAGACTTCTCTATGAACGGGAATAACGCTCAAGGCTTCACACAGAGACAGGTTCAGTCCAAAGAGAGCCTCAGCCAAGTGAGTCGACGTATTATATTTCTATCTATCCATCTGTCCATTTTCTAATCCTCTTGTCCTAGTGAGGGTCGCAGCGGCAGCAGTCCAAGGAAGGTGGACCAGACATCCCTTTCCTCAGCAACATATTAAAGCTCCTCCTGAGGCATTCCCAGGCGTTCTCTTGCCAGCCGAGAAATATAATTCCTCCAGCGATGTAAAATGATGATATGCGGGAAATGTGCATGAATCCTTAAGTCATGTTCCTTACTTGGCAAGTAAATTATGACTGCAAATGTTGAACGTTGGCGATGGTGATTTTATCTCTCGAACTAATTGCATCTTCCTTAAAGCGATAAAATAATATATATATATAAATCCGTTAAAAAATCTAATTATAAAAGTTGTTTTTGTACATCGTCAGTTCTAGTTATAGTCTGGGAAGTGTATCGAGTGTTTATCTATGTAATAATAAAAATAGCATTTTTAGAGCGCTGGGTTACAAATCTGGCGACCCGAGTTCGAATCCCGCTCATGGCCAGCACCCGTGACGATTTTCTGAACCAGTCCTGGGCCTCCCCAAGGTCGACGCAGCCTCAAATGAGTACCTGGTGCCGTGTGTAAACATTGCCACTAGGGAGACAAAGGCGGCCGGGCGTGATGCTGGTCACCCCACCTCCTCGTGTGTCGTGTCGATCTTCATAGGTGCTCGCTAACGGCACTTGCCCCTACAGTCTGTTAAGGCTATACGGGGGATCTGTGTCTTGTCTATTTACTTCAAGTCTTGTGTCTTAACGAGGCCTTTGCTTGCAGGGGGGAAGCGTTATTCAACACGCGGCGTCTATCCGCAGGCTGTGCCGGGGGGACTTGTTTCTGCCACCTGGACAGATCGGTATTTTTTGCTTCTGCCTATGTACCTCCGGCAATTTCCGATCGCAGCGTTGGCATCGACATTCACACGGCTTGCACGTAGGAGGTCCTGTAAGTCACAATCTCGCGGCGAGGCTTGTGCCGTGCACCTGAATGAGCACCATCGCTGAGAGACGCCGGAGTTTTTTTGCTCCGTCGCTTTTGTTGAAAGCGCGTCTGGAAGATCTGTTAGATCCCAATTAGAATTGATTTGTGTTAAACAAAAAAATGTTGCACTTGTTCCCTCTCAATGTTAAATAAGCTATCTGTAATGTGCTTTTTTGTTATCCATCGCAATGTATAACTATTTCTATTTATTTAGTTACCGGTGAATTACGTGCAATGCTGCTTCTAAATTGTTATTTTTTTTGTTTGGTTAATTTGCTATTTCTATATTTTTATTTATTTTTGTTAATTCGCGTGTTTTGTTGTGTCGCGGGAATCCTGTCAAGACCTTGCAAGGTCACTGGGTATTTTTCTGCTGTAATAATAAACATTTATCTATCTATCTATCTGTACACGCAGGCACACTATCGCCATTGCCACAATAACTCGTTAAATCTGCCGGAACGTAATGACCACATTGGAGCAATGAGCCATCAACGCTCGCACCGTTGGATAATGCTTTGGGGAAGAATATAGAAATGAAACGTGACGTTCAAATGCAAAGAGATGATGATCACTGCTTGGCCTCCAATGTCTGCATGCAAATACATTCATATGGCGCAGTGAGTAGCACAACCGCCTAACAGCAAGAAGGTCCCGGGTTCGAATCCTGGCTCGGGGGCATTTCTTTGTGGAGTTTGCATGGTCTCCCCGTGTGCGCGTGGGGTTTTCGCCGGGCACTCCGGTTTCCTCCCACAGTCCAAAGGCAGGCTGCTGCATCGGTTCATTGGCCTGTGGACTAAATTGCCCCCGGTGCCCTGTGATGGAGTGGCGTGCCGTCCTGGGTAAAGTCCTGCCTTGCGCCCTGTGTCTACCGGGATAGGCTCCGGCTCACTGTCACCCCGATCGCGACCCTGTACAGGATTAAGCGGTTTCTGATAATGGATGGAATGTTTCCAAGCTTAGCTCATAGAGATACATTTGAATTTTGTACACAGACTTGAGGCAAAATATAATGCATATAAGTTTAGCAACTAAGATTTTTAAAAAATACAGCACACTGCTAATTTATGCAACGTGCAGAACTGATCACAATTTTATTCTAAGCAACGTTTATGATGGTTGCTCTTTAGAGCTGTTCCTTCGGGGTAGCCGTGTCGAGCGATCTCCCTCTATCCCTCGCGACGTTTCGCCTCTCACATTGGAAGCATCCTCAGGCGAAACGTCGCGAGGGAGAGAAGGAGAGCGCTCGACACGGCTACCCCGAAGCAACAGCTCTAAAGAGCAACC
>JAZEWU010000014.1:7800469-7810887 GCA_036362915.1 Geotria australis
ACCATCATGAATCGAGCCGTGAAAACCTACATCAGTATGATGGCTACATGTCTACAAACTACCGGACCTGCGTTCACGTGTCTGGCTTACGTGTGTGTCGTCGCACTTCGATAAACTCACCGATTCCATGCCTAGCAGCGAATTAAATCAGCTCGATCGCACAATGCAAGCGTGAATCGTTTAACTCCGTTTAACCTTCCGTGTTTGCCAATGGCGCACAAATCATTCAATCGCGCAGAATGGCTCATTAGACTCACGGTTGGTTTCGTTGCCGGTAATCAAGCACATTTCATTCAAAAATATACACCACCTATTGACGGTAATGTGTATTTTACATATTAATAACGCGTGTCTGTGTTTGTGCACCGACGAAGCTCGTTTGGAGCATGACAACGTTTCTGCAAGGTCATTGTGACATTTGAATGTGTTATGTTTAGTACAATACAGTGCAGGGGTTCTCTCAACCTGTTGCACCTCACGGCATCTCCGCACCATATCCATCTGCAAAGGCCGTTTGACTATATTTCACAACAATGGTCAAGTAGGGTTACACCGCTTCGGAGGCACAACAAACCAGGACGTATCACGGTGGCAAAGCGAATGAGAGAGAGACGACTGTCTGTCTAACTGGCAAACATCTAGACTGTACTGATGTAGGTTTTCACGGGTCGATTCAGAGCTGTTCTTTCGGGACAGCCGTGTCGAGCGATCTCCATCTCTCCCTCGCGACGTCTCGCCTCCCACTTTGGAAGCATCATCGTGATGCTTCGAACGCGGGAGGCGAAACGTCTTAAGCAGATCCACCTGTATCATAAAGTTTCAGGTGAGTATTCAATACATGGTCTCTCTCTCTCCTTGCTATTTTTTAAACATTAACTAAATATTAAAAGACTCGACGTTCCAACATTAACTAACCTTAACACTGACGCTGCCACGACATTGCGCCCCGGGCCATCGAATCGTGATGGCCACATGACAGCCTCCCATTGCAACAAGTTATTCTTTAGTTACAGACAGCCCTTCAACATTTAGAGATATAATAGTCAGTGCTGGCCTTAAGGCGGCGGGCATTGGCCTCTCTTCTTGCTCCAGACTGAGGGGCTTCTGGCATCTGTTGAGCTTCCGGACAACGTTGTCTTTCAGCTCCTCGGCTTCGAAGTGTTTGAACTGCAATGAACTTTTACTGAGCGGTTTTCCCCCATCAGATTGGTTAGTTGGTGGTCAGCGCCTCCTTGTGGTCACGTTTGAGATGTGAGAAACTGCCGCAATGTGACGATAAAGCAAGGGGCTCTAACCCACCGATCGCTATCAACAGGTGGGTCCAAGAGTCTTGAACAATCGATCTTAATATTTTAAAAATGATCGAGACAGAGTGGTAAAAGCCGAGATTCTGGTACGGTGCTTGTATTTAAGTGTGCAGCACTCAGACATTTTGCATCAACGACAGGTGTCAACATTAACAATAGTTGAGTGTTGTGTATCGCGTACTTTTTGGGGGGTTTTAGAAAAATTGTTTTTTTAAGGGTAGATCTTGTGTTGCATTTATATTCTAAAAGAGGTGTTGTGTTTAGAAATGTTCGAGACCACTGCGTTAAAGGATCTGAGGTGACACATTATGAAGTCTCTTACCGCGTCCCTTATGGCCAATTGATATCTCCAGTGAACAACATGGGGAGTTTGGCGATGACATGGACATTACTGCTCAATGTGAGAACGAGTTGGAGATCCTGCAACTGAACCAAGAGTAGGTTTGTCACAAAGAGTAGGTTTGTAATTATCAGTCCCACCAAAATAAACCACGTACCTAGGCACTTTGTCATTATTTTTTCATCGGCTGCATAAGGCCATGTGGAAGTTGCCTGGCTTGCCACTTCATGTACATCCCACATTATTCTCAGCCCCAATCACGTCCTCTCTTCTTGTAAAACGTGAACTCCTTTACAAGAACACTTGAGCCGGATTGACACATTATGGGTTGCTCTACCTGTGATCCCGGGTATTTCCTTATTGGATTGTGTGAGGAATTCACAGATCCTCGTCATATTGGTGAGCTCAGATGCATTGGCTGGGTCATGTAGCCCGCATGCCCAAGAAGCACATGTCGGGTAAAGGGGTCTAAACGGGCACGGCATGGGCTAGCGAGGAGATGGGCAGATGCAGCGTAAGAGAACTTTGAGATGCGTGGCATTGCTATCGACTGCCACCAGCGATATCAATCCGGCGTCTGTGAAGGAGGCTCGTAAATGATGCTACTGGGTAATCGGAGGCTTCGTTCCCTCTGCTCAAACCACCCCTCTCGGTCTGGAAAACATTCCTAATCTTTGAAGGAGTTGCGGTGGAATTCCTGCATTGCGGTGTAGCGTTAGCGCTCCGTGCATTGTGGAATCCAGAATGGGTCTGATTTCACGTGAAAACGGACATCACTCTGCCACACTTGCCTTAATGGTAATGATCCTAGGAGAATTGCTTTCCACAGCTGTTAGTTCCAGATAGCCGTGTCAAGTGTTCCCTCTCTCTGCTTAGCAACCCCGAAATAACAGCTATAGAAAGCTCGACACGGCCAGCTCGACACGGCTATCCTGAAAGAGCAGCTCTTAAGATAAATCCTCGTACATCGAGCCGTGAAAACGTTCATCAGCACGTCGGTAACGATCGTAGTTGCGTGTAGCTGTACCCGAGGCCCGCATGGCTGATGCGAGTTGCAGTAAGGCAAGAGCCAGCCCACTAGGCGGCAATATAACCTCGCTCACAGTTCACTGCATAGAGACTACCTTATAGACAGCCCAAGGCTATGGAGCTGCTGTTTTTGTTGTTGTTATAAATAGCTGCGTTTTTTCTTTACTGTTGCGTGTGTCTTTGTCTTTGTACTTGTGCTTCAATGTTAATTGTTTAATTTACATTGGCGTTGTTTCCCCCTCGTGTCTGTCTCTGTGTCCCTATGTCTCCCCCCTGGCGCTCACCCTCCCTCCCTGTCTCCGTGTTTGTCTTTAAGGACGTGACGGCCACCTTAGGGGACGCTGGCAGATTTTTGCCGCTCTTAATATTGCCAGTTTCACGACCTTTCAGTGTAATTCGAAGCAGCCTTACTAATTTAATTTTTATTGCTTTGGTTTTGTATTAGCTTTTTTGTCGTTGAAATGCCGTTCTCTCCACGGCCCTTGTGCAGCGCTTAGTGGCCCTCGGGTGAGCAGTGAGGCAGCAGTAATAATGCTATTATTAACTTGCCGCAAGATGGTTGCAATGACCAATTTACACTAATAAACATTCGCCACGATATATATTTGCCACGCAAATTTACCATGTAAAATACTTACCGTATAAATATTGTACTGATGTAGGTTTTCACGGCTCGACACATGATGGTTGCTCTTCAGAGCTGTTCTTTCGGGATAGCCGTGTCACTGAGCGATCTCCATCTCTCCCTCGCGACGTAACGCCCGATGATGCTTCCAACGTTGGAGGCAAAACGTCGCGGGGCAGAGCTGGAGATCGCTCGACACGGCTATACCGAAAGAACGACTCCGAAGAACAACCATCGCACACTTTGGGAGCCACTGGCTTAGGGCACTGGGCCTTCTTCAAAGCAGACAGGGCAGATCAACCGGCAGAGCCCGTCATTCGTCCGGGGTTCGAATTCGATTCGATTCTTCGAAGCGTGATGGTGATATGACAGTAGCTTCCCATTGCAACAAGTTCTTCTTTAGTTGCAGACAGCCCTTCAACATTTAGAGATATAATAGTCAGCGCTGGCCTCAAAGGCGGCGGGCATTGGCCTCTCTTCTTGCTCCAGACTGAGGGGCTTCTAGAATCTGTTGAGCTTCTGCACATCGTTGTCTTTCAGCTCGACTTCGAAGTGTTTGGTAGAATTTGCAGGTAATACAAAGTATTACTTGACACGGATCGCGACGTGAACGCTTCTACCTTGATCCCCCATCCGGAGTGTATACACTCGAATACGACTTCGGTCACGTTACGGCTAGATTCGTCGTTGCTCTCTTGGTCTCAAATGGAAACGATTGCTGCCCTCACTGCTCGTTTCGGCAGAGAGACACTTGACTGAACAACGTTTCATCCAAACAGAGCCGTTTAGTCACGGTGTCATCGGGTTAACTGTGGGGTTTTTTCTCTCTTCTTCCCCGAGAAGAAGCTTTGAAATGCGCGGTGACACGAAGATCAATAACCGATGAGCGGCGACTTGTCAGAGCGCTTGTTTTCCGAGAGCCGGGCTCCGGGTGGGGGAGTGAATTTGAAAATAAATGGGAGGCGGCGCGCTGGGCACGGGCTATATAGAAGGGCCGACTTTATCTGCATTCTCCGTGGAATAAATCTGAGCTGTCACGGCGAACAAAAGCGGGAGCGTGAACCGAGAGGGGATGGAGGGGGGCGACAGAGCGGTGGCCTTCACTTTGTCGGCTCTGCCCGCGTGTATTTGGGCGCAGCTTATGTATGTGCGTTCACGTCGCGATCCCTGGTCAAGTAATACTTGGTGTTACCTGCAAATTCTACCAAACACTTCGAAGCCGAGGAGCTGAAAGACAACGTTGTCCGGAAGCTCAACAGATGCCAGAAGCCCCTCAGTCTGGAGCAAGAAGAGAGGCCAATGCCCGCCGCCTTTGAGGCCAGCGCTGGCTATTATATCTCTAAATGTTGAAGGGCTGTCTGCAACTAAAGAAGAACTTGTTGCAATGGGAACCTGTCATGTAACCATCACGCTTCGTAGAATCGAATCGAATTCGACCCCATATGCACGCGGATATGTCCAGAATGAGAATCACTCCCAAGAGCTGCTCTTTCAGGATGGCCGTGTCGAGAATTCCTCCTCTCTACTGATGTAGTTTTTCACGGCTCGATTGATGATGGTTGCTCTTCAGAGACCTTCTTTCGTGTTAGCCTTGTCGAGCGATCTCACTCTCTCCCTCGCGACGTTTCGCCTCCCACGTTGGAGGCATCATCAGCTCTTGGGAGCAAATTATCATGCATCGAGCCGTGAAAACGTACAATAGGATATTGCATCTAGATTCTAGAATGTTAGTTATACCTTCGCGTGTGTGTAGAATTGCATTTCCCCGATACGGAGCCGTGACAGAGCGTTTGTTTAAAATGCGACCAAGGCAACTGCTGCTGATGTTTGAACACCGCGACTATATCTGTGACCCAGATTCAGTACCTAGCCATGCAGAACGTAAATTGAAAGTGGTACCTGTCTTGGGCCTCACCGAGGTCAACTCATCGTTAAATAAGTACCTGGTGGTACATCACGGTAACATCAACATTGAGAAGGCCCAGACCGCGTGTCGGAGGCTGTAGCAGCGCTCACACAGCATATGTAGAGGCCGAACAGCTGCTCACTCGCAGCGATGCCTTTCGTTTACATTACGTCGTTGTTTACGTGTGCATGTGCAAACATACATGCATAGCAAGTGCATTCATATATATGGGTATCTATCTGTATGCGCGCTTGTGTATACACAAGACAAGACAAAGATCCCCCCGTATAGCCTTAACAGAGCGTAGGTCCACGTGCTGCTAGTGAGCACCTTTGAAGGCCGGCACGGCACACGAAGTTAGTGGGTGACCAGCAGCACACCCGGCCGCCTTAATCATGTAATGTTTGTTCCTTTTGGTTTTTTTTATTTGTTTTTTTTTTCAGTCGTTGTTTGACATGCCGTTCTCTCCGCGGCCCTTGTGCAGCGCTTCGTGACCCTCGGGTGAAAGGCGCTCTATAAAATGCTATTATTATTATTATCCACCCCATTGACGATATTTACGCACCGCACCAGGCCGAGTCGACTTACGGGAGGGCAAACGGCCGGTTCAGATAATCGTCACTGGCGGTGTTGGTGTCCGTGAGCGGGACTCGAACTGTGGTTGGGCCAGGTTCGTAGCTGCGCGCACTAACCGCCACGCCACCGCTCCCTGTGTGCAACGCGAGTGTGTGCAGTCGCTTGCGCAGCGGTACAAAGGGTCGGCTCCATGCGTCACTTAATATTGTCTCGGTTGTCACCCCTGGCTGAGCGGCGCGACAATGGCCCCATGGCTCCCCAACGCTGGGCCAAAGGACGTTTGTGCGAAAACAGCCAAACCCACGGTGGCTTTTGATGCCCCCCGGTCCTGTGTGGCTATTTGTATGGCCATTCTTGTCCCGCTTAAAACACAACTGCGCTCCTCCCACGCTTAAGGGTTGAAGGTCCTTAGCTGACACAAACGCAACAGATTATGTTAAACTATTAGACCTTTTTGGCCGTTGTACAAATAATGTAGAATATACGAGGTTTAACCCTTTCCGGCAATGAGAAGTAAGTGTTAAGATCTTTAAACACTAGGTGTCCATTTACTGTTTAAAGATGTTAACACTTGTTTTCTCATTGCCGGAAAGGGTTAAACCTCGTATATTCTACAGATTTTTTTAAGTACACATTGTTTGATTGCAATGTAGATGTGGATTGCTCTCAAGAGCTGCCGTTTCGGGATGGCTGTGTTGAGCGTTCCTCCTTCGCGCCACGGCTATCCAGAGAGAGCGGCTGTTAAGAGCAGCTGTCATACGTCGGGGCCGTGAATCTTACGTCGACACAGAGGAGGAACGCTCTGTCCCGAAAGAGCAGCTTTTATGAGCAATTCTCATACATCGAGCCGTGAAAACGTACGTCAATACAACGCACACACGTCGAGGCCGTTATCAACGTAATGTCAGGGTAGGCAGGGTTAAAAACCTGTTGGTTTGGAGTACTGCGTATCGTGGTAGGAAGCAGTGCGGTTAGATATGATGCGCGGAGGACCAGCTGAGACGCCTGTCGGACTATCCACCCAGGAGTCATGACAAGTGGAGAGATTGAAAGCCACACGCTGAGATACTGCGAGAGCTGAGCTTGGGAGATCGGGTGTCTCTCTGTCTTCCTGTCTCTGTGTCCCTATGTCTCCCGCTCCCTCCCTGTCTCCCTCCGTGTTTGTCTTCAAGGAAGTTACGGCCATCTTAGGGGACGCTGGCAGATTTTTCCGCTCTTAAGATTGCCAGTTTCACGACCTTTCAGTATATTCGAGGCAGCCTTAATCATTTAATTGTTTTTGTACCTTTGGATAGGCTCCGGCTCACCGCGACCCTGTATAGGATTAAGCGGTTTCTGAAAATGAATGAATGAATGAATGGTTTGTATTTATTTATTTTTCATTGTTGACATGCCGTTCTCTTCGCGGCCCTTGTGCAGCGCTGTGTGACCCTCGGGTGAAAAGCGCTATATAAAACCCTATTATTATTAGAACGGGACGATCAAAAGATGCTTTGGTCAGATGGGGCTACAAGACCGGCCCAACCACCTGTGAATGTGGAGAAGCAGACCATACTATGGAGCACTGCCTTGTCTGCGCTCTACTACCCAACCTCTGCAGCTCAAAAGACCTTGCAAAGTTCAATAAAAATGCAAAGACCTGTGTGAAGAAATGGGAAACTGTCATATTAACCATCACGCTTCGAAGAATCAAAAAGATGAAGCAGCATTGGCACCCATGGCTTGTTGGGTTTAAGCTGCACTATGGATTTGATTCCTGGTCACGCTCAACGTTAGTGTGAAAAAGTATATCAATCTGACCGAGGCCTTTATGAGGTCAGTTTTAACCTAAAACGGAGTGAGTACCTCGTGTGAACCACGTCATCGCTTGGAAACGTTGACAGCTCGGCGTGTTTACTACCGACCAAAGATAGCCTTAACATACTTGTAGTGCCAAGTGTTGTTAGCGCGCAGCTATAAAGGACAGCACGTCACACTAGCGGGTGGGTTGGCAGCACCACGCCCGGCCGCCTTTGTCTTCTTAAGGGCGATGTTTCCACACCGCACCAACTGCTAATTTGAGGCCGAGTCGACCTTGGGGAGTCGCAGGACCGGTTCAGAAAATCGTCACTCGTATTGGCCGTGAGCGGGAATCGATCTCGGGCCGTGCCGCAGCGCGCTATCGCCACCGCTTGCCAAATTATATCGACTTAACCTCCCGTAACCACAGCATACCCTCACGCAGCGGTGCAGCCTTAACCAGGGGCTTGCCAACAATACGCGCCCCAGCCTCTAAACTGCTCGGGATATTTACCTTTGTTCGTCTTCAACCCTGAATCTTACCTCCTCTTTTCACGTTTGTTTGATTGCCTGTTTCACGGCATTTCAGGGTATTCGAAGCAGCCTTAATCATTTAATTTTTGTTGCTTTGGTTTTTATTAGTTTTTTTTTTGTCGTTCACATGCCGTTCTCTCCTCGGGCCCTTGTGCAGCGCTTTGTGACCCTCGGGTGAAAGGCGCTCTATAAATTGCTATTATTATTATTACATTCTTTCACGGAGTCTCCTCGGGTTGGGTTGGGGTTTTCTCCTGTGTTCCCACAGTACGGCTCGGCGACGTAACGGAACGTTCTGAGACAAATTAATCCCCCTGCCAGGAACAAGGCGCGGTGGGTTTTTGTGAGACCCCACTGTGGGTTCGCGCGCGGCTGAGACTCGGAACAGTAGCCACTAAGATGACACACATTGCCAGACCGCGCAGATTACAGAGCACAAATGGGATTAAACGGCATTCACTTTTCAGCCAGCGTCTAAAACACCAAGACGCGTTTTTTTCCCCCCACGCTTGTCCGCGTGGGTTTTTCTCGCGCGCTCCCTCTTTGACGTCGAGTGGTTGGTTTTTTTCGAGGTGTAATTGTTCGAGTGGGATTTTTTGAAATCCTCTTAGCCTCCAGGAATATTTCACAGTTGGGTTCCTGTTGCATTTGTTCTGCCGTTTGCTCGGTGCGTGCCCCCTTAGCCAACACCGCCTGTTGTCTTTTGCGTAAGCGTGTTTACTGCTGTAACATCGTAAACACGGGTGTCCCTTGTGTTCATGATTAACCCAGTCGAGGGAAAGTGTTTCGCCGCTCGTATGAGAGAGTCGCAGCACTTGTCTGTCACACGCTTTGTAGGCAGTATGCACCCACTTCACATGTCTATGCTGGGGATTATTTCCACTATATCAGCACCATTGCTGATATCCCATATATATTGATGTAGGAGAGAGGGAGATCGCTCGACACGGCTATCCCGACAGAACAGTTCCGAAGAGCAACCAACATCCCATATAGGAAAGCGTTTTATATTCGCATTATATGGAATATGGGCCGAGTCGATTCCTGACGAGTTTTTCAACTCTCTGGTTGCGAGACACGGCTGAGATTTATATTTCCCTTATACCGAGATGCGCTCACTACCCACATTTTCTGTACAGATTGTTTATGTTTACATCTCAAGATAATTACATGTATATTCTGAATTCAAATTTACAAAAAGTCAGTCCCTAAACGAATGATGTATCAAGCGAAAGTAACATCATAAAATAACACCTGGCTACGGGCCTCGATGGTCGAGCGAGCAGCGAATAGAAAGCTTGCAAGTTCATATGCTATTTAGGGCTTCTTCTTCTTTTCGATTCTTCGAAGCGTAATGGTTATATGACAGTTTCCCATTTCTTTACACAGTTCTTTGCATTTTTATTGAACTCTGCAAGGTCTTTTGAGCTGGGCCGGTCTGCTTCTCCACATTCACAGGTGGTTGGGCCGGTCTTGTAGCCCCATCTGACCAAAGCAGCTTCTGATCGTCCCGTTCTAGTTCTCAGGCGGTTGAGTGTCTTCCACTGAATCCATGGTGCTTCTGAGCCAGGAGGGAGGTCTTCGGCAGGAGGGATTCCAACGCTAGGCTGAATCAGCCTATCGTCCCATTGAGGTCGATAAAATTGGTAGCAATCTTTGAGGAAGTCAAGAGATATAAAATTAGTGAGGTTCTGTTTGTGTGTGCAATTTCCATCAGTCACCGGCGCAGAGGTGTAAACAAGAGCTCAGTACCTCCTCAAACGCTGATTGCAGCATGCGGTCGCTTCGACTCATCAGAAACGCGTGAAAAGTATGCGAGGTGACGGGAAAAATTATACATCCTTAATTTAATTACCTTACAAAACAAGCCGATTGGCACGAGGCTTCGGTGCCCGTTAATTCATGCATTCATCACTGAGCCTGCTCAGCGGTGCAGTGGCTAGTGCACGACACAATCTGTGTATTGTGTTGCTCTGTGGGAGGGGGGCCGCCTCATTACTGTGTTGCGTAGCGCTGGCGCCGTACGAGTGCCCGTGAGTGTGCGGTGCAGTGCTGCGGGTGTCAAAGATTGTGGTTGTTTTTTTTCTCACGTGGAGAGATGAGCATGTGAAAGAAACATCCATCCATTTTCTGAAACCGCTTGATCCCGTACAGGGTCGCGGTGAGCCTGAGCCTATCCCGGCAGACACAGGACGAAAGGCAGGGGGATACCGACGATGGGACGCCGGTCCATCACAGGGCACCAAGGGAAATTTAGATCGCAGGCCAATTAACCTGGCAGCATGTCTGTGGACGGTGGGAGGAAACCGGAGTGCCCGGCGA
>JAZEWU010000014.1:7857645-7879405 GCA_036362915.1 Geotria australis
GAGCACCACTCCAGGTGCAGTCGACCAGGGAAAGCAGGAAAACAATGTTTTGATACTTTAAGTCATTCGTCCGTTAACAGCCAGAGGTGGAGCAGTGGAGCAAGTGGGTCTGTGCACTCTGCAATGACCCCAGCGACCTGAGATTGATTTCCAGCCATCGGTGGTGCGTGATACCGAATCTGATTTTCCGTTCTCTATCGCTGTTGGCGTTCCGTTCTCTCCGTAGCCCTGTGCAGCGCGTTGTGACCCTCGGGTGAAAGGCGTTCTCTAAATGCTATTATTATTACCGTGGAGGGAAGCATTTTCCCAGCAGTGGCTGATCGAAGGATCCTAAATTATAATTCAATTATAATTTGACTTAAGCAGGCAGCAGATGGGAAGTGATTAAGCAAGGAATGTCAAAGGTCGAGTTTCCCGTTATTGAACCTCCTCAACTTGTCTCATTGTCGGAAATGGAGATTTCGGCTCTCTGGCGCTAATTTTTTCAACCAATGTATCGATGTATGTTTTTTTACGGATCGATGTGCGAGAATTGCTCTCACGAGGTCGACACGGTTATCCCAAAAGAGCAGCTCTTAAGAGCAATCCTCTCTTATTATTACGTCGGTCGAGTTAGGATATGGCCCAAACCGTTTCTAAACTCAAACTGCATCGGAGCAAGGCTCACCTCCATGGGACAGCCCTTACTCTAGCCAGCGGTGGAAATTCCCCAATCCAGTTTACGAGGCGCCACTCACTCACTCTCTTTAAAGTACGGCCGCCATGGCAGCTTCCAGTTAGCCCTGCTAGGTCTCCACACAAGCGCCGGAGCACCGCGCGAACATGCGTTGGGGGGGCCCCGACCAATTAAAAGACCACTGGCTGCGTTATTAATTGCTCTGCATGCCTGCCCCCTTTTGCTGCCATCTGCGTCGCTCGTAATTAAAGCCCCTTGGCCATTGCGCGCGAACCCGCGTCCCGTTACAGCGCCTCGTGTGGGAGGCTTGGCATCGAGGCGAGCCGGACGAGCCATTGGATGCCCCGCACACCCCCACTCACCTGCACCCCTCCCAGCTACACCCCAATCCTCCTCCATCATGCTCCCAACACCTACTCCATGCATTCCCCACTGACCGTGACCTGCCTTATCGAGGCTGCCACATGTTCGCACCCACGACGCTAGATCACCGGGGGATTTCCAGTCCGCCTGTGTCCGTGTCGTGGATTATGGATGGAAAAGTGCAAGGGCCTCAGTTGCATTAGCTCACTGTATATGTAGAGAGAGAGAGAGGATATTCGCAAAAAAAATACGCGCAGGTTGAAATTGCTTGTGCTTGCAAACTGCTTATTAGATAGCTGTTTATATAGATAGATAGATGTCTATTATTACAGCAGTGAGCTTGCAAGCTCTGCAAGCGTGATTCCTTCGATGCAACAAGCGTACTAGCTAACCGGTGTATGGCTGCAGCCCACACGTGGGGGCGCGTGGGCTGCCATGCTCTTGTTGCTTGTGTTTATTTGTCTGTTTTGTGCGGCCTACTCCTGGCCCAGTTAGTGTCAGTCCTGCCTTGCCTAGACTCGCCTTGTGTTGTTGCCCAGGTGTCGCGTGTGGAAGTTGTGTTTTTGTTGTGGGTGACAGCGTTTGTTTTCTTTGCTGTTGCGTGTGTCTGTGTGTGTGTGTTCTTGTGCGGCCCTTGTGCAGCGCTTTGAGACCCTCGGGTGAAAGGCGCTATATCAAGCGCTATTATTATGATTATTATAACCAACATATGAGGGGTGCTTATGCGTGTGTGTGTTTGTTTGTTCGACACTTCACGTGGCCTCAAGGTGCATATGGCCTGGCACAGGCGCCGTGGTGACGTCACCGCCACTTAGTGGCTAATGGCGGTTGTTGTTGTCTGTTTGCAGTAGGTGGAATAGTTTTGCCATCGGTTTAAGACCTGCTCTGTGATACCTGTAACCTGGGTTCAATTCCGGACCGGGCACAACATTGGTGGGTGGCTTTTACACCTATTCTGGGCTTCCGTTAGGTCAATGTAGACTGAAATTAGTACCTTGTGCAGTATGTCTGGATGAACAAATGGAGAAAAGGCAGCAACACACGGCTCTGTGCCCCACCGTCCCTCTGTGCGCCGCGCTGGCCTTAAGTGATGTTCGCCATCAGTTGTTTCCCAAACAGCCTATAAAGAGACATAGGATGGCTGTCTCCAGTGCATTGTGCCAACATGAGCAATGCCATGCGGAGAAAGGCAGCTGTGGCCATGGTGCTTCCACATCGAACCTTACTCTACAACAGAATATCACCAAGATAGAATCTCATGAACAGCACTCGCTTAGGGAGCCTTGATGACAAACTGGCGGAGTCTTTGTTCCGCTTTTTGTTAAAGTGTTTCAAATAGCGGCTGCGCTCTACAAACTGTTTAGTACAATTCTCCTGACCGTGTGTCAGGTTTTGTCGACCACCTCCGCCTCTGAATTAGTTTTGCATGAATAACCGATGTGGTGGAATGGCGTCCGATGCTGGGTATAGCCCTGCCTTGCGCCCTGTGTCTACCGGGATAGGCTGCGGCTCACCGCGACCCTGCACATGATTAAGGGGTTTCTGAGAATGAAATGAATGAATAACCGATGAGGTATCGTTGCATCAGCACTTGTGGGGCAATGCTAACAATGCCCGGAGTTGTTGAGCGTTATCTTTATTACGTGCTTGCCAACATCACGCCTCTGCATTCTGTACCGCTTACACTGCGGTCTTTGCGGTGCGTACGTTTACGTGTGCAGTTGGGATAGCATTCCTAATGTGGTGGGTGGCTGCCAAACCGAGATTTGTTTTGGTCAATGGCAGGCAGACAACGTTTGATTGACTGTGATGTCACACTGAACACACACATACATAATGAATGAATGCAATTAATTCAGGATAGCAGAATAGAACCTACTGCGATAGATTTTCTGTTGCAAATGAGACATTTAGAGTAGAATTTCCATGTAGGTGGGACATTTTCAAACCCGGGTCAAGCGACATTATCTCTGCCCTAGTCTGCATAGTTATGTGACATTTAAAATAATAATAATACCGAGCTTGCGTATGACATTATTTCCTTTCTGAACACACAGTCATTAGCATACCGGTTGGAATTGTCGTCCTTTATTCACGGGTGTCCAATTTTCCATAGCAATTATGTGTTGCAGTTTCAAAAGCCAAGCATTGTTTTTGTCAAAATTACCCCATTGTAACGCTCCTCATTTACGTAGCATTTGGACAAAGGAAGATATATATGGGGTCAATCTTTTACTGCGTAAAGCCAACGTGTCTCCCTGCTCAAACAAGCCAGGGGCAGTTCTCATGCCCCCTGAGTCAATGGTAGGCATTCTACATTCCTATGGCAGGAGCTAGGTTTTGCAGAGGGACACTCAGCGTTGACTTTTTCCCTGCTTGTATATTTATTATTCAAAATATTCAAATTTACGGTCGCATAAATGCCACTGCAAATGATCACAGAAACAAAACAATTGTAACGGGGAAAAGTTTTTTGAGATGATGAGCCTAAACAAGAGCGCCTGGAGGTCACTGAGGGATTTTTTTTTTTAAAATCATGCCCGTGATCGTCTTTTCTCTTCACGCGCCAATCGACATTTCTCATAGAGAGTGAATGCCCGTTTTTGCCAAAAACAAGAACTAGCTTTCACTTGAATTGGACAAAACCGAAGTGGTGGGTAGGGTTTTTGTTGTTGCTGTAAGGTTTGGGGACCCGGTGCTAATCCAGCTGGGTTTTTAGGACGGGAGCAATGTGACGTGATGTCATTTGTCAGCGGCAGCGCAAGTCTGCACAGTTGGCTGGTTTTGAAGGCAGCGGGAGAAACACAGCTTAGAGCCCTAAAGGTTTAGACGTCCCATGAATCGGCTGCTGATAAATAATTTGCGCTGTCCAGAGAGATTACCTTCCCATTACAAACACGTGCAGCAACTGTGCAGCGGAGCTAGTGCCCACACTCAGTCGTGTATTTGAATATGCTTAACAGGGCAGGGCAATCATTCCCCTGTGTGTGTGCGATTTAGAAGCGTGTGTATGTACGGTTATGCTGCACGTACGTATTCGTGCATTCATTTTCAGAAACCGATTAATCCTGTACAGGGTGGCGGTTAGCCGGAGCCTAACCCGGCAGACACAGTGTGCAAGGCAGGGCTATACCCAGGATGGCATGCCAGACCATCACAGGGCACCGGGTGTTTATTGAGTGTCATTAATTGATTGCTAGTCAAAGTGACTCTCAGCTTGAATGAGTATAAGGGCAGTGCTTGTCGTCTTTAGTGACTCTGAGCCACTGGTGGAAATTCCACCTTACTATGGAAGGGGCCACTCTCTACATAGGATGAGGACTGTTGACTCCCGACAAAGGAATGATACTAATTGTAGCCACCGCAGAAGATTCTGATTCCATCTCTGGCTATGAATTGACAATGTTTTCTCGAGTCTCCACTGCTAGCTAGACACAGCTGCAGAGTACGTTTGTATTTCTTATTTGTATATATTTTTTGTCAAGTAACAGTTTATATTTGTACATATTTTTACATATACAGTACGGGTTAACGACTTTACAGTTACACATTATTCATCCCTACAATTATGCCTGTATTAATGCAGAGGTTTCTTTCTGCATACCGTTGGTCTAATGTTGAACTAAAATTGCTATTTGATATATAATCACGTTCAGTTCGGAGCTACTATAGAATAATTTGAGCCAGCCACACGTTAATGAAGGGAGGCTAAATTGCTTCATGTTATTCACATTCTTATGACACCAGCACAAAAGAAAACAAATCCATCTGTCAAAATCCCATTAGAGCCAATCTCACAATCACGGCCTGGGTAGACAGTTTCAGTAATTGCCAGTTGTTGCCGCTTGATATGAAATTTTAATTTTCTAGAACAAGGAAATTTAAAAATGTATATATTCGTTTCTTAATCATTAGCGAGTGTGATTTCCACCAATATATCTCATGAAAGGGAGACCCGTTTAATTTAGACGTGGAGAAGACCGTCACTGTATCGTGACGTGCAGCCCTCAGACTCTCTGCTCAGACAGGCAATACGATGGTGCTCGCTACTGCTGCTGACCCGGAGAGTATTGGTCAAAAGTCCACATTTCCTCTGACGTGGACCAGTCCATCATCTATAGTAGTGGTCTCCAACCAGTCGATCTATAATGTCCTCAAATTAACGCGAGCGGATCCTTGTCTCCGTCTCTAGTGGTGAACACAGTTCATACTTTTCATCGACAAAGGACAACCAACTGCATCGATGTAGATTGTCACGGCTGGACGCATGAGAACTGCTCTCAATCACTGTTATAATCGGGCTAGCAAAACGCCGCGACGGAGACGGGAGGCACGCTGGACACGGCTATCCCGGGCCGAGCAGCTCTTGAGAGCAACTCTCGGCGGCCAACCGCTGTCAACTCGTCGTTCATCGACGACGCACCGCATCCGCCCGTCAGGTCCAAACCCTCGGCCAGGACTTGCGTTCCCGCTCGAACCACAGCGCGCCATGCCGCAAGACGACTAGGACGTTGGGGGCGACGGAAACAAAGTGAGGATGGCGCACGCGGAGCGCAGACGCCACGGACCACCCAGATGCTACCGATGCTCAGCGGTGCCAGCTACTGAACCGTGTCGACGGGTGTCCGGGTGGGCCGCGGCTCTGCCCCGGGGGGATCGGAGGCTGCGTGTGCCGGGTATCGAGTCGGAGGAATCCTCAACGATGAGCCCCTCCGAACAAGTCGCCTCTGTCTGTAAAGCTCCCGGATTGACGGTCAGAGTTTGGCACAGCCTTAGCACGTAATACCTCCATCTCGCTGGGTGGCTGCTGTTTGTGTGTGTTTGTGTATCTCTGTAAAGCTCCTGGATTCACAGTCAGATTTTGGCAGTCTTAGCACATAATGCCTCTTTCTAGCTGGCTGGTTGGTTTTTGTGTGTATGTGAATATACTGTCTCTCCTCGACTTACGACCACCCGGACTTACGACGGCCGTCCCAGTAACCCTATTGTATTATTTTCGAGTCCCGACGGTTTTGTCGCAAAGTCTAACGACGACCGCTGCAGCTGCGACACGATCACATCGGCTGGCCGCTCTGCCGTAAGGCAGCCATATTTGTCATTTCCTGGGTCTGAGTCTGGGTGTCTAGCTGCTGGTTGTCCTTTTATACTGTTATCAGGGTATTTTCGATTTACGAACCAATCAGCTTACGATGGGGTCATCGGAACATAACCCCGTCCGTCGTAAGGCAATCGTCACCGGTGTCGATTGCCTAAACCAGTCCTGGACCTCTCCTAGGTACACTCAGTCCCAAATGAGTACTGGGTAAAATATCACCACTCGGGAGAGAGAAATGGCCAGACGTGGTGCTAGCCACCTACCCTCTCATGCGCTGTCCCGGCCTTCATACGTGCTGGCTAATAGCACTTGCCCAAACAGTCTGTTAAAGGCTACAAGGGGGATCTTTGTCTTTATATATATATATATATACACGCTTTTACGCACATTTGCCAGTTTATAAGTTCAAATCCTGGTTGGGGATTTGGGCATTTACTTAGCCTAATATCGTGACTTCAAGGTCAACCAGATGTTTACCCATTTTGTACAAAGCCACTTATGGAGACACAGCCTTGTGCCATTGGAAAGTGGGCTTTCCCCCATGACTTGTGGCAACTGCCGGTGGATGTGGTTCTGCGTAACGGCTGATTGTGAAGCCTTATCTATTGACAGATTTTGCCACACGTTTTCTGACACGATGACTGCATAGCGCCTATCTACCGATCTTCCTATTCACCTGCCTACGTACCTAATTACAATCGATTACCTACCATCCTACCCACCTTTCCACTTACGTACCTATCTAATGGGGGTCAAGGTAGAAGCGTTCACGTCGCGATCCCTGTCAGGTAATACTTGGTGTTGCCTGCGAATTCTACCAAACACTTCGAGGCCGAGCTGACAGACAACGATGTCCAGAGGCTGACCATCGTGCTTCGAAGAATCGCAAAGAAGAAGACCTATCTAATTATTAAATTCCCTATTATTACCTGCTTATCTAACCGCTTAACATCGTGCCTGCCGATGCAAATGTGCATTGCCTACCTTCCCACCCACCTACGTATCCACCAACCTACTCCCTACCAACTTGGTCACTTACCCACGTGTCTAGCTAGCCACCTATCTAGCAAACTATTACCTACCTACCCACACACACAACTACCTGCCAACCAACCTATTGCCTGCCTGCCTGCCTATTCTGCAAACCTAATCACCTACCCAAACAGCGAATTCGCTAGCCAAACGATAGCAAATGCATCGCACTCAAAACGTGGTTAATAGGCTGTTCTATGTGCAATAACAGTCCTCACATCAAACACGTAGCATTTATGCAAAAAAAGGCATCCAATCCCATTTTTAATAAACAGCGACACGCCAGAGTAAAACTCAATTTGCTTGTGTGTACCGTAATATACCCAACATAATTAGCAAATTGAATCCCGCCTAATGGACTGAATTGGCAGCTGCGGTTTTTAATTTATTTCCCCACATTGGTAGAAATAATTAAAAGCATTCCCCCGCTAAGCCATCCTACACACGACAGGGCAAGAGGCCCTCGGTCACACAATCGCAGCCGTATGGCGTTTGCGGATGATTGGAAGTGATTTCATGCTGGCCACGGCTCTACGGGGGGAATTTGCTCGGTTTGGCTCCCCCGTACAAATCGCGGAAAATTAATTTCTCTTGTGCGTTCTGCTTCAGCCTTAAAGCCTCAATGCGGCACCGGGTAGCGGCGCTGTGAAAGCGCGCGGCTCGCATTCAGAAGGTCGCGGGTTGAATTCCCCGCTAGATTTTGCCAGTTGTTGCCGTTGCTGTGTCGTTTGTATTGGGGGGAGGCTTTATGTTTGTGGCACGTAACAGTTTGATGTTAAACGTGCATGGATTACTTAAATAGGGTGGCACGGTGGCGTAGCGGTGAGTAGCGCTGCCGCCTCACAGCAAGAATTCCCCGGGTTCGAATCCCGGCTCCGGTGTTTTTTTGTTTGGAGTTTGCATGTTCTCCCCGTATCCGCGTGAGTTTTTGCCGGGCAGTCCGGTTTCCTCCCACAGTCCAAAGACATGCTGCTGCATAGGTTAATTAGCCCGCGGACTAAATTGCCCCCCGGTGCCCTGAGATGGACTGGCGTCCCCATCCTCATGGAACCAATTATCAATGTTATATTTTCACCGGTAGTTCAGTGCGGCCACACGATAGATGTTTATTATTACGGCAGAAAATACCCAGTGAGCTTGCAAGCTCTTTACGGGATTCCTCCGACAAAACAAGCACGCAAATGGACACAAAAAAAAATCACAAATGAACACAACAAAAACCTAAGATGAACATTTGCACACAATTAAGGGGAGTGCTATCCCAGTGCTCACTTCTTCTTCTTTGCGATTCTTCGAAGCACGATGGTCAGCCTCTGGACATCGTTGTCTTTCAGCTCGGCCTCGAAGTGTTCGGTAGAATTCGGAGGCAATACCAAGTCTTACCTGACAGGGATCGCGACGTGAACGCTTCTACCTTGACCCCTCACTTAAGCATCGAGACACTTTGGCTTTTTGGCTTTGACTAAAGTGGCCGTAGCAAAAGGTTGCTCGGATCACCCAATATCTGCCGCCACACAGTCGCGATGTGTCCAGATTAAATGTGCCGTGAAAGTGAACGCTGGAAGATTTCCAGCCGGTGCCTCTCCGTGGCCACAGCTTTTCATCCAATGGCCGCAATTTTCACGCCATCCAAAGAGCCCCGAATTTGCATGGCGTTGTGAAAAATGGATTGTGGAAGCCGCTCGCCAGCCACAGGCACTTGAATCAGTTTCGCTGCTGGTAATTCTCTTGTGCCAAAACGGACACTTACATGGGAGGTATCGTGAGGCCATTCGTTGTTATCAAGACAATCCTTGCATCCAGATTTACGTTTTGTATCGTCACGTTGCGTTTCAAAGGCGGTAACATGTTATGGATTTTTCAGCTGTTGAAAAATGCATCGCTCGATGACATATCACGCGTGCAGTTTTGTCAACATTAGGTTTTATTACGCCTTTAATTTTGAAATGCATGTCGTAGCTTCAGCAAACAATACGAAAGAATAAGGCGAAAAAACTGAGGTCTTGCTTGTCGGAGCCCCGCAGCAATTGTCTAAGGCTGCTCCTATCCAATTGATTGGCGTTGTTTCCCCCTCATGTTTGTCTCTGTCTTCCTGTCTCTGTGTCCCTGTGTCTCCCCCTGTTGCGCACCCTCCCTCCCTGTCTCCCTCCCTGTTTTGTCTTTAAGGAAGTGACGGCCGTCTTAGGGGACGCTGGCAGATTTTTGCCGCTCTTAAGATTGCCTGTTTCACGACCTTTCAGTGTATTCGAAGCAGCCTTAATCATTTCATATTGTTGCTTTTGTTTTTAATAGTTGTTTTTTCTGTCGTCGTTGACTTGCCGTTCTCTCCGCGGCCCTTGTGCAGCGCTTTGTGACCCACCGGGAGCTCGAACCACGCTCCGCCAGGCCGAATAGCTCCGTTATGCAACGGACACACTTCTAACAAACCACAAATACAGGCCATAACAAAGCAACCGAAGGTGGGGAATCCTTAATTTAACACCTCGAATTGTGCTATCACACGAAGATCTCGCGGACATTCCGAACGCAGTGAAATATCGCCGTTCCTATTAATGTCCACGGTTATATTTTTAGACGCACGCGCAAACACACACACTCTCTCTCCGGCGGATTGTGACAAACGCGGCGATTTGGGATTTTGCGCGTTATTGCCGAGAACAGGTTTTGTCGGGGGGCGCGGTGGAACGCCTGGCGTCCTCTGTCGACCCGCCGCGAACGGTCGCCCTGGCAACGTCCGGAGCCGCGCTCGTTTTTAATTTTATCTCTCGGAGAAACCCTCGAGCCCTGAGGAAGATGCTGGCGGCCTCGGAGCCAGAAGCCGGGACAAAAGGAGCGCGCCGCGATGTTTGTCCGCCGATGATTGCGTCGCTTAAACGGAGCCCCACGTGGCGGTTGGGAGGGGAGATTTTAATTTCTGGCACGGATCAAAAAAAAAATGGGTTCCGCCAGTCACAAATCCGGTTACCGCCGCGTTTAACGACGCGGAGAAATGCATCGTAGGGTCGGCGTTTCGGGCGATCACCCTGATTCGGAGAGAAGGTGCGTCGACCGGCCGACGATTTGGAGATTGCGTTTGGCGGCGGCGTCGTCGTACGGGGAGGTTAGGAGGAAGTATGAAACCTTGCGAGATTGGGGACGGACTGTGCAACAATATTGCAATATCCCATGTAAAGAAGGACGCAATGTCTAGGCGTGATGGCATCAAAGCCGTTGGCCGTAATAACCGCAATTCATTTCAAAAGGAGGTGATTGAGACATTCACAGCAGGCTGTGAAATGCGCACACACAGACACACACACACACACGAGACACGTTTCTGTCTTTGTCCCCTCTGTAGTTTAAGGACACGGCCATCCTTTATCCACGACGATGCCAGCCTTTCAAGGCGTTCGGCGATGTGACTCAATTTCTGAATTTACGCGGTGTGTGTACGCAAACCCGCGCACGCCGGGGAGCTCATCAATCGCGTTTCGCATGCGGCGGTGTGAAATTGCGTAGGTGCGTTTGTCATATCCCTTTGATGGTTATTTATTTTTTTCCCGTCTAAGTGGAAGCTAAATGTCTGCTGAGAATGTCTGGGATCCGCGCTTCCAGAGGAGCGAGCGGTGAGACGCGAGGCCGCGAGATTGTACGCGTTTAAACGAGTCGGCGACGGAATGAACCTGCACGGAGCGAGCAATAGCCATCGCTGACAACAACACTCGTTATAAGGACCAATGAAAATGAACAACGGTGCATGAAATGATAGACGAACGGCACAACGCTATAAACGTTTGCTTCAGATGCATATTGGTAACATAAACATCATGTACAACATTTTATTTAGATCATAATAAATCAATGTACTGATGTAGGTTTTTACAGCTCGATGGACAAACTTGACATGGCTATAAAGGTTGGGCTTAAGATGCATATTGGTAAAGTAAGAATTATATACAAAAAAATGTGAGATCAGAATCAATCAATTTTTGCAGCAAGACCTGTAAATTGACTACTTATGATATTACGTACTACCTTGTGCCAGGCTGAGTGTACATTTTTCAAGGCTCACTTCATCCAAAGAATATTTAAATATTGCCGGCATTTGGTGTTGATATGAACGTCTCCAGCGGTGATCCGGAACACATCGTGGCGCATGACAAGGCTGTTCCCGGGACGGTACGCCAGACAGGGCCCACTTAAGAATCGCGTTCCTTTGTGTAAACTGCCATCGCGGGAGATCGAACCGGCAACCAGTGGACTGCAAGCTCAGCGTGGTCACCATTACACTCTGACCGCATCTGCCTGTATATTTAATATGACGAATACAATCATTATTCACGGACATTGATGGATTTCCTGTTGCAAGCAGGTGAGCACCCGTTGAGAGTTGCGTCTGTTTTTATAATGAAAAATATGGCAGCTTGGCAGAAAGCCAGCGGTTACGCATTTGGTGAAACGGCACATTTATCATTTATTTATGATTAACTAAAAATCAATGTATGTTAGATTTATGGTGGCACATATGAAGTAATTTATCACGGCATCTGCATAGTTTTACAAATAGGCAGTGCAAATACTGTGCATTGATGTTGGCTTTCACGGCTCTATGTATGAGAATTGCTCTCAAGAGATGCTCTTTCGCGATAGCCGTGTCGAGCTTCCTCCCCCGTCCTTTGCGACGTTGTGCCACACATACTGGAGGCATCATCAAGTCATCTGTGGTTACGTCTACGGATTTTCGCCGCGTACTCAGGTTTCCTCCCACAGTCGAAGGACGCGCGGCCTTGGTTAATTGTCCTGACTAAATTGCCCTCGGTGACCTGAGATGTTGAAACTTGCTTACCTTTCCCAACTGGACAACTGTTAAAAAGGAACAACATAGCTCAACGTTTCCTTCAAACTTGGATAAAAAAAAAACTGACTGACTGATGTCACGAGGTGCGTGAATCCTGCCCTTCTAAATCATATTCTAATGCCTGAGCGTATCACCCCGGTGTCAGTACCATAGTGGTACATGCCAGGTGAGATATTGACGCGCGGTGAGAGGTGGATTGTCCTGGGCGGACGCGTTTGGCCGGTGAGGTGAGTGACAGCTCCTCTCCATTATTTTCACGTGAGCGTCCTAATTGGAGCAGCTGTCGGGTTCCACCAAACTCCTGGTCTTAATAAGTGTGCGTGAGCCTTGGACGATGGGAGAAGCGCTAACACCTGCAGCTCTGGCCAATTGGGGGAGCGGTAGCTCACTGGTTAGCGCGCTGGGGATATCAACCCGACGACCCGAGTTCGAATCCCGCACACGGCCAACACCAGTTTGTGTGTTCTCCCCGTGTCCGCGTGGGTTTCCTCCGGGTTTTCCGGTTTTCTCCTACAACGTAAAAAAAGAACTCGGAAAAAAAAACACTCGTTAATTATATGGCCGATAACATCATAACAGATAGGAAGCAGTGTGTGGCAATATGGCGCCGGCAAAACCGCCTGGCTGCCTCCTCCGCCTCTCTGCGCTTTCCTCGCGCCTCCGAGTCGTTCTCTCGTCGAATTAATACCTTTGACATTGAATGAATATGTACGCGTTATAAATGTAAACATATTATTATTATTAAGTGACGATTTTCTGAACCGGTCCTAGGCCTCCTATGCCTCCCCTAGATCGACTCAGCCTCAAATGAGTACCTGGGTGTGGTGTGTGTGTGTGTAAACATCGCCACTTAGGGAGACAAAGGCGGCCGGGCGTGGTCCTGGCAACTCACCACCCCACCTTCTCGTGTGCCGTTTCTGGCCTTCATAGGTGCTACTCGCTACCAGCACTTGACCCTACAGTCTTAAGGCTATACGGGGGATCTTTGTCTTTGTGCCGGTGTGAGTCGTGTTCCGTCACGGCATGAGCTCGCTCGGGGCGCGCCGTGCGCCTGCACGTGAGCACAATAAGAATAATATCAATTGATATAGCGCCTTTCACCCGAGGGTCACAAAGCGCTGCACAAAGCTGCGGAGAGAACGACATGTCAACAACGACAGAGCACGGAAAATCAGCAACAGTTTTTTTTGGGGTTTTTTTATAATCCGAGCTGTGGAGAGAACGGCATATCAACAACGGGGAGACAGAAAACTGAGAGTCAAGCGATAGCAACGAATTATAAGACAAAGGACAAAAAAAAACAACAGGAAAACAATAATAATATTCTACAACAAGCAAGGAGGGAACAAATGTCCCCGAGCAGACGCAGATCGGAAGAGAGAGAGAGCCAACATCTCGGCACGGCACCGATAACCCGCTCCAACAAGCCAAGCCAGAGGAAGGAACGAATGCTCCCAAAAAGGCGCAGGTATGAAGAGAGCCAACAACCTGGCACGACAGCGCCGAGCCGCATCAGAAGTCCTGGCAGGACGGTTTGAAGGCTTTACGGAACAAATAAGTCTTAAGACTAGATTTGAAGATGTTCAAGGACTGCGCTGAACGAATTTCCAGTGGAAGAGCATTCCAGAGTCTTGGGGCAACGCGCGAGAAGGCTCTGTCACCCATGGAATGTAGGTGCGGCCTGGGAACAAACAGCAAGCGTGTATTGGAGGATCGTAGTTGTCGTGTTGTGGAGGGTGACTGAAGATGGTCACGAATGTATGTCGGAGCTGCGTCAGAGAGAGCCTTGTAAGTGAGAAGGAGGATCTTGAATTCAATCCTGTATTTAACAGGTAACCAGTGGAGAGACATCAGTACTGGGGTTATGTGATCACGGATGGGTGTGCCAGTGAGGACTCTGGCAGCCGCATTCTGCACACGTTGGAGACGATTGATCAAGTAGGCAGGGATTCCGGGAAGCAGTGCATTGCAGTAGTGAATTCGTGAAGAGATGAAGATGTGTATTAGCTTCTCAGCATCAGCAGGTGACAGGATGTTGCGCAGTCTGGCTATATTCCTGAGATGAAAATAGGCTACCTTCGTCACCTTATTGATGTGTGTCTCGAAAGTGAGTGAGGAATCAAGAGTCACACTTAAGCTTCGGACTGCATTAGCAACTTCAGTTGTCTGCCGCCTCACAGCAAGAAGCACCCGGGTTCGAATCTCGGCTCCGCGAGTCTTTATGTGTGAAGTTTGCATGTTCTCCCCGTGTCCGCGTGGGTTTTCGCCGGGCACTCCGGTTTCCTCCCACCGTCCAAAGACATGTTGCCAGGTTCATTGGCTTACTGACTAAATTTCCCCAGGTGCCCTGCGATGGACTGGCGTCCCATCCTCGGTGTTCCCCTGCCTTGCGCCCTGTGTCTGCCGGGATAGGCTCCGGCTCACCGCGACCCTGTATAGGATTAAGCGGTTTCTGAAAATGGATGGATGGATGGACATACATGTTGGTAACCAACATCAATAGCCACAAATATCATCTCACTAATGGTTATGTCAATGTTGGTGGCTGTGTCATGCTGGGTTCACTTTGTCCTGGTGTGCAAAGGAATGTGGAATTTCCACCACTGGCACATTGCCACCAGGCTGCATATGTATATTACTTATTTTGAGGCAAAACATGCTTGCAAGTTGATGACTCACGGTTTATCCCCTTTAACGTTAAACCAGTAAATAAATTGTCATCCACTCGCACTCCACTTTATGGTAAATACATGTCCAAATTCACCACTGTTCACAAGTGATTTTCTAATTGAGCATTGTTTATTTGAAAGCGACGTACCTACCCAAGTTAATTTCTTCTTAATAAACCAACAGTATCGGGTAGCAGGTGTGTTTAATAATAATAATAGCATGTATATAGCGCCTTTCACCCGCGGGTCACAAAGCGCTGCACAAAGCTGCAGAGAGAACGACATGTCAACAACGACAGAGCACGGAAAATCAGCAATAAATTTTTTGGGTTTTTTTTTTTTTACAACTCACCCGCCCAACTCGTTCGTGCCTCACGCACTCAACGCTGCGGGTGCTTTGCGATTTGTATATTCCCGATCTGTTCCCGTCCGCGGCGAAGCGACGTGCACCGATGTTGCCCACCGTGGCTGCTTCTCGTGGGTTTTTCTGCGGCAGCAGCGTGGAAAGGGACAGGCCAGAACCTGACTGACTAGGGCGAGTCAGGAGCACGCCCCCACACACACACACACACTGCTGCGGCAACAAGAAAAACCCGACCCTCCGCGGGGTCTCACAGAAGGCGCCGCAGGTGTTCGTTCGAACGCTGAATGTTCTTGAAATTGTTTTATTTTTTTTTGGGGTGTGACT
This sequence comes from Geotria australis, assembly GCA_036362915.1. Lineage (NCBI taxonomy): Eukaryota > Metazoa > Chordata > Hyperoartia > Petromyzontiformes > Geotriidae > Geotria > Geotria australis. Next base: position 7,873,006 of record JAZEWU010000014.1, read on the forward strand.
TTGAAACGCAGGCAGGAGGAACGCTTCAGAGGACGCGTGGCGTTTTGCCGAAATGCCCGCTCTGCTCTGAGGCTCTCAGCTTCGACTTCGCGCGGACACACCGATTCGAAGCGACGGTGAGTTGATTGCGCGATCGGTTTCAATCGTCGGGTGTTTGTTTTACGGTTTGAGTGTGTCAAGACGGAACGCCCATCTGTACCGATGTAGGGTTTCACAGCTCGGCTCACGATGTTTGCTTTTCAAAGCTGTTCTTTTGGGATAGCCGTTTCGGGCGCTCTCTCTCTCTCTCTCTGTTCCCCACGTTGGGTTAGGGTTAAGGTTAGCGTTTCATAACTCACGGCCTGAAGATGCCTCCAACGTGGGAGGCGAAACGTCCAGGGAAGGGAGAGAGAGAGAGAGGCAGTGCTCGACACGGCTGTCCTGAAAGAACAGCTTTGAAAAGCCACCATCAAAACAGCTGTATGTTTTATTCCCATTGTTCCAACTGCTGGCTGTGAGAAGTGGTGCCGACTTGGTTAACGAGGCGAGCTGTGATCCCACTCATCTGAGTAAGCTTCCTAACCCCACACACCTGCACTAGATTTGATCTCTAAATCTGACCTGCGCCTCCCTGGGGCCAAATAAGGCCAAACAAATGTGTGCAGTCGGTGAGATGTGTGAACATCAGTGCTGGGGAGACATAGGTGGCCAGGCTAGGTGCTGTGGCATCAGCCTATATTCGCAGCAGTAGTAATTTTGATTATTTATGATCCTGCACTCCTAATTGGCCCACGGACTAAATTGCCTCTGGTTCCCTGTGGTGGACTGGCGTCCCATCCTGAGTATAGCCCTGCCTTGCGCCCTGTGTCTGCCGGGATAGGCGCCGGCTCACCGCGACCCTGTAGACTCTGTAGAGGATTAAGCGGTTTCTGACAATGAATGAATGGACGGATGATGCTGCACTCGGCGAATCTCTCCATCTCTCTCTCTCTCTCACAGCCGGTTCGGTCCCTCGCTTAGTTTATGTCTACGATGGCATCGGTTACCCATGAACTTCACGCCTTGGTACACCCACCTATATAAATCACTGGTTCTGCCAGTCTGCTAGACTGACCGTTGCTGCTCATCCGTGCTGGCTTCACCCAGCATGGACGCTGCCAGACGCGACATTTCCCCTCCCTCCGTCTCGCCCGGCCGCTGATCCACTCTCGAACTCCCATCACCTCTTTCCGCGAGTTCCGTCAACCCCGCTGGATTGATTCCAGAGTTGCGCCAGCAGTGTTGTGTCGCCGGTCGATCGACACTGCTCAGAGTTGCCGGTGACTTTGTGTAACGGGCATAATTTAGGCGCCTGTCATCGAACAATGATTATCTGACAGGATTTGCTGGTGCAATGGCGCGGTGAGTAGCGCTGCCGTCTCACAGCAATAATGACCTGGGTTCGAATCACGGCTCGGGTGCCTTTCTGTGTGGAGTTTGCATGTTCTCTCCCCGTGTCCGCGTGGGTTTTCACCGGGCACTCCGGTTTTCCCCAACAGTTCAAAGACATGCTGCTGCATAGGTTAATTGGCCTGCGGACTAAATTGCCCCCGGTGCCCTGTGATGGACTGGTGTCTCAGTCTGGGTTTAACCCTGCCTTGCGCCCTGTGTCTGCCGGGATGGGCTCCGGCTCACCGCGACCCTGTACAGGATTGGGTGGTTTCTGATGATAAATTTGCTGGAGAGTTTAAAAAGCTAAGTGTGCCTATGTGTTTTGACTCTCACAAAACTAGAGTACTGTACAGTATATGATAAATGAGCAACTTCTGTGAAGCACTTACAACCCACATACTGTCACCAGTGTTTAATATACTCGTGAGTAATGATAGTTATGAGTATTTGCTTGCTCGGTTTAACACACATGCGCTTGAGTGTTGTACGTTGGTATTACAATGCTCTCAAAGTTCGCTCGGCTTTACGCGAACCACATTGTCACAATGTGTACGGCTAAAATCATGATAGTCATCTCTGTTCAGCGTGTAATCGTAAAACAATCAACATTATACAACCCTTATATGTGTACCTTATGTATACGAGCAGTGCCCTTGTGGATATTTTAGATATTTTGTAATATTTATGAGAATCTAGACACATGTACTGATGTAAGTTTTCACGGCTCGATTCGTGATGTTGCTCTGCAGAGTTGTTCTTTCGGGATAGCCGTGTCGAGCTTCCAACGTGGGAGGCGAAACGTCGCGAGGGAGAGAGGGAGATGGCTCGACACGGCTATCCCGAAAGAACAGCTCAGAAGATCCAGATAACTGTTGACTGTGTGACAGTGCAGAAAAGTGCTTAGCACAAGAAGTTGAGTACACATATCTGTCAGAGTTTGATAAATCGTCATTTGCTGAATCTCTGCAGAATGAGTACCTCCGTGGGGAAAGGCTACAGTTGCAGTCCTCCCGATTTGATCGTTTCCTCTCGTAGGAATGTATACTCTTCCCACGACATGTCCGAACCAGTTAAAACAACTGCCATTGGCATTCGCTGTGATTGGAAATCACACTCGAGTCACCGAGGTGTGTGACGTGCTCACCACAACGCTGCCGCCCGACACCGCGTGTCTCACGAGCAGCACACGAGGGCCCAGTGGGGAAGACACCTCCCGTTTAAAGGGGGCTGCCTTTGAAGCATCCCCACCCCACCTAACCCTAACCCCCTCCTACCCCACCGTAAGATGCTATTCGTTGTGACCTTTGGCTTTCACCAAGGAACTGATGGCACCGGCACGCGATGGTGTGCTCCCGCAAAGATTCCTGTAAGAGCTCTAAAGTCGGTGCTTTCACTCGACACATCTCGGTGGTCTTAACCCCCGCTTTGAAGAGCTCCGCTCAGCGAGATGCTGCGCCAGTGAGCGGGATCGCTGATTAAAGTTGAGCTCTGAATACCGACGGGCTGCACTTTAGTTCCCAGCCTCAGCGCTCCTTCGTGGCATTGAAGTTGTTTTGATCAGTGTCCGCACGCGCGTGGGTGTGCGGGGTGTGGGAGGGTGTGGGAAACGGTCGTGTCGTGGTTAGCGCGCTGCGCTACGAACCCGGCGACCCAAGTTCGAATCGTGCTCACGGCCAACATCAGTGATGGTTTTCTGAACTGGTCCTGGGCCTCCTTAGGGTCGACTCGGCCTCATTTAAGTACGTAGTATGGTCTGTGAACATCGCTACTAGGGAGACAAAGGTGGCCGGGCGTGCTGCTTTTATAATGCTCACAAATTCGGAGGCACTGAGCCCGGCTCTGTGCTGTGTAGGTGCCGTGATGAATCGGTGGCTTTTGAGTTGCTGCTTGAAGGCGCTCGAAGATGCAATAAGCCACAAGGAAGGGGGTAGCAGCGTGTTCCAGGTTGTTTATTGGAGGATATATGTGTCACGGTTGTGGGGAGTGATATTGCACCGTTCTGCGATCCCGGCGAATTGAGTTCGCTTCCCAGCCATAATGGTTGCGGTGAGCCGGAGCCTATCCCCGCAGACACAGGGCGGAGCTATACCCAGGATGGGATGCCAGTCCATCACAGGGCACGGGGCCAATTTAGTCAGCAGGCCAATTCACCTATGCAGCAGAATGTCTTTGGACTGTGGGAGGAAACCGGAGTGCCCGGAAAAAACCCACGCGGACACGGGGAGAGAACACGTGCAAACTCCACACAGAAGGGCACCCGAGCCGGAATTCGAACCCGGGCGCTTCTTGCTGTGAAGCGGCAACGCTACTCACCACCACTCCACCGTGCCGCCCTCTTTATTTGTAATGGTTAGGTATTTTATAACACTTAGAGACAAAATATGTTTCTCGTTGTTCCTATAAATAATGTAAACATACCAATGAGGCGGGTGAGTAAGCGGCATTGACTGCTGAGCACAGCGGCATGGAATCACGTCTCCGCGCGCTTGAAAGGCTGTGATGTTTGCGCGTGTAATTAGTAATTGTGCTCACTCGCACACGACTCAGACCAGTGGCGTGCAGAGGTTTGGTGATGCCCGGGGCCAACTCCGACTTCTTGATCGTATGTCCCCAAGACTCAAGTATAGGGCCTGAGAAATGTGAGAAAGGAAGACAACTTTGGGAACTATCATTCGTTCATAAAATTAGTTGCGAGGCAGCACTATAACGTGTCGACGGTCGTCGACAGGGCACAGTGGACGATGGAAAATAATGTCGATCGGCGTCGACATGGCACTGAAAGAATTAATCGGCATTACGCACAGTATTTACATGCAACAGGTTCTCTACTCTGGTCTCGCTTATTAAAACACGGAATCTACATTCACACCAGCTTGCGGGGGACTGTTTAATTTCACTCTTTTATTCTTCTTTGCGATTCTTCGAAGCACGATGGTCAGCCTCTGGACATCGGTTGTCTTTCAGCTCGGCATTGAATGCCCCCCTGAAATGGATGCCCGGGGCCGTAACCCCCTCTGCCCCCCTCTCTGCACGCCACGCACAGGACTTCGACGCACACGGAGGGCATCCCTCCCATGTCGCGTGGCATGCACACACGGCGCAGAAACAACACACAGAAGCGAACGTAACAACACTGACTTCCTTCAAAGATAGCTGTTGACATTTACAAAGTGCTGAGGCATGGCTTTTTGAAAAAGGGCGTAGATAACAACAAAACATGTGCACAGTCGGTTTCCGAACTTTGAAAAGACCGATTATCCCCACACGCGCTCATAACTCGACCATCGAGAATCAGATTTGTGCCGCCCGGACGTTTTGAGCAAATCCGAGCGGGGCCTCGTGTGCGAGGAAAGGCCTCGTGCGAGGAAAGCAAACGAGAGGCGGCGGAGTTGGTGGCGACATCTCTCTCGATCGTCCACGCTGGCTCCCCTCCAGACCCGCGTTCGATTTCCCCAAACGGGATTTGAGTTGACGTGGAAAATAGTGGATGGGATCCCCCTCGACTCGACTGTGGAGCCGAGGTGGGAGTGACGGGATTTAAGTTGGTTGGCCTCCTCGTTCCGTATCATCATTAGCAGTGTCATTCGTTTAGCGTTAGCGTAATTGTGCTTGTGACCTTTTTTTTTAGATTCGTTTAGGAAGTGAGTTTGTTAAGCTACAATATGCCAAAGTGCTGCTGGCAATGTATAACGTTGAGAATTGCTCTTAAGAGCTGTTATTTCGGGATAGTCGTATCGAGCGTTCCTCCTCTCCCCTTAACGATGCATGTCTCCGTATGCCATCTCAATCACGGGAGATTCATACAATCGCCCTCCACTATGGCGAGCAGTGCAGGTTTATGAAATTAGAGTCCAGCACCGGTTCAGATATCACTTGCCGCTGATGTTAGCCATGGCCGAGAATTGAACTGAGACGCCAGGGTTTGTGGTGCATGGCGCGTACCACTGAGCTGTCGCTCCCCCGCGTAAACAGAAGCAATCGGGCGTATCTAACTACAGCATAGCACGCGTTGTAAACTTGGGTCTATTTGCCAGAGACTCACAAATGTTCCGAATCAGTCGTAATGAGTTGTTTCCCACATTAAAACCTTCGGATGTGCAAACAGCGGGAGAGTCAAGGTCCACCAGGACATCAATAAACACGCCGCGGTTGTTTACAGCTCGAGATTGGTAGGTAACACTGTACTGTAGGCACAAACGGACCATGTGGGCCTCGAGGTGCAAAATGTTGAGAATCCCTGGTGTACAGGATTAAGCTCAAGCTGATAAGGATGACCTCGTGTGTATTACGGTTCCATGTCCTTCACCAAGTTATCGTTTTTAAACTGCCACTTGTGTCAACCTCCCCCTTGCTGCTTTCATGCTCCCATTGCTTACTCTGACAACTTCAAAATATTTTTAAACGTGGTCAATTAATTAGCAGAGTGAGAAAATTAATCGTTGGTCACAACGCAAAATTAATTGAAGATTCCATCAACTCTTGACTTTAATGGACGTTTAATTACACGGTTAAGTAGAGTGCAGTGGTTGTATAACATAATCCCTTTAAGAATAATATTACATTAATTTTGGATAGGGCTTGTGGATAATTTCACAATGACATAAGTTTTTGTGGCATCTGTTATGAAATGTGTGACCCTGTGCTCTTGGAAGTCAGTCACAATTGCACCGAGGTTATTCCCAGCCTCAATGTTTCAACATTGAAATGGTATCTGCATATCCTCTGGGAAATCTGCAGAATCTTTAATATTGCTGCTCGGTGAAAGGTTATTTTATGTTCTGAATCTACAATCTCAAAGCAGCAATACATGGCATCTGAAAAGGATCTATAAAGGACATCTTTATTTTGCCAGTTGATAACGTTTGTTTTCAGTTAAAGAGAAGATTATTTTGAGGAGGGATATAAAACAACAAGTCGAGATGGAAAAAATCTCGGGATATTTCCAGCTCTTCCTGGGGGATTCCCAGGCGTTCCCAGGCCAACCGAAGGA
>JAZEWU010000014.1:7879905-7896722 GCA_036362915.1 Geotria australis
CATTTTTATTTTAAAACGAATTTCACCCAAAGGCTGCAAAGTGCCATATAAAACTAGAATTGGAAAGAAAATTAACCTAACATAGGGACAAAAGGTATCTGGTACTCAACTAAGTCCACATGCCCTTTAACGAGTACCTGGTGCAGTACGTGGGCATCAGTGATCACATCACTGCCTCGTGTCACCCTTAATAGGTGCTCACTAACAGCTCCCCCATCTATATCCTCCAATGCTCAACATTGTACGGACGTATGGAGCACACGTATGTGTGGCTATGTGAATACACGTGCTGATGCCTCACGAAGCTTATCCAAAATGCCGAGCAAATTAGCTCTAAAGTCCGATTTCATTGCATATTTATGAATTTTAACCCAGATCTACATTGAAAGATGTGGTTTTGTTATATATATGCAAGCTTAAGGCATTTTTCTCCAAGTGAGAATCCACTAATATTCATAAATTAATTTTTAAAGAACAGCCTATAAATTGTCGGCATTTTTTTTCTAAGCCATCATTATATATATACATTTTTAATAAACGTCGTGGCAGATCGTGGCCTTTTTTGAGCGATTGAACAGCCCTTCAGATATTGCCAAAGACTACTTACTGCACGTGTCTCTCACGTGTGGGAAGTAGTGGCACAGTTGCTTAGAGCACTGCTCAATGATTTAAATGACCCCGGGTTCAATCCGTGGGCACGGATTGAGCCCTCTATATGTTGATTCAGCTGTAAATTAGTTTTTGGTTTGGTGTGTAAACATCAGCACTGAGGACACAAAGGTGGCTGGGTGTGTGATGCCGGCCACATCACGCCTTCTTAGGCCATACCTCCCGCTTAATAGGTGCCTGCTAAAAAAAAAACACTGAAATAATCTAAACGAGTGATGCATTGCGAATTTGTGTGTGCACGCGCAGACCGGGATGGGTAAAACTGCAGCTTACTGAGAAGATTGTAGGTTTTAATGATGGGGTGTTTTTCGATGTTGTAATAACGCCACGTTTCAGAGGACACATACGCAAAGACAAAGACACGACGGTTGTAATATGCACGTAAATTCTCGCGCGTGAACACGCGGACCATTTCACCCGCTGCGCCTGCATACATTTTATCCCAAATGTGTCTGAGCGTAGTCAATTAAATTACAACAAAGCATCCGAGCATGGCGGACTGTGGCGGTTTACTGTTTGGGGAAAAAAAAGAAGTCGGTCTTGCTGCCTCATCAAATGGGTATTGCGATCGGGCACATCTCCACTGGTACCCCGGACACTACAGTGAAGAATTTACATTACCATAATGAAAGTCAGGACTCCCGTAGAACAAGACTTTGCAGTGGTTGGAGCATTGTGCGATGATGTTGGGATGGGCTCGTTCGCAACCAGAATTTCAACTCGCTGCCTTCCTATTGTAATTCGTGAATTCAAACCACCGTACCATAACTCTTTAAAAACAACATTGTTTGCGCCGTCTTTGAACAAAAAGAACGTGTGTTATTGGCACATACGGTATGGAAATAGATTTACCGTGGTATCCAGGAGTATGTGCATTTGCAATTGGGTGGCGGGGTGCCTCTCAGCAAGAAGTTCTTGTGTTTGATTCCTGACGTGGATGCTTTTCTTTGTGGAGTTTGCATGTTCTCCCCCTGTTCTGCATGGGATTCCTCTACAATCTCTGGTGTCCTTCCATAGATAAAACGATGTCCAGAGGCTGACCATCGTGCTTCGAAGTATCACAAAGAAGAAGAAGATCTCAGTGCTGAAAGATGACCTCAAAAAATTATGTGAATTGCACATAGCAACATCACCCCTACTGTCAACATTTGGTACGACCCTTCTGAAAGAGTCTTGAGATTCGTTGAAGCTTTCCTCGGTATAATAACAATAACCGCGTTTTTAAATCAAAACTTCTGGGCACATATTCGTAGCCTCGCAAGTCGACTAGTCTGCGTCCATTATATCGAGGTTACATAAATAGTCCCGCTGCTTTGCAAATGTGCGTTTTGTATGAATCCATTCTCGTGCTTCATATCACACAATGTTCGCAGACGATATTTGCCAGAGGATAAAAGGGGCTGAAGTGCATCTGTTTTGAAGGCCGTTCTTCGGAGGACTTAAGCACAGCGCACGCACAGTCACACACGCACACCCGTTCACACACACACACACAGAAATGTTCCGAGTCAAAGATCCCGACAGGCGACAGTCCGCTTGGGTGAATGTCGTTGGCAAGCTCCAACTGAGGTGGCAAAGGCGCACCACCTGCGCCCATCTGATATTTACACATCGCATGCACGTACAACAACAACCGCCGTTTGCCATTAAATGGGGGTGACGTCCTTTACGGCGCTTGTGCCAGGCCAAGTGTACCTTGCATGTACACAAACACACACGGGTAAATAGCCATGGAAGTGGGGCCTAGTTCAGCAAAGGATGACCATGTTTGACTTCTAACAAAGTGATCCTCGATTTATCAACCCAATCGAGGCGTCACTTTGGACCACCTTCAAATTGTGAGTTACGCACTGCACGGCCACAATTTGTAATTAGAACACACCGGCGGCAACTGTGTGTACATGTTCTGTTGTAGCCTCGGTGATCGCACACGTTAAAGAGTGAGTTAACACAGCGCCTGCTTGGTTCATTAGGCGCCACTGCCAGTCAGCGGAGCAAGTTTACCTCCCGTGTGCATTCTACTCCAAAAACCTCAATTTTTTTTGGCTCAAATCTGCCCTCCCATCTGCCGCGTCCTATGGGCCCCGTGTTAACGTATTGACTCGAACTCCAGGGTAGCTGCCCAGGGATTCATTCATCGCACGACACCGGAATTAGAGCGTGTCAATTTGCAACTTCAAATCTTGGTCGGCGGTTTTGACGCAGCCCATCGTCCCTCCAAGGTCGCGAAAATGCGTACTACTTTGTGCGAAACCCACGTTGGCTGCCCCATGTTTTTATTCTGGACGCTGCCGTGGGAATGTAGAATTTCCACCAACTGCCGCGGGCTGTCGGCCGAGAAGAATACTACGGCCTCATGTTCATTTGAGCGAAAACCGCATTTATACTTTGGTGTTTGACGTGTTTATTTTTAGATGATCGACATGTTTACCACTCACAGTAGATGATGATTGACGTAACAATGAATGAGAATTGCTTTTCTTCTGTTTAACGATAGCTTAGTCGACATAGCTATCCCGAGAGAGCAGCTGTTAAGACAAATTCTCATACATCGAGCCATCAAAACCTACATCAATACATAATGGTGAACGTTGAAAATTATGCACAAGCCAGGAGAATAATAATTCACAAATTAGACAAGTCTACAGGCGAGAGAGATGGTGAAATCAGAGTAACTATAGATGCCATGTTTTATTTTTGTGTTGAATCGGCACAGAATGTTCTAGATTGTATCAAATGACAATAGTTATTCCTCTAGCAGAACATTGAGAATGGTGGACCCTTGATGATGACTTAACACCGTGACGTGTGTCACAAACGCAAGTCTGACTTATTGCCGTCCAGAGCACATTAACACCATGAGTCATGCTTGATCCCCACCAACCCAGGTCATTAACAATAGTTGTGTTGAGCAATTCACCTAACCCTGTAATGCAAAGCAGCACCCGAACGCGAGCGGGCAAAGTCCGTTCGCACGGAGATTCTACATTCTCAGAAAGTCCTGTGAGATTATTTCATTACGAACACAAACAGCCTTTTGTTTAAATCCACCAGATGCAACGAAATTGCATTTTTTTTTTTACCCCTTAAATACTTTCTCTGTGTAGAAATTAGTGCGCCGATTTACGGGCGAACGTAATCAGTTTCGGTTATCGGCTCTTTGTGAAAACCGTCAATTGCATTCACAGTCTCAACGTTTCCTGCACGCCTCGAAATCCAACACAAATCGGAGACGACGGGAAATGTGGGTTAATCCTGCACGGATGCGACGAGGGGAAAACTCGTGAAAAGACCGGAAGGCGATTCAGGTTACGACGCTGTGGAGAGAATGGCATGTCAATAACATCGAGACAGATAAACTGAGAGTAAAGCAGTCGCGATAAATTATAGGACATAGATCATAAAGACAGCAGAAAAATAATAAGAATAATAGCAACTACAGAGAGCCTTCCACCCGAGGGTCACAAAGCGCCACACAGGGCCGCGGAGAGAACGACAAACCAACAACGACAGAGAACGGTAATCAGACAGCGTTGAGCCGCACAAGCGGTCCTAGCACGACGGCTTGAAGGCTTTACGGAACAAGTAAGTCTTGAGACGAGATTTGAAGATGTTCAAGGACTCCGCTGAACGAATTTCCAATGGAAGAGCATTCCAGAGTCTTGGAGCAACGCGCGAGAAGGCTCTGTCTCCCATCGAATGGAGGTGCGACCTGGGAACATGCAGCGAGCGAGTATTGGAGGATCGTAGTTGTCGTGTTGAGGAGGGTGCCTGAAGAAGGTCACCGATGTATGTCGGAGCTGCGTCAGTGAGAGCCTTGTAAGTGAGCAGGAGGATCTTGAATTCAATCCTGTATTTAACGGGTAACCAGTGGAGAGACATGAGTACTGGGGATATGTGATCACGGATGGGTGTGCCAGTGAGGACTCTGGCAGCCGCATTCTGCACACGTTGGAGACGATTGATCAGGTAGGCAGGGATGCCGGGAAGCAGTGCATTGCAATAATCTATTCGTGTGGAGATGAAGATGTGTATGCCGAGGATCGGATGCCAGTCCATCGCAGGGCACCTGGGTCAATTTACTCAGTAGGCCGATTAACCTGGCAACATGTTCTTGGACGGTGGGAGGAAACCGGATTGCCCGGCGAAAACCCACGCGGACACGGGGAGAACATGCAAACTCCACGCAGAAAGGCACCCGAGCCGTGAGGCGGCACCGCGACTCACCGCGCCACCGTGCCGCCCCGAGAGAGAGTGGTTCTCACTTGGGTAATCGCGGGAGGCTATGACGAGATTAAGTTGAGCCCCGGCCGGGATTTGAACCGGTAACCTTTTGATTCCGAGGTACGAGCGCTCTGCCAACAGTGCCATCTGGCTGGATTTTCATTTAATGAGGTGAATACAATGCTGGCTTTAAACGGGAACTATCCAAAAAGTGGGGGTTTTTTTTCCCCTGTGGCCAGGCCGGTCGTTCGTCAAATTCCTTCATAGACGCCTTGTATCACCAAGGCTCTGTGTGCATCCCTTTAAAAGTTCACCGAGCGCTTTACGCCCACTCATTAACGATTATTTTCCAAGCAGACGGGACATTCGCCACTCGAGCATGGGGCCGAGTAACAAAAAGGACAAGCGCTCTCCGGCAATTAAAGAAGGGTTTGCAGAAGCACGCAAACACAATGCGGAGCTGAATTGATGTAAATGCTTTGAAAGGGCTTCTGTAAAGAGACCACTCCAATGAACTTGGGGGGGTTTGTCACCGCCATCAGCCGTTCTCCCGTTGACAATGGCACGTGATAAATGCCCTTTTCTAGCCTGAAAGTGCGGAGAAAGAGGAATAGGACGCAGAACCGATGAACACGTGTTAGCTGCCACAGATTCATAAGAATACCGGTATACAAGTGATAGTATGGATTCAGTGGAAGACGCTCAACCGCCTGAGAACTAGAACGGGACGATCAAAAGATGCTGTGGTCAGATGGGGCTACAAGACCGGCCCAACCACCTGTGAATGTGGAGAAGCAGACCATACTATGGAACACTGCCTTGTCTGTGCTCTACTACCCAACCTCTGCAGCTCAAAAGACCTTGCGGAGTTCAATGAAAATGCAAGGGGCTGTGTAAGAAAATGGGAAACTGTAATTTAACCATCGCGCTTTGAAGAATCACAAAGAAGAAGAAGTGATAGTATGATAACAGTTACTTGATTATGTAAACAAATTGTCCGGGTATAACTGTGATTGGAATGCTCAACTCGTAATAGGAAGGTCTCGATTTGAAGTCAAATCGTGGCTGGAGCCCGTGGTCTCCTTGCAGGTCGGAAAGATACATACATTTGGAATTTTCTAAGATCTTAACACTTCTCATTGCCAGAAAAGGTAAACCCTTGTGTATTTGTTTTGACAAGATACCTACCAGTCTGTGAGACGGCCACAGCGACGTAACAAACATGTTTTTACTTGCCTCAAAGTGGTACAGTATTCGCTACACAGAGCCCAGAGGTTTGATGGGCTAAGTTGATAGCTGACCAGGATTTAAACTCGTTACTGCTCTACCGTTTAAACTTGTTACTGTGAGCCAAGTATCCCAGCCAAAGCATCTTTATCAGCAAAGGCAGGGTTCTAGGGTCATGCATATATAATGTGTGATTGTTGGCGGTGTGAGTGTCGTGGTTATTGTAGCAGTTAGTGCTCCGCGCCACGAACCTGGAGACCCGAGCTCACGGCCAACAACAGTGACGATTTTCTGAACCGGTCCTGGTCCTCCCTCGGGTCGACTCGACCTCAAATTAATACCTCGTGCGGTGTGCAACCATTGCGATTCGGGGAAACAATGGCGGTTGGGCGTGGTGCTGGACATCCACCCCCTCGCGTGCCGTGCTGGCGTTTATCACCTCTTAATGGTGTGACTTTTAATAAGGTGCCTAGCGTACCTAGAAATGCATTTTTTTTTTAAGTTGGGTAAATTACTATTATAGGTGCTTGCTTATAGCAAATTCCCCAACAGCTAATTTAGGCCAAACGTGTCTTTAATATTTTTCAGCATAGTCTGTAAAGGGAGCACGGTTCATTATTGAGCTTATCCTCGTGAATCGTTTAAGACCACATTCGCATTTGCAGAGCATCTCTTGCGAGTGTCTGATGGCCCTAACAAGTGTATTACAATGCTAACAGAACATGAAACAGATGAGATCTGGAAGCTTCCTGGAAGTTATCAAAGACAAGATACTACGCTGGTATGGTCAATTGTCGGCCAAATCAAACCATTTCACTGTCTCCCTGCTCCGTTTTACAAACTTCCCCCCTGCCGGGAATGCAGTAATTGAACCTACGGCACATCAAATAACATTTCATGTGCCGCCGAGACATGCTTAGTTGATGTTTCTTTAACAACTCAATTAAGTTCAGAGCAGAAGTTTTCGGCTAAAACCTGAGCAGGCGCATTAATATTTCACAGCGCGACCCAGCTTCTTACCAAGCAGCCCGTGCAGACATTTCAAATCGCCGTCAATGTGCGCGGAATTTTAAATCGAAACGCCCGATGTCTTCCAGACTTATGTCTGGCGAGGTGCTAATCATAGACAGGTACAACAAAGGATATGGGACGGTGTTCTGCTCTGACAGCGCTGAGCTGTCAGTTTATCACCTCGCTTCTCAATACCCGTCATTCTCGCTCCCTGCTTCAGAGAGAGTCGAGTGGCACTCATCCCCATTGGTGGCCCTGATCTCCATTGGTGGAACTCCCACATCCCAATCTCATGGGTCAGTCTCAATAATTTAACCATCACGCTTCGAAGAATCGCAAAGAAGAAGAAGTCTCAATAAGGCTTTAGTGCCCTGAGTAAAGCACAATATTATAAAGTCTTGCGACTCAGGAAGGCATACCCGGGGGAAACAAGTGTGAACAAATGTACAGAGGCTTCGCAATAATTCGTTATTAAGCACCACAAAGACAAACGTAAACCGGTGCTTGTCCATTTCATTTTAAAAAATTAAACATAGCCGCAGAAACGAATTATTAGCAACGATTTCAACTTAGGAACCCGGCTACGTTTAGAACTCGTGCCTCAGTCGGATGTTTGAAAATTAAAATCCTCATTAAGAGTTATGTCGGCTTATATTTCCTCGAGGGTGGGTCGAATTAGTGTCGCTCTACGGGAAGCCATCAGTGGCTGGCAGAGTGAGAGGCTGCCCCTTGCCATGGCAATGTGGAATGTTTTTCCGACAGATGAGTGGCGTCCCATTGTTCACTTGAGCACGGAGTCATTTTGACTTTGGGTTTTTTTACGTCGTTGTCTTTTTGAGCAACTGTCAGATATTTAGCAGGCCATGCAGATAATTATTGTGAATTTAGCATTCATTTTGAGATTTCTACCCCGGGGGTTGAAACCAGTGACCTACAAATAATCAATGTTGTGACCAAGTGAATTATGTCAATACACTCTTTAGCATTTATTATGGAACAAAAGTGGTCCACAGCAATATATTTCAACTTTCACTTCAAAACTTTGTTTACAGTCATAGGCATTTGTGCTGCACAATTGCTGTAATGTTGCTCAAAAGTGATTGTAATGCCACCGCCTGTGTCCACTCTATATATACATGTATGTATGTATGCATGCGTGTGTGCATATGTGGGGAGCAGCAACGTAGTGGTTAGCGTGCTGCGCTACGAATCTGGTAACCCGAGTTCGAATCCCGCTCACGGCCAACACCGTTGACAATTTTCTGAAACGGTTTTGGGCCCTTGGTTGGGTCGATTCAGCCACAAATTACTACCTGGTGCAGTGTGTAAACATCGCCTCGAGGGAGACAAAGGCGGCCAGGCGTAGGGCTGGCCAACCACCTGCTTGTGTGCCGTGCCCGCATTCATAGTCTGTTAAGGCTATACATGGGATCTTTGTCTTTATGTATCAAGAAAACAATGTTAAATATGGAAAATATTACTCTATTTTGTGTGTATTATTTAAAAACACAACATTGCATTGTTTATGATTTGATAAATGATTATTTGATTCACATGACTTATAGTTTAGTAGATAGCGCTTAAGGGCCTTCAGTTTTGAAATTAAGGAGTTACATTTCTAAGCAGCGGTGACTCGACCCAACATCACCTCAATCATCCCCCCCCCAGAGGCCATAAAATGCTACAGAATGTTCCCAGCATAGGATTGTGGAATTACCACAATTATCTCAGCACTGCCAACAGAGCAGTGTTACGCTTTGAAACGTTACTGCTCTATATGAATAGCACCCACACATGAACACACATTCCTCATTCAGCCTTTACTAGAGAGGTAAGTGAACTTAATGAGCACCTTCTAATAATGCTAGCATGGTACACCAGGAAGTGTTGTAGCCGGTATAATAGTTGGCCACATCAGTGTCTACAGTCGTGGTGTTTACAAACATACACTACACCAGGTTCTCGTTTAAGACTAAGTCGACCTAGGCGTAGGTTCATGACAGGTTCAGGTATAACATGCTGTTGTGCGTTGGCCAGGAATCGAACCAAGGTCAGCTAGATTTGCCATTCTCAACCGGTGGGTCGCGACCCATTAGTGGGCCGTGAGTGCTATCCAGTGGTCCCTGGAGACCAAACTAACAGTGGGCCAAGTGGGCCTTTGAGGTGCAACAGGTTGAGAACTCCTGAGCTAGTGAACTACACACACACCGTTTTGTTTATGTTGGTTTGGTTCCTACGTTGTAGCCAGGCGCGTCACAGCCGCGGGTGTTGCGACACCCGCACTTTCACAGAAACATGATTCCATCCCCCCACTTTTGCCTGCAACACCCGAGGCTGCGACGCGCCTGGTTGTAGCGCAGGGATCCAGTGTCTGGAAGAAGCTTACTGGATATTTTCTGCCGTTAAAAAAAAAAGATCTATCTATCTATCTATCTGTCCTATTGGACCTTTGAAAAAAGGTTTCCATTTAGTGTTTAAAGATCTTAACACTTTTTTTCTCATTGCCAGAAAGGATAAAACCTCGAATTCTCTACATTATCTATAAATCCATTCGTGCATCTACGGCCACGGTGGATTGTAGAGCGCGCAAATGCCGTACGCGATCACCCGGCGCTGTGCGCGTTCGTATGCCCCCTCGTCTTCGCGTCACGCCAGCGCCGAGATTTATCGCGCGGTGGCACACGGTGGCTCATTAAAGAGCCGTTCCTCAGGGCGCAATGGCCCTCGGCCCTGCCCCGTCTCCCCAGCGGAATCGCGTGCCGAGCCCTTGGGATTAACGGCGGGAAGATCCGCCACCTTTGTACCGAAGCGTGGCCCCGGGCTGTAATTGCGCCGCCAACGCTGTCGGCTAGCAACCGCGACAATTCACCGTTCGCTTTACCGCGGTGGCTTTTGCCGTTTGTGCAACGCCGTTCGGGGTGGCACGGTGGCGCGGTGGCGTAGTGGGTAGCGCTGGCGCCTCACGGCAAGAAGGCCCCGAGTTCGAATTCCCGGCTCGGGGGGCCTTTCTGTGTGGAATTTGCATGTTCTTCCCCGTGTGCGCATTGTTTTTTTGCCGGGCACTCCGGTTTCCTCCCACCGTCCAAAGACATGCTGCCAGGTTAATTGGCCTACTGAGTAAATTGCCCCAGGTGCCCTGCGATGGACCGGCGTCCCATCCTGGGTATAGCCCTGCCTTGCGCCCGGTGCCTGCCGGATAGGCTCCGGCTCACCGCGACCCTGTACAGGAGTGAACGGTTTCTGACAATGAGATGAGATGCAGCCCCGGTTGCTGTCTGCATACCTGTGCACTTGTGCGTGTAGCCCTCCTGCCGATCCACTGCTGGCCTCCCCGTGCCGTTTTGGGTCACACGGGTTGTTTGACCGGATTTTGCAGCGATCGGACGCATCTACGTGAAACGCGGGTGTAACATGAAGGCTTTCGCAAAGGAACCCGATGAAGCCGATTGCGGGTATCGGCAAAGCGTCGTTCACCGTTGTAAATGTTGCGTGTTTGCGCCGCGACATGCTGGTCTGCCGACAGCAGTAAAGAATTGACACATTCTGCTCGCCCGGAACAAACCTTACCGACTGGCTGTGTCGAGTGGGAGGCAGGTTTACGATGCTTACTTTTACGTGACCTAACCCAGAAGTACTTTATCACACGTGAATAAAAGACAGCTAATTTTTGTTCAGGGTAAATGTTAATAGGAGCTTCTGACCTGAATTAAGAGTGGACATTGACTTGACAGATTTGAGTCAAGAGTTCCACAGAAGGAACACGGTGGCATATTGTGAATTCTCCTTAATTATGCTGTGTTAAGGAGAATTCCTTAGGCTATGGGCAAAGTACGTAGGTCAAAGGGTCTATCACTGGGTGAACGTTTTCACAATGGCAAAATAAAGAAAACATCACAATTACTGGTTGCATTGTTCCACGTGAATGGCAGAAGTGGTTGGAAAGCAAGTTAAGAGCTGCTCTGTCGGGATAGCCGTGCCGAGCGGAGGAACACTCAACACGCCTATCCAGAAAGAGCAGCTCTTGAGAGCAATCCTCATACATCGAGCCGTGCCAACCCACATCAATGTCGAGGAAGTTTCAAGTCTAGGCTGGAAATGTTGACCTTGCGCCTGTCGGAGTTTCTAAATGGGAGTCAAAAGGTCGCATCAGGCAAGGCATTCCTTACTGTTGCTTTTCTGTTGCTCGCTATTGTGTGTGGATGCGCTAGACGCCGGCTCGTGGTGGAGTGCCAAGGGCACGCGGCGTTTATTCGCAAAGCGACGAACAACTCAAATTCACGTTGGCAACAACAGGGTTTTCGCCGGGCACTCCGGTTTCCTGCCACAGTCCAAAGACACGCTGCTGCATAGGTTAATTGGCCTGCGGACTAAATTGCCCCCGGTGATCCTGTGATGAACCGGCGTCCCATCCTGGGTATAGTCCTGCCTTGCACCCCGTGTCTGCCGGGATAGGCTGCGGCTCGTAGCGACCCTGTACAGGATTAAGCGGTTTCTGACGCTGGATGAGTGGATGTAAAACAGGCTGCCTGCCTTACAGTGCGTCCTTGTTTACTGCCAATGTGCCTGCGCAAACCATGTCGTTCGTACATGGCATCAGCAACTGCTGCCCATCCCGCCATCTGTTACGATGCAACGCACTCGCACGCACACACTTACAAAGACCACTGTTTAGCCCGCTCGACTGCCGGCGCATACAAACGGTTGGCTTGCCACGGCGCGACAATGCGGCGTGAGGAATATCACACATGCCCGGCTGCCTTTGTCTTCCCAGCGATAAGTAATAAGACCGATGGTGCTTCCCAACGTGGGTGGCGAGACGTCGCGAGGGAGAGATGGGGATCGCTCTGCACGGCTATTGCGAAAGAACAGCTCTGCAGAGCAACCGTCAATAATCATAATACTAATACCGTTTTTTGGCGCAAAAAATGTCACTGCCGGTCAAGGACGAGACGCGGAGCCGGGCTCAGTGAGGGTCAGTCTGAGAGATGAGGTGCTGCGTGAGGAGGGGTAAGAAGGTCGGCTTCGTCGTGGTCTGTCGCAGATGCAGGTGGAGGCTGCTCCAGGTTTTGAGGGACGTTCAACGTTCCCTGCAGTGAACCACCTGCAACTTTAACTCTGAGCTGACCGGTGAGGTTGTCACGGACAGGGTCAGGTATCACGTTTCGCCGGCGTTCGGCGTCTTCGCCACAGATGTCACAAAAGTGCACCGAGACACAGCTCTATGTGCGCTGGCTACAGATGCCCGTACAGTGGACATGGGGACATGGTTAAAGATTGTTTGGAAGCGCCCTGTTTTTAAGAATGTCTCTCGCTCACACAGCAAGCATTGTTTAGCCGTGGCCCGGCTGAACTTTCCTGCTACCATATGTGGCTCTGAATTGATGGTGCAATAATGATGCCCCCCAGCACCAGCAGAAGAACGATGTTTTGATGTCGAACAGTCTATCCAGCCAGGTGACACTGTGTTTCGAGCACTCGCCTCTTTAGTCTGAATGTTGCGGCTTCAAAGCTCGGTCACTCATCCAAGCCCCGTCATCCCTGTGTGGGTGATTGTGTGAACAGTGTTTGTGCCACGCAGACACTGGTCACCACCATGGGAACATGGAATGTTTACAGCTGATTTAGGGCCTCCAATAGAGTTGAGTATGCCGCATCGCTCATATTAGGAGAGACGCATTGATTTTGCAGACTTTTGGGTGGGGTCCCATGTGTTTCGATGAATAACCTTCTATCCCCCGACTCATCCATCCGGTCAGTGATCCAAGCGCGCATCACTCATCCCGTTTGGACAGTCTGTGTGTGCGTGTCTCGTGCATCCTTCCCACAGACCGTAACATTCTATTCGCACCGAGCGTGATTCACAGCAGCACGCGTATTCTCTTCCTAATTTTCCCGAGCACCCAGCAGAATCAGCTTTTGCGGAAGCGTTACAATGACTAATAATTACTAACGGTGCCTTCGAGACTCTGTTCTGTGATAATAATAATATAGCACATTGCGCGTAGTGTTACATTAATCACGATGAATTTTTTTTTTTAAATAATTCAACAATGTTCACGCTTAATATGCATTGTTATGAAGCGAAAACATTAGCGCTTTTTGCCAAACGCTTCACACGAAGCAGGCGGGCAGCGAGAAGTAAAAACTCGGAGTCCCCTCTCTCACACCGTGACCCATTGCTCATATTTGTGGCCATTAACCACCGATAATTACCGCGACGTGCAAAAACGTTGCGCGAATAAAGCAAAAAATGTCGCCCCGTGCGCTCGTTAACGTTTTCGGCCAGATTCGAAATAAAATTACCGGATTCCCGCGGCGAGAATTGCCGTAATTGCCGTGCAGCGACGATGGCCGCCGTCATTAAGACCGTTGCGCGGCAACGGGCCTGCCACTTGCCAGCGTTCTGGGATCGTGACGGGAGAAAGTGAAATATTCGTGAGCGGTTTGCGGGGCTGGCCGCCAACTTCGAGAGGTGGGGGATGGCTCATCCAGCGGAGCAGAGATCGACCGTCGCGTCGCTGAGGAATGTTCTGGATTTCTGCTGCACACGGTCGCGGTAAATACTGATGGCACATGTCGTGGGCGGCGAGGTGCGTGCAGTGTATAGATGTAGATTGATGTTTATTATTACGGCAGAAGAATACCCAGTGAGCTTGCAAGCTCTTTACGGGACTCGCAGCCCTGAGCAACGCTTTGTGACCCTTGGGTGAAAGGCGCTCTATAAATGTTATTATTATTATCCTAGCCCCGGCAGAGTTTATAAATAAATGAGGAAAGCTATTAATTGTACCAGGTAACGAGGATGTTGGGTTTTTTTTAACACACTGTGTTAAAATCCTGCTTATGTGGGCTTCCTTTCTGGCTGTATTTAATAGTCAAATTAGTTATCTAAACCAGGTCCGTTTTTTTCCCTAGGTAGGCTGCGAAAACAATGCTTAACAGGGTAATTAAAAGTTAATGAAAAGATATAATTTTTTCACAGAGCAGAAAGAATGTTCTTTATGTTTTGGCTCCCTTCAAAAATTGTATTAGGTTAAAGTAACTTAATTCAATTCTTAAGCTCGCTGCAAAGGCATAATGTTACTGACATGCCGTTCTCTCCGCAGCCTTGTGCAGCGCTTTGAGACCCTCGGGTGAAAGGCGCTCTATAAATGCTATTATTATTATTATTTATACCAGTTTCCGTGCGCTGAAGATGGCCGTACGGAGGCGCTGGTAACAGCATCCCTTTGTTTATCATGCCAACCTTAACAGCCAGTCTCTGTCTGTTTTGATAAATAGAGTATCTCGCGGAAACATGCGACGGGACATATTGAGGAATTTCCACCCCTTGCCCAGGACTGCCGCTGGAAATGAGCCACTGGCCGATATCCATCCTGTGCAGTGAAACACATCGACATTGTAGACACCCGCATAGTTTATAGATTTTCAGAAAGCCAGTTTCTCCCTGCTCAAGATGAGCGTTTGGAGGCGCTCGTCCCGTCTGGTGACCGCAAGCCAGAGTTGGGAATTCCACGTTGCAATGGCAGGGGGCCAGTCTCTCTCAAATACGACGGCTGGTGGCTTCACGTCAAGTGGTACTGATTTTATCCACCTGGGAGTAATGATGGGATGAGTCGAACCACCTACCAGAATTTGAACGTATGCCCTGTCGGTTGTGGGTCACGTGCGCTGTGACAGTATGACTTAACCTAATACAATACCCACTTATAAAGACATTCCCTGCACTACATATAACATCCATTGCATCTAATTCAGGTTAAATTTTTCTATGACGGTTATTGTTTGACAATTACGAGTGGAAATGCTTTAGAAAGAACATGACATTGAATGCACTTAAGTTCAGATGATAATAATAATAAACAACCTGTTAAACGCATACAATTTCAGAAGCACACAATCGTTCGTTTGCAATTTGGAGGCATGGTTGTTTTAATATAATCTCAATAGGTGTAAACTATTTGAAACTGGATTGTTACGCGCGTTTTTATCACACTGGAATTACGTTCTTGCCGTATTTGTAACAAACATGGTCTCCATGTCGATGGTCAATGGGCTCTTAGCTGTTCCTAAAGGTCATCTATCGACGTGTATTGCTGTTGGAGTATATGTTGCGGGCTGGTTTGCGTGATGGTCGGGGCTGGCGAATTGATAAACACTTTTTGCTCCATCCGAGGAATGCGGTCACGCCCAGCGATTGAGATTTCCATAAGTACCCCCTCGCAGTCCCTCACACACGCCATCACTGGGTGGCTCGAGAAACAGTTGTTTTTCATCGCTGAAGGCCAGCAATGCTCGTAATGCCACGACAAAGTGCCCGGCCTGTCAAATTAGCGATCCATTCCCCCGCCCCTTAATGGGATGCGCCTCTAAGCAGCTAAATGGATCGCACTGTTGCAACGCAGATGTTGACCGTGTGTGTCCCTTGTTGAAAAGAGGCTTTCACATGCCCCTTTGGAGATCGGCATTTTTTTTAGATGTCTTTGTCGTTAGTTGTTTTGCAAGATGTCTTTCCATTGAGCGTAGCTCTTGTGTCTTGACCCAGTCTTTGCTGTCCTCGATCCAGCATTCCAATGTGCTCATATGACCTTAGGCTGAACGTTCTGACATATTGCCTGGCGTCGTTATTAGCCGCGCTGGTTAATGCCGACAAATTGCGCTTAATTGTCATTAATTTGAGCGGTTCTCGGAAACAATTTTGAGCAATTTGCAATTACAACGGCGAAGCGTCTATTTCATAGTCCTGTGCCGATTTGTTAATTCTGGTCGCATGGTTATCCATCGCGATTATAGCTGAATGTGTCTGGATTTCAAATGCCAGTGTCGTTTAGCTTTATCTGAACCTGGCACGAACCTCACCTTCCTTTACTCGGCCTAATGCGAGTATATGATATGATAGACACTCATAATAATGGCCGGATATATATTGTGCTGGCCGTGTCGCTAATTTGTGTGACATACCGGCTCTCATATGCGTTCAACAGTAGTATTAGTGCCATCGGTCAGTGTTAACAGACTACGTAAAAATTCTGCAGTGCAGCGGCACAATCGTGATTGTACAAAGGGCATCCGTTGGTGACTTCCCACAAAGTGTAATGTTATCAACCCTGAAGGCATGATAGGCCAAGTGGACCCCTTACTGGGATTTGAACTTGCAGCCTCCTAAATGCGAGTCAGACACTCTAATCATAGCGCCACTCAAAATGATGGGTAAACCAAGAACCCATAATGCGTCGAAAAGCACAAATTGCAACGATGCTTTTGTGTGCGTCCCATGGGAAATTAAAAATAGGAAATGCTGCACATTTTAGATTGATACCCGTAGTGAAATACAATACTACCTTTTGTCTACTTCTTAAAAATTATGCTACATCGGTGTTATTTTGTAAATTACATCCCTGGCTCTCTCAACATCCGCTGGCTTTGTTTAAAATTTAAAAAAGATTATATTGGTTAATCGTTTGAGCATTTATGAGTTTGCGAAAGACACAGACGTACGCGCTTGTCCTTGCAGTATTGTTTCGTTGCCTTTCGGGAATCCTCCGTGGCGTTGCCCCACCCCGAGGCCAGAGGCCTCATAAATAACAAATGAGAGGTCGGCTTCAGGCCTGGTATTCCACAAGCAATTTATTTCCATGTATGTTTTTTTTCTGCTGGACTTTATAGCCGTCACCACAGATCAATGG
>JAZEWU010000014.1:7896981-7912269 GCA_036362915.1 Geotria australis
CCAGCCACAGCCGACGTGGATGTCAAATGTTAGTTTTGGATTAAAGGTGTTTTAAAATGTAGAATATTATTATCTAGACGTTTTCTGGAAATCTCTGAGGTTGGGCTGACCTGTAAATAAGTAATTAGCGTAGTGTGCCTGAATATCATTAACAACGGGGGTGCTGACCATACTCTGTGTGTACTGGTCTTAATCGGTGCTTCTTAGCAGAACGTGTGCCTATGTTAAATAATAACTAATGTGAGGATCAAATTTGAAGATGAGCAGAAAACCCCGTCGTAAAAAGGCTAACAGTAAATAAGTATTCTTGCTCGACTGCCTTCTAGAGGCAGGTGTGAAACTAACTTAAATGTCTTACCGGTGGTCTCACAACGCCCCATCCCACATGTCTTGTACTGAATGCTTTGGCCCTATCCTTACCAATATACCATACTGGACCGTACTAGCTTGCGGTTCACCTCTGCCTACAGGCACCTTGTATGATCCACCAACCGCCACCTCTAAGTCACTGGGATTAATTTAGGCGCGTATTGATGCAGCGTTTTACTTGGTCAGCTTGCTGCACTTGCTTTCATGTGGCCAAGTGGAAACGTGGTCAAGTGCTGCGATTGCATCAAGTGTTCACGTTACACTGTGCAAAGATGTGTTCATACCAGCAGGTCTGCTCTGTGGGGATACTGCATGTTACATTTTGTAATTGTAGCTGTTAAGCCAGTGTAAAGCAATCCACCCAGCCTTAAGCAGCTTATTGTGTAGCTGCCCTGTGCTGTGTTATTCACGAGCATATATACTAAATTCTTCCGTGCTAAGCCGGAGTAATTTTGCAATCACTCGACTTGTAATTGGAAGGTTTGAAGATTCAAGCCTTCGAACTTAGTCGGGGGTCAATGCAGCCTTATCATGCCTTCTGGCTAAGTCCAAACAAGTACTGTCCCGCTACTATAAAAAATCAGCAGTGATTGGTCTACAGATTCACTGGCTCCTTATAGTGCTACTGGTTGCCTGTTTGTAGGATACAATCATGGTTTCATCTGAAAACCTCAACCCACGCCGATCACATTCAAAGAATCTTCCTTCTCCAAAGGGGATGTGAATTATCTGTATAGCTAGGTCTGAGTCAACGGTGGACATTCTACATTCCTATGGCAAAGGTCAGTCTGTCAAAAGGATGGCCACTGGTAACCTCCCACAGTCTTACTCATTGTAGTGACTCCAGAGTGGCGGTGATGGACTAAGTCAGCTACTCCACCAAGATTGATTTGAACTCTTGACCTTACGATTTGAGGTCGAGTGCTCTGAGCAGTGCCGCCAATTGCAGTAAATAAATAAAAGTAGAACGTGTTGTGGCCCAGTGACTTTGAGGTCAGAGCGCTGAGCTGGGTCTGTTGAGATCCTAGGGTCAAGTCTCGGCAGCCAGGCGTGGTTACACTGGGTTCTCAAGGCTAGTTAGTTGATGGTATTTCAGCTCGGCTTCGAAGCGGTTGGTAGAATTCTCAGGTAATACCAAGTATTACCTGACAGGGATCGCGACGTGAACGCCTCAAAAGACCTTGCAGATTTCAACAAAAATGCAAAGAACTGTGTAAAGAAATGGGAAACTGTAATTTAACCATCGCGCTTCGAAGAACCGCAAAGAATAAGTTGATGGTATCAGCCCAGTCACCAATGATTCTGCAAGATAATCACACCAAACTTGACCTGCACTTGATTTATTAAATCGTTTACTAAATCACAACTCTGATAACTAGGAAAGAGCGTGAATTTAACTCTAAGGCTTTCATGACCAGTGTTATCCATAGTAAACCTCCCCTAGTTCGACACAGCCTCAATTGAGTACCTCGTGCAGTGTGTAAACATTGCCACTCGGGAGACAAAGGCAGCCGGGCGGGGTGCTGGTCACCCACCCCCTCGTGTGCCGTGTCCACCTTCTTAAGGGACGCTGGCAGATTTTTGCCGCTCTTAAGATTGCCAGTTTCACGACCTTTCAGTATATTCGAAGCAGCCTAAATCATTTATTTTTTGTTGCTTTGGTTTTTATTGGTTGTTTTTTTATTTCCTTGTTGACATGCCGTTCTCTTCGCGGCCCTTGTGCAGCGCTTTGTGATCCTCGGGTGAAAGGCGCTATATAAAATGCTATTATTATAATAGGCGCTCGCTAACGGCACTTGCCCCCTACAGTCTGTTAAGGCTATACGGGGGATCTTTGTCTGTGCGCCGTTCCGCGAGCCGGATGATCGACGGCAATAACTCGGCGTGCAAATTACGCGCCCAGTTTCTGTGCCACGGCAGACGGGACCAAAGGTCGTGGCACCTGGATCGGAACGCGCGACCGGAGCTGACTTAGGAGGGCCGTGGCGCCTGCCAGGTTTCGTTTGCTCGTTTCTGAAAAGCTGGACCTCTCTGTTAGTGTTTAGTATTCGTTTAGACTATGGGCACCTTTTTTTTGCCAGTACACAAATAATGCAGAAAACACAAGGTTTCACCAATTCTGGCAATGAGAAACGTGTTACAAAAAGGTGTTCATTGTCAGAAAGGGCGAAACCTTGTGTATTCTGCATTTATTATTCGTGCTTACGTTCGGTGAGATGCAGAGCAAATGTTGCTGAACGAGGTGACATTGTATCGTGACCGTGTGCTGATATCGGTTCAGGGTGAGATCTGGATGAGTCGCGTCTCGCTGCCTTCTCTCTTCACGAGCCACGTTGACCAATGCGGTGAAGTATGGTCAAGTATTTCCCCACAAAAAAACCCGACCGCGTCTGGGAAGCAAAAGAGTTGGAGATTATTATATTCTATGAGCAGGATCAGCTTGCCAGGTTTTTGTGCATAAGTGCATCCACTTGTTCACAAGCACTGGAGTTAGTGAACCAGCGCTTTAGTGGAGAATGGTGGCTGGTGTTGTTTGTGAATTCACCTTTAATAGGTGCTTGCTAACTTCTCTTGCACCAAACAGCCTTCAGACAAAACGTCGCCTATACATCTTGGTGCTATTGTGTGTATCCGTATCTGATTTCTGAATGTGACTTGGGTTTCCCCTAGGTGGACTCGGCCAAAAAAATTGGTACGTTAGCACAGAGGAGACAAAGGTAGGCCAGGCAGGTGTGTTGCTGGCAACACCGTTTTATTGTGCCATGCAAGTCTCCATTCGCTGTTCACTCGTGCCTGAATTGATGCTTACACCTGCCCCTACATGCTATAAGGGTATACGAGGGGATTGTTGTTTTCAGGGGCGGAATTGGAAAACAATCACTCTGGGAACGAACCCACGTCTGTGTCCCCTTTAGAGCGGGGGTCGAAGGGTCCTCCCGCAGAATTGTTTTAGTTTATGATAACGCATTTCCTGCGTTTCTGTGACATAACAAAAAACCATCCAAATGTAAGACCATGAAAGTCTAATACGTTCCAACGGTATTCTCGTGTGTTCCCGCCTATTTCCACCCCTGGTTGCTTTAGATTTTTGTCTGAATGAGTGTAATATGTTTACACAGAGCCACATACATCCACCCGTGTATTACTTAACAGCGTAGCCTTAGAACAGTGTGCATTTTTTAAAGAGTACAATGTATCTGAACCATAATAACATATTGCATGTGATAAACGATGCCCTTTAGCAATACGAACCTTGATTATTGTAATTGTTAAATTTCGGTGTGGCACAAGACCAGCGCAGTGCTTAGTAAGGTCTTGGAAGGGCGGTGATGGTGGGATTTATGTGTGTGTTCAGGGAGAGAACCCAGCCCTAGCTTGAGGGACAATACGATTATCTTGGAATTCAAACATTTTGTTTATTATTATATTTGTTGGACCTGTTACTCGTAAAAAAAAGCACACTGAGTCACATGACTCTTTTCAGGAGGGCCTTGCAAAGTGCTTTCTGCAGGGCGCAAAGCTTGCTCTTTATATTCCAATTAAATAATGTGTAGCGTGAAGCAGTCGGGTGCGTATCTGGTACGGTTCACACTCGTGCAGTAGTAATCAGGGCGGCCGCTGGATTCGAAGTTTGAACCTCTGCATCAAGCGTTGAACTCCGCACCGCTAGGGTGTGTCAGCACCCATTTGGTGAGCCCCATGAAAGTAGCAAAAATGTGCTTGACGTTGTCATTTGTTAAGACTTCTTATTTTACTGATGTTTAAACAATATCAGCGGTTGTCCAATGGGGTGTTTATCTACCATCGGAGGAATGTGGATTTTGACCACTGCCTCTGTAGTGCTTGCTTAAGAAGGAATGTACTTTGGATTAAAAAACAGGTTTGTTATTATGGTCGTCTTTTTGAAAAGCCTTTACACGAAAAAAACCCACCAAGCCTCAATACTCATTATAAAGAGGGTCCTGCTAGAAATTCGTTTTGATATTTATTCTTGAATATTTTTCAACACAATATTCAATATTGGCGATTATTGTGTCCCACAGCAAAAAGCCCCTGGGTTAGATGCCTGACTCGGATGTCTTTCTGCGTGCCGTGTGTATGCTGTTCCCCTGCTCTTCATGGGTTTTCTCATGAATCTTGTCTTAGCTACGAATAACAGTCTTGTGATGTAACTAGTGCTGACCAATCAACCCCAATGTTAAATATGACCTGAAAATTGTTCCACAGTGATAGCACATTTTGACAAAAAAAGCATAATCCATGTAATGACAATTGCAAAAAGGTGTCCATTTAGTGTGTTCAGATCTTAACACGGTTTTCTCATTGCCGGAAAGGGTTAAACCTCGTATATTCTACATTATTTGTACAACGGCAAAAAAGGTCCAATAGTCTAATGACAATTATACATTGACAAATATAACACGACCGATCAAACATTTCTGCGCAAATCTATATATGTTAAAAAAAAAAATATTGACAGAATGCTGCCATGCACGTCTCCTCCCAGACTGGGACGTCCGTTCTCTTTAAAATGTTCTGCCTGCCCGTTCGTAACGATGAATGGAATGAAGACGGACAATAAGGTGGGTCGCGTTGTTAATATTTGTCCGCAGAGCGGCTCGGAGACCCAGCGAAAGAACGCAACGGTGGGGGGGGGGTTGATATATTTTCGCTGGAAACTGGTCTGTCCGGCCTGCGTAGCCGGCACACACTCATGATTTGACGTGACACTTTGAAAATGATTAAAGGGCTTGGGCTGGGCTGAACACGGTGCTGATAATAATGCGTTTCGGTTTGTCTCCATCAGCGCGAAGGTTGCAGCGAGCTGTCCGGTCCGTGCCGCGTAAAATGCCACATTGCATTTCACGCACCGGTCGGCTCTTCTAATTCTATTCAGTGTTTATTTTTAAAACGTTCAGCGATTGTAATTTCATTTTTTTTCTTCTTCACATTACGCGTAATTAGATGTTGCTTAACTCGATTAGATTCCGTGTGAGCCGTACGCCGCGTAGTACGCAGACACCATTGTCCGTGCATTCCCGTGTTGTATAGAGCGATCGAGCAGCGCTCATTGCCGTTGGTGCGGCTGAGCTAGAGGTGGACATTCCACGTTCATATGGCCGGGTCAAGTCTGCTCATAGTAACAGAGCTTCTCCATGGGTGGTGCTTGTTTCATCAGTTGAAGATAATGAGCAGGCTCGCGATGATGTGTCTGGTGATGCTGATGATGATGGCGCTGATATTTCAGCTCACAGTCTTATGATTGACAGCCCAGCACAGTACAAGCAACGCACACAGTAACACTTACCGGTATAATATCACGTGCTTGTACAGTACATACTTATGAATATATATATGTCTGTATAAAGAATGCTGCACTATGGTGCCACACTCACCTGAGTTCAATCCCTGGCCGTACAAAACAGCAGGTACTTGATAGTTGGAACCTGGCCCTGGCACTCCCCAGGCTCGCTCAGCCTTAACGTCATCAACAGGAAGATTGGCTGATTGTGTATCCGTGATGCTGGCCCCGTGCACCCTGTCGCGTGCTAGACCGGTCTTGATAAATGCCTGTCGACGCAGCATGACGCAGCACGCACCGACAGTTCGGAGGGCCACCCGACACGTCCGTGCGTGTCTTCTCGGTTCGTTGAGATATTTAAGGGACTAAATAAACGATCGCATGTAATTACAACCTTCAAACTTATATTATGAAATAATGTGAGAAACCAATTGAACAGGTTCTTGCATTTCACCGCTCTAGCATTTCGAGTGCGAGTGAGGTTTGTCGGGTGTCGTTGACCCTCTGCCCTGAATGTGGGATGTGTACCCCGTCAAAGTGTGTGCGCGGTGCTGTGTGCTGAATGGGAGCGGTGGCCCCTTGTTGGCGCAATGTCCTATGAACCCAGACATCCAAGTTCGATTCCCGCTCACGGCAAAGGTCGCAAACGAATATCTTAACTGGTCCGCGGCCTCCCCTTTTGGTTGACTCGGCCTTAAGTGAGTATCTTGTGCGGTGTGTAAACATCAACACTGGGGAGACGACGGTGGCCGGGCATGGGCTTGGCTGCACCACTCGCTCGTGCACCATTCCTGCCTTCAGAGGTGTTCGCGAACAAAACTTGCAAGTTAAATCGTCTTAAGAAGAATCTGTGTCGTTGTGAGCCACGTGCTTACAAATACAAATCGATGATGTGTTTTACAAATACACTCGACGGCAGTGTAAGACGTCAGCAGCCTTATGGAAGTACAAACCGGGCGCCTGTAACTCATATTTGGTGAAACGTGCCAAGTGAGTTACTTGTCGTACAACAACAACAGTCGTTCGCCACTAAGTGGCGATTATGTCACCACGGCGCCTGTGCCAGTCCATATGCACCTTGAGGCCACGTGAAGTGCCGAAGGCTCGCCGACAGGAGGTCACAGGACAGACCCAAGTGTCATGAGCTGCCTCAGTTGTTGCTGGAGGGCGACTGCCTCCGACTGCCCAGTAGCGTCCTTCACGAACTTCCTCCACAGAGGTCGATCTTGACACCGCTGGTACCAGTTTTCAGCAAGTCCACCCAGCTCCAGGTCCTCCTGTGCCGCATCAGTCTATCTCTTCACTAGCCCGTGCCGCGCCCGTTTAGCCCCCTCAATCCGGCCAAACATAGTTGCTTGGGCATGCGATGGCTGGGCATGCGGGCTACATGTCCCACACACACACCACCACGGCCATTTATTCAGAGTCAACAGCAGAGCCGCTCTTCTTCTTTGCGATTCTTCGAAGCACGATGGTTAAATTACAGTTTCACATTTTCTTACACAGCCCCTTGCATTTTCATTGAACTCCGCAAGGTCTTTTGAGCTGCAGAGGTTGGGTAGTAGAGCACAGAGAGCAGAGCCGCTGAGAGAGCAGCCCCTGCCAGGAGCATGCAGGCTCCGAGACCATCGCCCTGACAGTACAGATGATGGTGAGCCTTAATGTGACTGCTGCCTAGGCTGCCAAAACCTTTTTACTTCTTAGTTTTCAAAACACGGGCAATGTGCGTGTGTGTTTAAACAAAAAAAAAACCCCGTCAATCTAACATTGCATCTGTTCTGCCGCGCTGGAATTGTCTGGGCAAACAAGAGGCAGCATGTGCTGCCATTTGCCGCCAAATTGGACCGAGATTGCTTCATCTGTCATTACCTGTCCGCAAATGTCGATGGGACGACGCGCAGCACGGGCCGTGGTCAACGCCGCGCGATGTGTGTGTGGTTCCTCTCGCCACCGACATCGTTACCGCGCGGTGTCCGCGTCTTGCCGAGGGGCCAAACCGAGTTCTGGTCGGTCGTCATTCGCCTCCCGTGGTTACGCGGTGTTCAGCGAGTAGGGGCTCTCCAACCACCAACCGCACACCTGGCTGCATATCGAACCCAGCTTTATAATTGTAAACATTCTCGCGCGGTTCCGCTGCAGACACCGTCCTCGTGTGTAGTGTCAGCCCTGCAATGCGTGCCAGCCATCACACAGCTTGTTGTGTTGTCTGGAAGCACGTGTTGACGATTCAATGGCACCTCACATGAGTTGTTGGCCCTGTGTGTTCCGTTGTTGCAGGTTGACTTAAGTCATCCGGCACTAATCGGATTTCCCAAAACAAAAGGATCCTTCTTTGCAAATCGGGACTCGACGCTGCCATGACACTATTATGCGGGTGTGAATTTTACGGCATTCCTGCAGTGGATTAACAATCAGCTTAGGGGGTCCCTTGACCCCACCACAGCTTACGAGACACCACATGTAAAATACTGTCAATGTATGTAATGTTTGGTTTTTAAGGAGAAATGGAAAAACAACGGAAATATTCTTGTAAAGGGATGGTTTAAATGTCATCCCTATCAAACTGGCAGCAACGCCTTTATAAATGTTTGCAAATGGATCTGTGGAGCTGAACACCCTCCAAACATTGGCATCGGTCCGTTAATCCACATAAGTATTTTTATTTGCCCTGGTAGTCACACCGCGATTAAAATTGTCATTTAAAATATGAACCGAAGCGTAATGTAGTATAACAATTGCTGATAGCACTGCCGTAAAATATTGATACCGACTCAAAAGAGTCTGCGCACGGATGTGCGTGCGCGTGTTTGTCGAGTAGAACCGTGGCTTGTGCACTCGCAAACCTTCATGCTTCCGGCGAAATCTCTGATCAGTGAGACGAAGGCTCATTATCGCAGCGTGGCCCTTTTGATGTCGCGTAAGAAAGAACACAGTTGTCTGCCTGCGTCATGTCCCCCGTGTGGATCGACAGATGTGCGCCAGCTTGATTAACCGTACCAGCAACGTTGAGTTCAGCAGCGTTCACTGGCCTGTCAGGGCTTGCTTGATTGAGTCTGCTGGTAGTGCCGGTTGAGATTCTGTGTAATTGGGATCACGCACCTTGGCAAATGCCCAACGGCTCGGTGCGTGACGTGTGAGAGACCTCAGCAGGGACAGTTTTGTGCCGCGAATCCGCACAAGCGTTAAAGCCAGCGCCGCATGAATCTCTCCTCGACTCTCAAACGTCGTGGTCTTGCTTGAGCACGTTTGGCCAATTCCTCCCCGCTTGTAGAAAAAAACCTCATTAATTATTTGGCCGATAACATCACAATATATAGGAAGCAGTGTGTGGCAATATGGCGCCGGCAGAGCCGCCTGGATGCCTCCTCCGTCTCTCTGCGCTTTCCTCGCGCCTCTGAGTCGTTCTCTCGTCGAGGGAGTGCCGTCGACAGTGGATGAATATGTGCGCGTTATAAATGTATTATTATTATGAGAGTAACAAGAGGAGATCAATATATGAGAGGTCAAACTATTCTTCTTCTTAGCGATTCTTCGAAGCAGCGCGATGGTCAAATTACAGTTTGCCATTTTCTTACACAGCCCCTTGCATTTTCATTGAACTCCGCAAGGTCTTTTGAGCTGCAGAGGTTCGGTAGTAGAGCACAGACAAGGCAGTGTTCCATAGTATGGTCCGCTTCTCCACATTTGCAGGTGGTTGGGCCGGTCTTGTAGCCCCATCTGACTATTTATTTGGTGATACTCTTCATCGGCAGTGTTGCACAAGCACAAATACTGACGAAAAAATCTCAACGCATTCATCAATAGCATTGCCTTAAAATGAAAACAAATATATAATAGGTAGTGTTTCAGGCAATGGTACTTCTTTGGGAATGGTCCATGACGTGCGATGAAGAAGGGCCATTGCCTGCCCACGGAAAGGTCACAAATCTACTTTCTTTACCGGCTTAAACAGCAACGCTCGTTTGACTTACAGTTGGCATGCTGGTGTATATCATGTTGGCATGTTTGTGTGATCCACCAACCCTTGTTTTAAGTAGCTCGTGTATTCTACCGTGCTTGATAAAACAGAGCTAAAGGCAGCTCCGACCAACTAATACTGTGCACGTATTTTAATAGAGATCCTCTGGCTGGCAATGTGTACAAGTTTATGCTAATTACTCACTGTCTCAGTCAAACAGTGACATTGGAATGGTGCCGGAGAAATGGATGTTGTTATGTAACTGTGGCCAAGCTGCCACGACACATCTTTGTTTCATTCATTCATTGCATAAAAACAAATGTAAAGTGCATAAAAAATACAACTCACCATTACGCTGAATTATCCGGTCATTTTTCAAAATAAAACATCTTTCAGACTGATAATAACATATTTTTTTTTATTCATTCTTTCTGTGCGGCCCGGTACCAAATGACCCACGGACCGGTACCGGTCCGCGGACCGGTGGTTGGGGGACCACTGCTCTACAGGGTCGCGGTGAGCCAGAGCCCATCCCGGCAGACACAGGGCGCAAGGCAGGGCCAATTAACCTAGGCAGCATGTCTTTGCACCGTGGGAAGAAACCGGAATACTGACGAATACGCACGCGGACATGGCGAGAACATGCAAGCTCCGCACAGAAAGGCCACCTGAGCCGGGAGTCGAACCCGGGCTCCTTCTTACTGTGAGGCAGCAGTGCTACTCATTGCGCCACCCTGCCGCCGTGCCGAGAGGGGGGTGGCTTCGGCAGCGGTGACCGTGACCGCGCGTACGTCTTGGGATCATTTTCGCGGTTCGTCGAGCAGGGCAGCGGGGAAAAGTCCTGCGATGTTTTGTTGCTGCAAAACCGTAGCAGCCGGTTGAGATTTCGGCCGTGTGACACGATTGACACGCGCATGTGTAAATATTTCCACTCTGCGGCCGTCACTCATTCAATCGCACTGACATGGGAAATGGATTTCAAAGCACAAGCGCACACACGCGCGCGTTCACACAGGCCCAGGCGCACGCACACACTGCTCCCTACAAACTCTCCCGCACGGAGACAAGTCAAACAAACAAGACAAACAAACGATAATAATAATAGCGTTTTATATAGCGCCTTTCACCCGAGGGTCACAAAGCGCTGCTCTTCCGGAGCTGTTCTTTCGGGATAGTTGTGTATTAGCAGGCATTGGGAAGCTTCCAACGTGGGAAGGGAAACGTCACGAGGGAGAGACGGACAGCGCTCAGTGACACGGCTATCCCGAAAGAGCAGCTATGAAGAGCAACCATCATGAATCGAGCAGTGAAAACTTACATCAGCGCAAGTCAAAAAATACGTTCATTCCAAATGTGAAACTTCACAAATTACTTACTGCGCGGCATTCGTTAAATTTGTGTCAATATTCTGGAGGTGCACGCACACACACCGCTCCCTTTACAGTTTCATCACCGTGGTGACATCCCAATGCGGCGTTTGATAGCTTTGTGAATACTCTACGGGTGTCATGTGTGCCCTGATGTTTGAAGAAAATCAGAGCATCATGGCTGTATTAAATATATATGAGCCTAATGATCCCTAACCCTGGGGCTTATGTAAGCTTTTCGAAAAGCAGTAGCCACTTTTCCCCCCCCACCCACTTGTCAAAACTAGTCCAACCAGAATGAGAAGTGTATTAGCAGGCGTGTAGGGTGGCTAAATGTGCTGTGGGTAATCTCGCGAGCTGCGAAACGGACTCAAACTCAGCTCGGTTGGTGGACTTTGCGCCGGGGTGCCAAGTTTCCGCATTGTGTCGCCGTGTCACTGTGTCACCCCGATGTTTGCGTAGCTGTGCAAGGTAGCGGCTATTTCCAATGATGCCCTTGTTGAACTAATAGGATGGTGCGCGTGAGAGTTACAGTCGATTATTTATTTATCGGCACAAGAACCGTTTTGGCAGGAACTCGTCCGTGCAGAGGTGGCCAAGATGCCCCCGATTCCCACGAGAATGCACAAATATTTGTTTTCGTAAAATAATTATTTACGTTCTTCGCGGATTCATCTGCGTGCGAGGAGAGGGGGAATAAAACAAAAAATGCCTCGGAATTGTCAACGGAATTTAACTGCCGCCAAGTCCTCCCCCCACCGTTGTCTTTCGTATCAGATTAACGGTTTCAAAATAGAGCCGGAGTTTTTACGTCTCGCTCAGGCTTACAACGCAAGTGCATATTCATAGTGAGGCTGTGCTTATGTCGTTTGTAAACCTTTGGCTGAATTAAGGCGCCTTGGCTCCGCTATACCGTTCTGCTAACTGTCTGTAATCGTTGCGGCGAGGATTTGACGGGCTGTGAGGTGGCCGGGAGATCGCGGTGCAGCTCGTGAGTTTGTGAACCCATCTGTGCAGACCTCGGTGTATTATGGTCCCTTTCTTTCAGGGCACTTCCAGTTTTCTCCTATACAGAGCCAAAACCTTTTAATCATCATGGGATTGACTTAACGTCCGAATGCAGGACCCTGCTCTTAAAGTCTCGGCACACTGAGGCTTTCCTCGATAAATAAATGGTTTTCCTATTATTACAGTAATGATTATGACGAAGGGCGGCACGGTGGCATAGTGGGTAGCACTGTCGCCTCACAGCAAGAAGGTCCCGGGTTCGAATCTTGGCTCGGGGGGCCTTTCTGTGCGGAATTTGCATGTTATCCCCGTGTCCGCGTGGGTTTTCGCCGGGCACTCTGGTTTCCTCCCGCCGTCTAAAGACATGCTGCCAGGTTAATTGTCGGTACTGACTATAATGTCTCCAGGCGCCCTGCGATAGGCTCCGGCTCACCACGACCCTTCTTCTTCTTTGCGATTCTTCGAAGCACGATGGTCAGCTTCTGGACATCGTTGTCTCTCAGCTCGGCTTCGAAGTGTTTGGTAGAATTCGCAGGCAACTCCAAGTATTACCTGACAGGGATCGCGACGTGAACGCTATATCAAGCTGCTCCGGATGGAGGTGTTTCCGCGCCGTGTCGATCGTGGGGATCGAGCTCGCTTCATCACACCGCTCACTGAAGGTTGCAGGGGGAGGCGGCCCAGGACGGCTTCAATCATCACTTGTCGCTGACGTTGAGCCACGGCCCAGAAACAGTCTCTGGTCACCAGGTTTACAGTGCCAAGTGGACTCAACGCTGCGCCACAGCTTCCCGTCTATTAATACATCAAACGTATATATTCATATCTTAGCGTCAAGAAACAATATCTGGCCAGGTTGGCATACTTATCAAATAATCATTGTGTGGCTGGCATACTTATCAAATAATCATTATGCCATCTTAGCCCATAATCCATGCAGGGTTGATAAAAAAAAATGAACAAAATCTTGGTGAGTTGTTATAAACCGGTAATCCTAGCGAGAGACTGTCCGGCCAGCATATGAATGTGTAACTTCCACCACTGGCTCAGGCCCACCGATGTAAATTAGCATTGCCCATGTTTTGTTGAGCACGGGGACCACTCGGACATTCACACAATAGATAATCTAATTTGCCCAAGAGTGACAATAGCCGGCTCCGAGTCATGGGAACCTGTGATATGGAGTGGAGCAGTCGCCAGAAAGGATCGGCTTCCCTCGCCCAGGACGATTGCTCTTTGTCACTCCGAGATTGGGTTTCAATGCAGAGAACCCATTGAAGTAAAGGGAGAGATTGGGGCCACCCAGCGTTGAGTCTTGTGCCCTTTCTCTACCCATCCTTCCCTCCTAATTGTTAGGATGGTGCTTTATCCAAAGTATAGTACCACCCACATACTGTGTAGAGAGAGAATCGCTGTTTCAGGATAGCCGTGTCGAGTGTTGTTCCTCTCTCCTCGACGACGTTTCGCCTCCCATCGTCAGGCTTTTTGTAGCCGGCAAGAGCAGTTCATAAGAGTGATTCATATACATCGATCCGTGGAAACCTACATCAATAAATATGTCGGGAGAGTTATTAACTTTACATCCTCCCATAGTCCAAAGACATGCTGCTGCATAGGTTAATTGGCCTGCGGACTAAATTGACCCCGGTGCCCTGTGATGGACTGGCGTCCCATCCTCGGTATTGCCCTGCCTTGCTCCCTGTGTCTGCCGGGATAGGCTCCGGCTCACCGCAACCCTGTACAGGATTCAGCGGTGTCTGACAATGAATGAATGACTGAATATATTAAGCTCGTTTTCACGCTGAATGGTAGTTCGACTGCGAAGTCCGGGCACTTGTGCCCAGCACTGCACACGGTGTTTGCGCGTGTCACGCAGTGCATGCGTGTGGGCGAGACATGGATCTGTAACAGTAACAGATGCGGTTTGATATGCCCATGTACCCCGCTAGCCTGCCAGTCGGGTTTAAGCAAAGCACGCAGGGCAGGTCATAAAGGAAACCGGCAAACATTGCTAATGTACATGCAAGTCATCGTCTCAAGGCTTTAATGTTTGCGATGGGGAACACGTTCAAAGAGAAAAGGAACTGGTCATTCGAGATGTATTGGGAAGATAATCTGTAATGCACACTCGGCGTGCGATTGTACACATAT
Source organism: Geotria australis (assembly GCA_036362915.1). Taxonomy (NCBI): domain Eukaryota; kingdom Metazoa; phylum Chordata; class Hyperoartia; order Petromyzontiformes; family Geotriidae; genus Geotria; species Geotria australis. The sequence goes on from JAZEWU010000014.1 coordinate 7,911,137, forward strand.
TTCCGTGACACAGTGCTCAAAACAGGATTTTTATGGAGCACGTCAGCTCACTGAGATTTTCATCGTCGCGAGCGATAACGACCAAACATACCCCGTGCAATAATATCGACATCATCATCATGGTCCTCATCATCATTTCATCGTAACGCTACATCCTTTTTTCACTTCGGGACTGGCTCTGGCCATAGGAATGTGGAATTCCCACAGTTACCTCCAGAGTGTCAACAAAGATGAGGAACTGCCATACATTGAGTGCAATATTTAGACATTTGACCGGAAACTTTTTGTTACTATTTATAGAAACAATATGAATCTTTTGGACGTATTGTGCGACACAATGTGCTGTGGGCATTTGAAAGCAAAGAAAATCAGGTAACGGACAAGCACCTTTGTTGGAGGAAATTCCACATTCTTGTGGTGGGGACCAGGATACAAATATCCTAACCGCTGTTGCCCTCCCACAGGCGGGTACACACTTTTATCGACCGTAGAGGAATCCCGAATACATTGGTTTCCAATCAGGATTTAAGCTCCTAGCATTCTGATTGAGGCAGATTTTGTAAACACATTGCCGTACAACGACACTATAAATACAATAACGGAATATCAACATTTCGTACACCGTGCGTCCGCACGTTCGAGTAAATGTGCCAAACCCGCGCGCGGGCAGGGCTTATTCTCACTGCGGCATGAGCTACGAACCCAAACATCTTTGTTCAGCTGCCCTCCTCGGCTAACATCAGTGGCGAGTGATATCTGAGCCACCGGTCGCGATCCCCCGTGCTTCACCTGAGCCAGCACGCTGACCAGCGGCACGATACGTGGTCAAACAAACCCGCAGCACCCTCATGGCGCCAGGGGTGCTCCGCCGTCTAGCAGTGGGGTCACGTCGCGCTGGATGCTAAATAAATACATTCGCTTAAATGGGGTTCACTTTATTTAATAGTTATAATAATAATAATAGCATTTTATAGAGCGCATTTCACCCGAGGGTCACAAAGCGCTGCACGACGACAGAAAAAAAAAACTAATAAAAACTAAAGCAACAAAAAAATAATGAAGGCTGCTTCGAATACACTGAAAGGTCGTTTATTTTAATAACAATAATAATAATTTTATATTTATAACGCGCG
>JAZEWU010000014.1:7912360-7933478 GCA_036362915.1 Geotria australis
CTATCAGCCTGCGTGCTTTTTCCCTCCATCCCCGGAGGCTTAGTTTTGCACAGCGCGTCATGACCTTTGGGTGAAAGGTGCTTTCAAAATGCAAATTATTACTCGTAAAGTAACAATGTATGTTTAGGGATAACATCCTTTGGTCTGGCAGTTGCTTGCCAATTAAAACAATCAATGGAATCCTTCAAAAAAGCAGGAAATTGGGTACATTACTGAAACATTATATTATTATTATTACTCAATGGTATATATGTGCGAGTGATGGGCGTATACGATTCGAACCGGAAATGTCTCACAAGACTGGTCACTAAGTGCAGCTATTAGGTGACCTTACAGAGGGTTGATTGATTGACCCTGAGCAAGCTTTCCTGACTAGCTAGTGTTCTGACCAGGGCACTTTCCTGTCTCCACTCATCATGAGTCTTCTGGCTAGAAGCTAGAATCCCTTGCATCAATGTCTCAGCATCCAAGTCCTTGCTCGGACCTTCCTCGTTTTCTCCGTGACCGTAATGACTCATACGGACTGAGAGAGCGGAGCAGAGAGAGAGGTGCAGTGGTTAGCGTACTGCGCTACGAACCCGGCCACCTCATTTCCTATCCCGTCCACAACTAGCGTAAGTGTTGTGGGCAAAAAAAAAAAACACTCATTAATTATTTGGCCGATAGCATCCTAATATATAGGAAGCAGTGTGTGGCAATATGGCGCCGGCAAAACAGCTTGGCTGCTTCCTCCGCTTCTCTGCGCTTTCCTCGCGCCTCTGAGTCGTTGTCGCGTCGGATGAGTAACTTCGACAGTGAATGAATATGTGCGCGTTAAAAAGGTAAAATTACTATCATTATTAACTCAACCATTCCTTGGTCACCCTTTCAACAATCTCCTTTGACCAGTTTGGTGATGTATTGTCAAAACAACGCCGTGACTGGCAAGGCATTCTTCCAGCGGTGGATTGACAAATGGCTACAAATTATTATTATTATTATATGAACGAGAGCCTTTATCACCTTGCTGGCGTCTACACAATTAATTCAGGATTGTAACCACCTCCTTCATCATTGTGCCACGCGTCTCTACCTGCTTCGCTCTCATAGCGCGTGTGTGTTACTGCAATGCGGCACCCCTGAGACCCTGTTACATTTGGACGTTGTGTGATTTCCACCTGTTTTTAAATGTGTGTAATGTGCTTATTGTAGTGTTTTCCCGAGCTTGTAGCTACTGTGTCGGCTCCTGCTTTGTTTGGACAATTCTAACCCCTCGGTTTTAACGATTAGATCTGTCTGCAGGAGTGTGCGTGTGTGTGTGTGGTTCGCGCAGGGTGGTGAAACCTGGTCGGGCGCTATGTACTTTTCCCACTCTGCCGCTTGTCATCTCTGCGTGTTTTATTATTGCCCTTGCGCTGAGTGATTTACATGACAAATTGCCCCCGTGGGGTCAGCCTCTGAGCCGAAAACTTGACTCGTTGCCCACCGACTCGCTTTATTTATGCATTAGCCGGTGCCTGCCGCGCGTACCCCTATAAATCTTTTATTTGCGCTCCATCATGCATGACAAAATGCTAAATTAAACAGTATCGGGTAATTTGGGGAGGTAATATTAAACCACTGGGCAAACTGCTCCGTTCACAGTTGGCTTTGCGCTTCTGAGGGTAAGATGATGTGTGGCTCTCGGTCTCACTCGCCCAGGGTATCGTGAAAGGCTCTCGAGAGAGCACGCGCGGACGGGGAGAGCCTCCGCGGAGATGGAGCGCTGCGGTCGGTTCGTGCGCGGGAGCGAGACGCTAGATCCGTGAGGGGTGGCAACGATGTCGGGAGGCCTTCATTCAGCGGTGGATAGACCGTAGCAAATGTTGATGACGCCGAGGATGGCTGTGAAAACACCTGCTGAAAGGAAAGCCATCCTGGAACTGCGGTAGTGTGAACAGCTTAAGCCTACCCTCCTTCGGTGGGATAAGTTCTCATCCAGCCTATCCCGGCAGACACAGGGCGCAAGGCAGGGCTATACACAGGATGGGACGCCAGTTCATCACAGGGCACTGGGGGGCAATTTAGTCTGCAGGCCAATTAACCTATGCAGCAGCATGTCCTTGGACTGTGGGAGAAAACCGGAGTGCCTGCCGGGTTCTCACACTTGTTATGTAATGTGGAGATATTGCTTGCCAATGTGTGTGTTTGACTACATTCTGTGAAGGCAGTCAAGTGGTTGCAAAGCGGTTAACGTACTGCAATATGAACCCGGCGACTTGAATTCAATTCCCGACCATTGCAAACATCAGTGGCCAGGGAAACAAGTCTTGAGACCCAGTTGTGTATTTCAGGATAAAAGGGCATTGTTATTGGGGGGAGGGGATAAAAAAAACACTGCAAAATTACTGACTCGTTATGACCTCCAACTATTGAAAAACGTCCTTCTCTGGGCATTCTTATGCGACCACTGCAGCGTGCGCTTTCTTGCTCGGTGGGTGGCTAACTTTGCCGTTTGCGTCGGCCGATTAATTAATCAGACTCTGCATTTCCCAAATTAAGCGCTAAACTAATACGTTTAACATTGTTTCATTGTGTGGCTATTGATGAACCAGGTGAAGTGAAGGCCGCAGGTGAACACGATTCTGTTTCAGCTCGAAGCCTGAGATTTGAACCGTGGCTTTCACTCGCGTCGGCTCGATTCGCCGACGCGCAGGCATTAGCATCGGACCCTACAGCCACGCAGCCTTCTCTATAGGTTTCCCAACGAAGGGAAAAATGATCCCTTTCAAAGGGCTGCATATAGACTGCGGCCCTTTGTATTTAAAACTCGACTCACTCGGGTAACGTTTCTTGTAATTTTACTGAGCGGGAAATTTACTTACTCTTCTAAACACATTATGTGCTTTTACACAGCGGGTATCTAGGCCAGGTGGCACTGTTGTTCGAATGTTCCACTCAGTCGGAAGGCACAAGTTTAAATCTGGGTCAGGGGTTCGATTCAATCCATCATCCCTTGGGGGATTATAAAATGCATAAGTTGTGGAAAGTCAGCGGTGGTCTTTTGTTGGAGGGAGGTTGTTGACAACCTCTCTGCAGTGTCGTTACAACAAATACCAGGTTTTGGAAAGTGAGTAATGGCTGTCAGATATACTCGTCTCCACCATGGGAATGTGGAATGGGCTTAACTGGCTCAGACCTATAAATTTACTTTATTTTTTATCGTCTCACCGTTGATTTCCCACAAAATGGAACCGCTTTTCCCAACCGATGGTTGGCTGAGTTACCGCAACTGGGAATTGAACTCAAGCGTGTGCAGTCACACACCAAAACCACAGACACTCACTACTTGGTCAAAATGGCAAATCACGTTTTTTTTAATCGATACTTGCTATAGCCAGATGAACTGCAGAAAATCTTGACAAAAAGTGTGATTTTTATGAAAGCGGACACCGTCATCAATATGTGCGTCAACAGACGAGCGTCAATAATCCCTAATGTTCTCATTGCACTCGCTTCTGTCAATAATATGTCCGAGCACGGTGTCGTTAGGTCACTGCCGTTGCTGTGACTTTTACTGGAGCATTTCACCGGCTTTCCCACGCTTATGGTCTGAAAATGGTGCAATAAGGATGTTAAACTATTTTAATGACACTTCTAGCAGTGTTTACTGTCCAGCCTAACTAGAACACCTTTCAACGGCACAGATGGGTGGCAGGATGATGCAGTGGTAATATCTGCGCCTCACTGAAAAAAAAGATCCTGCCCGAGACAGTTCGCCTCCTGCCTCGGGCACCTTTCTGTCTGGCGTTTGTGTGTTCTCTCCCTTTTCTGCGTGGGTTTCCTCCCACAACAACAACAAAAAATTATCATCAACGAATTGGCTGATACATTATCATATATAGAATGCAGTGTCCAGCAAATGTTGGCGCCACCTGGCTGCGTGGCTGCCTTCCCCCCACCGCACCTTTTTGCAGTTTGCTCGCACCTCCGTATCCTTGTCTCGTCCATGACCAGGTCTGGAATTTACACGCATTATATATGATACTTATTAATGTTAACTCAGATCAAAGTCTTAAGTGTGTCCCGGATCGAATGATCCGGGACACACTCTTGATTTCCCAAAATAGTGGAATCCTTTCTGTGTATCCCAGAGAGATTCTGGGTTGAGTCCAGGCGCGTTGCAGCCGCGGGTGTTGCAGGAAAAAGTGGGAGGGATGGAATCATGTTTCTGTGAAAGTGTGGGTGTCGCAACACCCACAACACCCTCGGCTGCGATTATTATTTCTGTCAACCTTTTTCATCGCGTGCTTAATTCGCTAACCCCAGCAGCGTCTGGCCGGGATACATTACCAGACACAAGATAAGTCGCATTTCCTGCGTCCAACTAAATCTGCCAGTTTCTTGAAGTCAGAGCGACGCATCGTGACTCGTGGTGTCATCCGTCCGCGGAGCGCAGCGCGTGTCACTGACCACTTAAAAAAAAAAAACAGATTTATGCTAACCACTAAGAATCTAGTTTTCAAACGTGGTTCCGATGTTTGTCGAGTAAGATGAACCTCGGGGCTCTTTCTGGACCGCGTACAAGTTGTTTGCATTACGTGGTTTTTTTTTCCCCTTTCTCTACTCCTCCGAGCCTCTCGTGGGGTTTGTGCGGTGGTCCGTGCGGCGTGCCGGTAAGAATCGCGTGCCGCCAAAAACACGGGATACTCGAGGAGGCTTTGCCAAGAGAAAAAGTGAACGCTTGAGAGAGACCGCACAGGCCACACCTATACAGCTGTTGTTGTGTCAGCCGACGTGTGGCATTAAATGTGATATTTTAAACATACCCTGTTCTTGGCGTGTGCGTGTACAGAGGGTATTGGTCAGGGTTATAGGCATTATGGTTAAGAGGGGGGGGGGTGCTGCCGGGGTTGATGGATAGATAGATAGATGTTTATTATTACATCATGAAAAAAATACCCAACGAGCTTGCAAGCTCTTTAAAATTGCGATTGCAGACTTTGCCACGTTGATTCAGTTTCTCGGCACGGCAGTTGAAACAATCAGCGCGTTTGTACTGATGTCGGTTTTCACGGCTCGATTCATGAGAATTGCTTTTCAAAGCTGCCTCCAACGTGGGAGGCGAAACGTTGCGAGGAAGAGAGAGGGCACGCTCGACACGGCTATCCCGAAAGGGCAACTTTGCAAAACAATTCTCAATTAGCACATTCATTATATTTCCCTCTGTGTCCACCCAGTCGTATAATGGGCTCACCACAGTTAATCGATCGGCAGGTCACGTGTGGTGGGGTAAAGTGTGGGTACCTGCACCTCATTTGAGATATCTGGCTATCGTGGAAGAGTAGGCCAAACACCCTCTGGAGGGGCTCCAGAATGTGGTGTGAGCAGGGCTGCGCCTGGCACGGTGCACAAATGCTTGCTTCCTGTCCTTGCATGTCAGGAGCACGTGGTATCTGAATCTGTTCCGAATCTTCTCAAGGTCTACTCTGCCTTAAATGGGCACCTGATGTGCTGTGTCTACAAAGGGAAAACGAGTTTGGTGTGTGTGTGTGTGTAGTACTAACCGCACGACTCATTGTCCTGACATAAATTGCCCCCAGTGCCCTGAGATGCTGTAACTTGCTTATCCCTCCCCGCTGGACAACTCTTAACAATAGCCTACACAGCTAAACGCTTCTTCAAGCTTTCATAAAAACTGACTGACACTCGTAACATGTGCTTGCAGTTAGCACCTTCCAGGACTGTATGTGGGGGGCTGTAAGGTGACCTTTGTATTTGTATTTACGCGTAGCTAGCGATTAGCACATTGGGATACTCCCAGAAACTCGAGTTTTAATCTTGGCAGCGACACAAAAAACCCAGCAGTAGTTGGCATGTAAACCCGGCCTGGAGATTTCACCCGGCCGGGACTTGCCTCGATGACGGTAGCCTCGATGTACCTGGTGTGCTGTCCACACGACTCTCTTGTTCCACCGGCCTTATAACAGCTGCTGACGAACAACCGCTGAGCTTCAATATATTCTACAGAAAGGAGAATTGTACTGGCCAAGGCAAGAAATAATGTATGAATGATGGTGTCAGTTGTGAAAGGGGGGGTCAAGGTGTTGCTGGCGATGTGTGCTGTCGGAACAGTGGTGACGGAGAGCTTTGTAAGAGTGGAGAAATTCGAGCAGAGAACGTGAGCTCAAGGTTGAGAAAACATCATTATGCGTACGGCACATGGGTGGAACTCCAAAACAAAGTGTAATGTTTGGTCCGCGTGACACGTTGTGTGTCTAATTTTTAGTCCGTTGTTTTGGGTTTTGCTTGGGCATCTCTTTTGTCTCGGCAAACTGGTGCAGTGAGTAATGCCGCTGTCTGTGGAGTTTGATTGTTCTGCCCGTGTCCACGTGGATTTTCGCTAGGTACTCTGGTTTTATCCCACAGTCCAAAGACATGGTGCTGCATAGGTTACTATTAGCCTTTTGACGAAATTGCCCCTGTTGCCCTGTGATGGACTGGGTATAGCCATCTTGGGTATAGCTATGCCTTACGCCCTGTGTCTGCTGGAATAGACTTTGACTAACTGGAACCCTGTATAGATTTAAGCGAGGGGCTGATAATGAATGAGCCATTTTTTTACCCCAACAAAGCTGTACCTATAGAGGAACACTGAAGCATAATCGGTGAGATTAAAAGTTCAAGAATACTTATGTTCATTAAAACTATATTGTCTAATACAGTATTGATCACAATAATACAATTTTATTTTTTATCCTAAAAAACACAACGTTCACATAGGAACTGAATATGACCATGATGTCGATTTTTCTCCGTAATAGTTTCCTCTCCGCTGACTAACATTCCTTCGCTCGATCTCTCTGAAGCGACGCACATCAGGATCACGAGAAGCAGCCGTTCAAACCTCAAACGTGCGTGCAGGTGGGTGTGAGGGCAGGTGGCAGCCAGCTCCGTGTAAGCTCAGAAAAAAACACTCGAACTTAAACCGCGCGTGTTTAAAAAAAAAAACCCCACGCACACCCACACACGCACACACGCCCCTAACACAGACGGGCGTTCACCGGGGGCACGCACGCGGACTCGAGCACGGAACGGCAATCGCGACCGGAGGCAAGAGTTCGCAGCCGGCGCGCGAGCGGGGACCGTAAAAACTTCCGAGTCTTCGGAAAAAAACAACGGCTAAGATTCGACCGAGCGGGGGACCGTTCCGGATCGCCGTGGCGCGTCCCTTCGCGTGCCGACGCGCAGCAAACGCTGAACTCCTCGGGCCGCCGCGTTGTTCCGGCCGGGCGGGCGGGCGGGCGGGCGCGCGGCGCACTCCGCTGAGCGATTTAAAACCGCGGCTGTCATCTCGGCTGACATCCAATCCGCCGCGCGGCGCTGTGATTTACCTGACGACCGGAGAGTGCCGGGCCGAGGTTGGCTCTGCGGAGGACAGCGCGCGGTGACGGCGCGCGGTGACCTGGATGTGTGCCGCCGCGGACGAGCGGCACTGCGGTCGCAATTCGAGTTGCAGGTGTTTAATGTCGGACGTGCGTGCGAGTGTGTTTTGCGTTGGTGTGTTAAGGTACGGATTGCCGCGCGCTGTGGCAACGCGTGCTGCTTCCGTGTGTGTGTGTGTGTGGGGAGCGGTAGCCCAGTGGTTTAACGCACTGGGCTGCGAATCTGGCGACCCGAGTTCGAATCCCGCTCACGGCCATCACCAGTGACGATTTTCGGAACCGGTCTTGGGCCTCCCCTAGGTCGACTCAACCTCAAATGAGTACCTAGTGGGGTGTGTAAACATCGCCACTAGGGAGACAAAGGCGGCCGGGCGTGGTGCTGGTCACCCACCCCCTCGTGTGCTGTGTCGACCTTCATAGGTGCTCGCTAACGGCACTTGCCCCAAGTCTGTTAAGGCTATACGGGGGATCTTTGTCTTTGGGTTGAAGGTGCAGCGTACATGCTTTGGCGGTATCTCTATTTTGTGTTTGTTGTGCTTGCTGCTGTGAGTGAGACGCTGCTTATATTATTCATGTTTTAATGGTTTATATGAAGTGTTGTTTGTGAAGGAACTAATCTATTTCACTGTCCTGTGTCTGCCGGTATAGGCTCCGGCTCACAGTGACCCTGTACAGGATTAAGCGGTTTCTGACAATGGCTGAATGGATGGAATTAATCTGTTTAAAATTATTTGATTCAAAATGAATTTATTACTTCAAAATTGAATGTGTTTTTTTGTGCGGGGCACCGTTATGGTCTGAATTATATAGCTAATTTTGCATTAAGTTTCGTTTTGACTTATTATTATATCAATAGCAACATTGATGGAATCAATCTGAACTATCCTCGGGTGAAAGGCGCTATATAAACGCTATTATTATTAGTATTCTCCAGCACAAATACTGCATGTGGGAATTTGACAGTTCACGTGGTGCTCTAGATCGGGCGGTGTGTCACAGGAATGTGGAATTTCTACATGAGGACCGTCGACAGTGATTAGTCCTGTCACACGCCCATTCAACGTCATAATGCGTCTCAGTACAAACTGAACATTTCATTGTTTCCAGGATCGTAGAGGAAATGCCGCTTTACTGTCGGGGATCAATGTTTTGTAGCACGACTGCTCGTGACTTCCAGAAAAACGGTACATATTTAATCGAGCCAGCAGACATGACCTTATTTGAACCCGCGACCCCTCCCGCGTGTGAGTGAAGCACTCTAGCTGCAGCGCCACCTGCCCGGATTCGAAATTATAATCAATGTGTCGGCTGATTAAGTGCCTTTGAATTTTGAGAAGATGATTGAGATATTATCGACCGGATTAAACGACACACTGGCTCTAAAGCACGCACAACTGTAAAGGCGCAGCCCTGCAATTTCACGCTCGCACCACCGCAGTCGGTAGAGCCTCCCACTAGCGGGAGCTCTTGGGGTTGGTGGTATCCATGCTTGTTGCTCTGGGTGGACCGAAGTGGGATTTAGGAAACGCTGCCCCGGCTCGGGTGCCTTTCTGTGTGAAGTTTGCATGTTCTGCCCGTGTACACGTGGGTTTTTTTGCCGGGCACTCCGGTTTCATCCTACAGTCCAAAGACATGCTGCTGCGTAGGTTAATTGGCCTGCGGACTAAATTGCCACCGGTGCCCTGCGATGGACTGGCGTTCCATCCTGGGTATAGCCCTTCCTTGCGCCCTGTGTCTGCCCTAATATGCTCCGGCTCACCGCGACCCTGTACAGGATTACGCGTTTTCTGACAATGAATGAATGAACGAACGAATGCCCAGCGTTCCCACCGGCTCGCCGACAGAACAAAACGAACCGAACCGGCGATATCTGCCTCGCCAAGTCCGGCGCAATTGAATTCAAGCGTTAAACAGAAACAAAACTCACCCAGGTGTAATTGTTTTCTTTCTTCCCTTCGGCCGTCTCACAGAGCGGCCTTGAAGCATGGGCGGCTGAGCGAGCGGGAAATCGGAGCCGGGCGTCTGTGACGCGGAGAGACACGGGAGGATTCGAGAGGAAGGTGGAGACGCTCGCCAACGTCTCCCTGGCACACAGGTAAGGGCGCTCTCTCTCTCACTCACCTGTGAATCCACGGGTCGCTGCGTCGCCGTGTTTCTGAAAGCACCTCCCGCTGTCGCTCACCCCCACTGTCCGTGCAGCAGATGTTAAGTTGACGAGGCGGATGTGTGATCGCTGCGGCTTGTTGGCACCGTCCGTTAAGGTGATGCTGCTGCGGTTAGAGAACTTGACACACGAGTAGGAGCGATACGAGTTCAGCTTGCCGGTTTTTACGGCTCCGTGTGCGAAGCCGTTCTTTCAGTCTGTCGGTTTTTTTTATCTAAGCTGGAAGGTACCGTTGAGATGTGTAGTTCTTTTTAACAGTTGTCCAGCGGTTGCAACATCTCAGGGCACTGGGGGAAATTTAGTCCAGACAATTAACCTAGGCAGCATGTCTTTGGACTCTGGTGGGGGGGGGCGAACCGGAGTACCCAGCGAAAACCCACACGGACACGGGGAGAAAACACGCAAGCTCTTTTCGGGATAGCCATGTCGAGCGTTCCCTATCTCTCCTGAGGATGCCTCCAACGTGGGAGGCGAAACGTCGCGAACGAGAGAGAGAGAGGGATCGCTCGACACGGCTATCCCGAAAGAACTGCTTCGGAAAGCGACACGCGTTCAAATCTCGAGTCCGGGGGGTTGTCTCGGCCCATCAGTCCTCTGCGGTTGGTAAAATAGGCAGTGCTTTGTGGCAAGTCAACGATGCTGTGCTACACATTGCCTGCCCCCACCACCACTGGCTAAGGATGAGTGTTGCTCGTTTGCCTTGACGTCACGTTCACGATGGTGGTGGTGGATGTGTGGCGGTTGAGACACGGGGAATGGAGCTTGAACTTTACAGCACTCATATAATTTACCTCGCTTTTTATCGCATATCCCTTTCTCACGACAGCTTGCTCTGTGACGTGTGTATTATATGAAGCGATATTTTTAGGTTAAAATGTTTTGCCCTTTCCTAACCGAATCTCGGTTGTCCCACTGGTGTCTTGTCGTGAAGTAAAGTGTCTGTACGCAACTCTCGCAGAGCGCAAAGTCCATGTGGTTCGATAACAGCTCATAGAGATAGAATTCGGTCAACTACTTCCGCGTTTTCTGCAAGTCTTATTTATTATCTGCACGATAGGAGGTGCACTTTTTCACGCATCCCACTTTGCTTCATGACAACACAACTGATCTGAGTGAATATCATCGGAGCTGGATGGTAGGGTTAGCAAAATTTAGTGTGAACATGACATTAAATGTGTTTTTGACCGAGAAGTTATTGTACTGATGTGGGTATTCACGGCTCGATTCATGATGGTTGCTCTTCAGAGCTGTTCACGACCTTTCGCCTCCCACGTTGGAAGCAGAACATCCTGAGGGAGAGAGAGAGGGAGATCGCTGGACACGGCTATCCCTAAAGAACAGAACTGAAGAGCGACCATCATAAGCAGTTCTTGTTGACTGGGCCGAGACCATCGAACACGCTGCACTTGGGAACACGGCTTGATCAGGGCTGGCTGGAACCCAGACTCACACCCAGGATTGTATTCGTGTCAGTACAATACTCTGACTACTGAGTCACCTGGCCACTTCAGAAAACATTCGTGTGTGACGTTCATACTGGGTGTGGAACTAGACTTCCTAAGTTAAGCTGCCCTATAGCCAAATTATTACATCTACTTCTCTAGTTGGTTTCATGCCTCCAATACCAGCTGCCACGCATTACTTTAAATACTCATACTGCGAGACCATTATAATAATAATAGCATTTTATAGAGCGCCTTTCACCCGAGGGTCATAAAGCGCTGCACAAGGGCCGTGGAGAGATCGGCATGTCAACAATGACAGAAAAAAAAACAACTAATAAAAACCAAAGCAACAAAAATGTAATGATTAAGACTGAAAGGTCGTGAAACTGGTTGTCTTCAGTAAATCCACGCGAAAAAAACATTCACCGCAGCATGTTTAAATTACACATAGGTGTACATTTTTCAAGTAGAAAACAAATAAATTGTACTCTGCTCTGGTTTCTCAATATCCCTCCAGCATCGATAAAATAGAAAACAAAAAAGTTCTGGGCAGCTATTTGTAGTTGTCTGATGGATGCTTGGTCTCTGTTTTAAGAAAGTGGAATTTCTGCGACTGGCTCAAGATAAATACCAGAGATGAGCACCCGCACCATTACGGTTTCATTTGGTTATCCGTCCGACTTTGGTGTCAAACTGACACACTAATCACATTTACTGATGTAGGTTTTGACGGCTCTATATATGACAGTTGCTTTCCCAAGCTGCCTCCAACGCGGGAGGTGAAACGTCGCGAAGGCGACAGAGGGAACGCTCGACACGCCGATCCCGTTAGAAAAGCGTCGGAGAGCGTTTCTCAGACCAACCACAGTAATGTTGAAACCCCACAACTGGCTCGGGGCTGAGATGAGAACAGCTCAGGTGCTTGTTCGAGTTTGCACGCTTAATTACTGGAAACTTTGCAAATGAGACCATACGTCTCGATGGATTATCCAGGTAATAATATATTCGTACACGGACATACTGCGTTAGAACTAAAGAGGCAATTTGAATAATTTGACCTGACTGGATACGTTTCTTAGACGATTTATTAAAATGTATGAAATTCGGAGCTTTTGTTGGCAACGTTACCGCAGTTTAAATGCTGAGCTTGAGCCAGAGGCCAGACTTGGAGGTGGGTGGCCTTGCTTTACTCGCGTTTGCTGTTTTGGAGGATTACGCATTCATCCGCATGACCCCGTACAGCCTTGCTGGCTGAGAGGTTGCATACAAACCAGCTGCTTGGTAAATGTTGCATTGTCCGCTGCCAAAAGGCCCTGGCATTTTTTTAAGCGGAGCCACCTCTGCTGCTTGGCAGTGTGTGGCAAGGGCTGTCACACGCAGTTACGGATTGTTAGAATGACGATCGTGCCAAGGCTGATAAATGGCCAGCAGTGGAGTCGGATAATAATTAATCCTCATATGTGTACTGATGGTTGCCCGCGAGGAGAGCGCTTCGCCCCCCACCCCCCGGAAACACACCCGTTTCATGTGGGCGGTGCCGCCGGCTCTCGTTGACAGTTTGTTTCTCGCTTGGTGTGTGCGAGGGGGTCCCGGCGGTTTTTGTGGAACGCGCGTGCGGACCCTCCTCTCTCCTCGTGTGTGCACAATCGTGCAGCAGGAGAGAGGCTCCCGGTCTGCCGCTGGCAGGCCGTGGCCCGCAGACGCCGCTAGTGAGTCGGGCGAGCCGCCGAGGCTGGGCGCCCGGTCACCGGCGGCGTGCTTTCCGAGATCTTCGCGAAAGCCCGCCAGCTACCTGGTTGATCCTGCCAGTAGCATATGCTTGTCTCAAAGATTAAGCCATGCATGTCTGCGTGCATGGCTTAATCTGCAGCTCTTTCTCGATTCCGTGGGTGGTGGTGCATGGCCGTTCGTAGTTGGTGGAGCGATTTGTTTGGTTCATTCCGATGGTTCCTTTGCTTGGATAACTGTGGTAATTCTGGAGCTAATACATGCTGACGAGCGCTGACCTCCGGGGATGCGTGCACTTGTTGGACCAGGGCCAGTGCGGGCTCGTCGATGGACCTCCGTGGATGCGTGCACATAATTGACCAAGCCCTATACAGGCTCGTCAGCGATTTCCCGGGAGGCGGGCACTTATTAGACTGAATTGCCACAGGCGCCCTGCGATGGACTGGCGTCCCATCCTGGGTGATCCGCTGCCTTGCGCCCCTTGCTTGCCGGGATAGGCTCCGGCTCACCGCGACCCTGTATAGGAGTAAGCGGTTTCGGAAAATGAATGAATGAATGAATGTGTACTGATAAAATAATTATAATTACCGTCATTCTGGCAGGCTTTCGGTGTAAGTGGTGGCAAAAATGGGTAACGTTTGTTCAAACCATCAATTACGATTTTTGATTGAACAAGAATGTGTCGTTCGTGTGCCGTGTCTGGAAGGATTATTGTTTAAAAATTCTTCTGATTGGAAATAAATAGCGAGTTTGGAAGTGACATAATGTTCAAAAGTAATAGACGGAAATAACAATTACTTGCAGCCTTCTGTCAGGCGGCAACTGGTTGAGGGCCTTATGTTGTTTGACACGCGAGGTTGTTGTGTTTTTACTATACTTCACCGCACCTGTCAGGTTTGGTGATGGTGAGCGCGTTGATGGGCGGAGAAGGGGTGAAGGACCGTTTGAGATGTCACTTCACCACCGATGTTGGCCGTGAGGGGAATGATCTCTTCACCGATAGCCACGTTCAGTCCGCTGCTGGATCGCTCGTGGCTGGATGGTTCTCGGCAGTGTGTGCGAGCCACGGTTCTGCTACTCCACCCCATTTTTCTTTCAAATTATTCTTATATAATTGATCACTTAGGCTCCGGCTCACCGCGACCCTGTACAGGATTAAGCGCTTTCTGAACATGGATGGATGGATAATTGAGCACTTACATCGATTATAGCAAGTTGAATCACGTACTTGGTTTATTTGGCCTTAAACACAACGGCACTATACTGGAGGCAGTGCAGAGCGATCCGTGATGTCTGGCTACTGCTGTCGTCACGTGAACTCAAGCTGCTGGTACCGTTGATTATCCCTCTTAAGTGCTCTCTGAATCATTTTCCGGTTTATTTTTAACTAAACATTAATAATAAAACAAAAAGTCACACGTTTGTAATTCAGTCACAGACCGGAATGTGATTACATACTGAAAACAAAGCAAGAATACATAATTATTATAGTCAACTGCTTTGGTCGCATAATTAAGATGACTCATTGCTTGCAGTGTTACTCTCGCTGCAAATGGCCATTTTATTCGGGGGATATTTTTCGTTGTTGGTGTGGGTAGTGAGGGCAATTCACGCACTTACAGCAGCCGCGTGACAAGTGTATTATTTTGTGTGTTGCAGTAGAAAAAGGGATTCCCATTACCTGGCCGAAATTGGTTCAAATGGAGTTTAGGGAAACGCTGCGGCACAGAGAGTTAGTTCATCTTAAAATATACCTGTGGAACACAGCCCAGTCGAATTCGATTCGATTCTTCGAAGCGTGATGGTTATATGACAGTTTCCCATTGCAACAAGTTATTTCGGTGCAGACAGCCCTTCAACATTTAGAGATATAATAGTCAGTACTGGTCTTAAAGGCGGCGGGCATTGGCCTCTCTTCTTGCTCCAGACTGAGGGGCTTCTGGCATCTGTTGAGCTTCTGGACATCGTTGTCTTTCAGCTCGGCTTCGAAGTAATGAGAAAACGAGAGACAGAATATAAAGATTTGACTGGGAATCTAACAGGTGCACACATGCTAGGAAAGGCTAGTGAAGTCACACGAGCAAGTTTAACAATTGCATGCACCAGGGCGGAGTATGCAATCGAAAGTTCTTGAGTAATATCATAGGCAGAGATAAACAGAAGGTCATGATCACTGATGTCTGTGAGAAAGGACACGCCATATTACGAGAGAGAAAGATGTCCAGTTGTGAGTCGAGTGCTCTGCCATCGCTTCCGCCAGTCGTGATTCATCTTACCACACTTTTTGTTTGACGTTTGTTACAGTTGAACCGTGAAGCAAGTGTTTAAGTGGGTCAGTTGTGAGCATAGTGACTTAAATAACCAACCTGCCCAGTGTTCTGTGAAAGGGCACCAGCCCGTCTATCAGCTAGTACGTGAACGTGTACACTGCAGATAAAATGCACATCGGTCGCATGTGGTATCTGATAGGACACTCGGCGGTAGCTTTACACCTCCCAGTGGTTGTGAGTGGCTTTGGTCTACTGAATCCTCTGCCTTCTTGCCACGGTTACCCAGGTTCCCCATTAAAGTGTTGTTTTATTTACATTCACTTTTAATATTTTTAATGCTTGGACTGCTGCCACCGCGACCCTCACCAGAACAAGCGGTTTAGAAAACGGATGGATGGATGGATTTTTAATGCTCTCATCAAAAACTAGGGTGAATTTTGGGAGTGGCAGCCCGATGAGCCAAGATCGAGGTTTAAAATCACTCACGATTCGAATGGATTTTCGAGTGCATTGAATGCATGATCTCTGTCTCATTTAACAATGACAGCATCCCCAACAAAATACAGGGCTTTTGGTGTATGTAAACAATTATTCCAGCCAAGTGGTTGTCTGCTCAGAGCAATAGACACACTTTGGCGGATGGGAGTTACAATTATGGCTGGAGGTCAACTCAGCCCATCATTCCACTGTCAGTACATTGAGTACCACTTTTGGAGAACTCAACCTGGGTTGTCTCTATGTATAGGCTGGATCCTGGCCATAGGAATGTGGAATATCTGGCTTAGGCCCAACAGTGAGATGGGCACCATGGCTCATCGTTTTAAAACTTAAAACAAAATGTATGGCCATTGTTGACTTCCCACAAAGTGAATACTCAGTTTGTAAACTCCAAAAAAGATGATTAGCTAAATCAGCCCACGTGGCCAGAGGCACATCCCGTTTCTCTGGCATGGCTCATTTCTGTCGCAGCACTTCCACACACTCTCAAACAATAAATCACGTTGCATTTAATTTTTTACTTGGTTAAATTATAATTTAGTGGCATTATTCTCTGCTAGTAGCCAGGCCAAATTGTAATTCCATATTCCAATGGTAGTAGCAGCCTCCCCAGATAACTAAATCTGCTTGAAGTAAGAAAAGTTTGTTGAACCCAAAACACTTGTACAGCACTCTGTGACCTTTGAGTGAGAGGTTCTCTTCAAATGTGAAAGATTATTATTATTATTATTACAGTACACACTGTAGGCGTGGGTGTGGGCCAAGGCAGATAGAAATAAAAGTTGGTTAGAAAATAAACAGGTTTCACGTAAACATCCAGAAGACCTTTCACGCTTAACACATTTTCTCAGACCCAATGCGTGGCGTGTGCGGCAGCAAGGTCTAGCGAGTAGGTGGAATGCAGGCTTTCGGCCTGACTTCATTGTTGGGAAACAAGTTAAACAAAGCGTGCAATTGTTATTGCATATCTTTTCTTGTTGTTGTTGTTGCTCTTATCTGCTAAAGAGAACTCCATCACATGTCGGCTTCCTGTATTGCGCTGTTGTATTTTTTTTTCTTATTTTGACAAGCTGTCACAATACCTGCCAACGCTGTGTACATGCTCAAAACACAGCGGGTTTGAAGTCCCTCTCTCTGTTTTTAACTTCGACCGTGGGTTTTTTTTTTTTAACCCGCCTTAGCCGCGTGTAAAATTACACGCAGGTGGTCAGGAAACTGCTTGCGTCGCGTGACATTTTTAGCAAGCTGCCCGGATAAATAAGAGCTGACTTATTGTTTGTCGTCTGCTGCGTTAAAGCTGAAAAGGCAGCCAAATGATCTTCTAAAGAGACCACCGCAACAAGCGAGCACTAAACCCAGCGGACCTCTTGATAATATCCATAGTGAAGCTCTGTTTGTGAGTTTAGGCCATGTGAAAAAGTGTGTAAGTGTAGTGTACCCGTCGATATGTTGGAGCAAACGAGCGAGCACACACAGCACTTACCTTAAAAGATGGTACCGACGTTTCGCTGAGACTTCCACTCAGCTTCATCAGCCTACGAGTTAATTTTATCTCTTGATAATGCTTTGCAAAAAGGTGTCCATTTAGTGTTTAAAAGTGTCCATTTAGTATTTAAAGATCTTAACACTTTTTCTCATTGCCGGAAAGGGTTAAACCTCGTATATTCTACATTACTAATAGTACAATTTATAACGCGTGCAGCCTTGCACGACGCAGTCCTCAACATCCCATCCAAAGGACAAAGGTCCTCCGTATAGCCTTAACAGACTGTAGGGTCAAGTGCCGTTAGCGAGCACCTATAAAAGTCGACACGGCACACGAGGTGGGTGACCAGCACCACGTCCGGCCGCCTTTGTCTCCCGAGTGGCAATGTTTACACACAGCACCAGGTACTCATTTGAGGCGGAGTCGAACTAGGGGAGGCCCAGGACCGGTTCATAAAATCGCCACTGGTGTTGGCCGTGAGCGGGATTCGAACTTGGGTCGCCGGTCTCGTAGCCCAGCGCGCTAACCACTGAGCCACGAGCAGTCCTCAACATCCCATCCAGACACTCACTCGGCACCAGCAGCACCGGTGACCGTTTCAACAAAGACACCCCGTCGAAACAGCACCATTCTGCCATCGTGCCATTCACACCGGGCACAGGGGCTCACTGTGCCACCGCTATGACCGGGTTGAATGGATGAATGAACACAATTAGATCTCTCAACATTCTAAGCAAGAGTATATTGCTCTTCCACAGTTCCGCGAGGCTGGACATATTATGAACAAGTTCACACATCAAAACGCTGCTTTGCTGGGGGCTTTAAAATCCGTTTTACAGATGTAACAGCACAACAGCATGCTCTGTTAATTCCCACCAGCGTTAACTAGTTAGCATTGAGAGTTATCACCCCCTTGCAAATCGGTTCATGGGCCATTATGCCAGCTACTTGACTTCCCAGCTATCTGTCCTATGGAAAACGGTACCAAATTGTTAGTCATATTGCATATTTTGAGGATGGTGCACTTTGACTCCTCTCAAGATGCTGTCGTTACGCCAGTATTGGTTTGTAACACGGTCCAGCACCTTGGGTTCTGGACACTCAGCATTTGGCGCTGTTATCATTGACTCCATACATCCTAAGAGCCACGTTATTTAAAATCCTTAAGCCATATTTTTAGCCGGTAGTGGCCACACGCATATTTCATTTAAGAGCTAGCCCAGGGGGCGATTTGTGAGGCAATAAAGGACAACTTCGGATGTACAATCTTATCGGGAGAAATTCCATTTGCTTTTCCCACGTACTCCTGATTGTAAAGTTTCCGTTAAAAGTGAGCGGGAGGAAGTATTAAGATAACTGTGATTAACAGTGGCAGCTGCTTTGATTGTTCACATAATGTCAGTAGTTAAAACAGCAATTGTTTAATAGAGATACAATAATGGATGTTTTTGTTCTCGTGCGTAAAATTGGTTGTATATGTATTTAGAAATACAAAATACAACTTTTGCCAATCCACTGCTGGGCCTCAGGCCGCTGGGCTCGTAGCACAATCCACTCATCCCTCCGCTAATGCTTCACAAGAGTCGAGTAACTCATGGTCAAGGTTTGTATACATCAGCCAATCAAGGCTCATTTGCTGCTTCGCGATTGTGGTGATGATATCTGTAAACTTTAACTGTGTGCAATTCTGCATGCATAAATAGCCTCACTGCGTATCAATCTTCAAAATCAGGAGCGCCCTTCTCAGAAAACTTGGTCAATTTATTATAATGATGATACATACAATTTATAATGAGCACATATTCATTACATTTCGAAGTTTTTCATTTGAAAAGAGAGCGACAATTTATTGTTTGAGCAATTTTATTCATCGAGAGACCGGATAAGTTGGACACAACCTGCACATTGAAAAAGAAAACACTCAAAATGCACAGATAATGCTCTACTGCTTTACGCTGATCACCTCATTGCCCGACAAGTTGTTAACCTCGTGTACAATTGACGACAAGGCACCGACCCTTCCTCCAAAGTGCCGGATGGCAGAAGCCGTGGGGATTGTAACTCCGCGTGTCAATATTCCTCCCATGATCGAGGCAGCATCGCGATACCGTGACACTAATCTTCATTTGTGGCCACGAGCCAGCGGCGCAAACTCAACATTCTCATGGCCGGGGAGGGCTAGTCTCTTCAGCGAACTACTGTTAACTTCTAACAAATTATCACAGCCTCATATACGCCCATATCAAACGTTCAGTGTTAAGTCGTTAACCCATACTGGATCATTGTGCACGTTCGACGCGCTGCTATTGCAATGCGAAGTTGCTGGGTTCAGGGTTAGGTTCACTGTTCGGGGCGCCTGCACTCTTGTCTTAGGAATTTGACGGCTTCAGAAACCACTGCTTCCCAACTCCGGGATATCACCGGTATCCTAACCAGAGGCCCTCTAATCACGCCGGCATTCGATGGCACCACGTGAACTATTTTTCCCACCGAATCTTATCGGTGGCTTCGTGACACCGTCAAGCAGGCGATTATAGACCGCGACTTTGGCTCCCTCGGTTGTGTAATTCTTTTAACGATCATGGTTTAGTAAGTGTCACTCCCACACAAAGACAAAGATCCCCTATATAGCCTTAACAGACTGTAGGGACAAGTGCTGTAAGCGAGCACCTATAAAGGTCGACACGGCACACGAGGGGGTGGGTGACCAGCACCACGCCCGGCCGCCTTTGTCTCCCTAGTGGCGATGTTTACACACCGCACTAGGTACTCATTTGAGGCTGAGTCGACCTAGGGGAGGCCCAGGACCGGTTTCAGAAAATCGTCACTGGTGTTGACCGTGAGCGGGATTCGAACTCGGGTCGCCAGATTCGTAGCCCAGTGCGCTAACCACTGGGCTACCGCTCCCCACACAGTACCTTATATAACAAGCGTCCGCGCCGATTTATGTCTCTTTGTCCCTGATGATGCTAGCTGTAATGCCAGCGAAACGTCGGTGTTATCTTTTGAGGTAAGTGATGCATGTGCTCATTCGTTTCCTCCGGTATATCGACGTGTGCACTTCACTTACACACCTTCTTCACATGACCTAAACTCACAAACAGAACCTCACTATGAGTAAGTTTACGCAGTGACTTGGGAATGGATGCCTGGGGTCATTCCCTAAGGTGGCGGTCATGCTGTACACCTGCCTGTCTTTCGCTCAAGCGACCCTTTCCGCAGCACTGTTTGTATTGACACGGCGATACTGGAACAGCTTTTCAAAGTTATCTCGCATGAGGATTACGCGTGAATGTTGCTGTCCAAGGTTGCTGGTTGATGTGAATGTGCCTGCATGATCGTGAGGGCCTTTGTGTTCACCAGCATGTGTGTGTTTAAGGTGCACTTGTTTTTATCAATGTGTCCGCGTTGTTGTGGTAATGGGAGATCTGTTGTAGGATGCATTCCCACTTGGTCCAGCCCACATACCGATCTGCGCGGTCAAAATTGGTCTCGGCGCCGTTATGAATACCTCTCGCTAGCAACATTGGTCAAGGTAGAAGCGTTCACGTCTCGATCCCTGTCAGGTAACACTTGGTATTGCCTGCGAATTCTACCAAACACTTCGAGGCCGAGCTGAAAGACAACGATGTCCAGAGGCTGACCATCGTGCTTCGAAGAATCGCAAAGAAAGAAAGAAGCAACTTTGGTCTCCTGAAAAGCACTTCTTGTGGCTATGGGGAAGAAAGCATGCGGCTGTTTATACGTTCTCTCAAGCGTTTTGACAATCTCACAAGTTTACGTATGTAGTCCATTTATCTATTGGATATGGTTTGTTGTAGCTGTGGCCGAGTAACCAGATTAAAATCAGTAGGTTGCAAGTTATTATCTCTTGAAGCCCCCTCGTGGCTGGCACATGTTGGCAATCAGCCTATTGCTATCCTCAAGACTCGAATAGTTTGATTTCCAGCGGTGGCTAACAACGAGCAAGAAATTCGCGTGTTGTGTTGAAGAAAACCCTCAAAGAGCTTGCAAGCTCACTGGGTATTTTCTGCTGTAATCTTCTTCTTTGCGATTCTTCGAAGCGCGATGGTTAAATTACAGTTTCCCATTTTCTTACACAGCCCCTTGCATTTTCATTGAAC
>JAZEWU010000014.1:7934004-7961630 GCA_036362915.1 Geotria australis
TTTCAATTTGGTGTTTTTGACGTGCTCCTTAAAGGAGAGAGTGCGGTCCAGGGTTACTCCGAGGTAGACAGGGTGCTTACGGTGCTCAAGTGGTGTTTCGGAGAGGGTCGACCCTCTCGACCCTCTCCGACTCGCACTGACCACAACGCCCCCACCACTCCCACTTTCTGTGCTTTATTTTAATCGTTTGTTTGTCAATTTGGTCACCGAGATGACTCAACTCGGTAGGAAGTGAGATTACAAATTTGAACTGCTAATATTATTTCGCCTAATGCGATTGTAATTTAGTGCCCTAAGATACCAACGGGATTTTGGCATTTTATACGCTAATGCCAACCCGTTCCGTCCCTTTCCATCCCGCTCTAGGTTCAACCCAAAAGGTTGGCATCCGTCTGCAGCGTCGAACGCCTTGTGAAAGAGCACACTTGTGCGTGCACGTGCTGTGAAGAACCCATTGTCGCTGACTTCAATTGTCTTATGTAATTCTTGAGTCGGCGTGTGCGTCACAACAACGTCCTAAGCAACGGGCGGGACACAAGTGCCTCCGTTGTCGTTGGGCACAATGCACAGTACTTGGCATATTTTAAGAGAACAAAGATGAGCACTCCTAAGCGGAGCTAGCGCGAGTGGCGACTGACCCTGGCGCTGGGGCACGTTTGGGGGAAACGTGCATGTCTTGTTTTGCTTGGCGTGCGAAAGAGCAAGTGTCTGTTTTTCTGTAAAGGTGACCGCGCGTGTGCTGTAGGGGATGTGGACATTGGTGTCCAAGTTTAAAGTTCAAGGACAGGAAAATTTAAATTAATAAAAAAATTGCCCTCATTTAGGGTAGTGCACATTTCTAACGCGGCGTCTTTGAGCCGTGAGATATGGTTGTGCAACTTTCTCAGATTCCTACGTGATGCAGTCGTGTTTTGTTTGGCTTTCTGTTTTCTTCCATTTCTGTGCTGTACTTTCATAGTTTTTGTTTTGTCAATTTGGTCACCCGGATGACCCAACTCGTAAGAAGCGATATCGTAGTTGGGTCACAAAATCATGTGCCATGTTCCCTTGTCTCCTCACCACCTAACATCGCCATTTGCTGGGAGTGTCACAGCACGTGATTAAATCCACATTACTCACCGGCCCTGTGTTCAAAGCACTGGCTTTACAGACATGTGCCACGAATGCCCCGCGATTGATTGAATGACCAGGGCCTGCCCAGAGGCGGATGGCGTAATGGGGCGATTTGCCCTGGCCCCTCGTATCAAAGAGGACTCCCACAAAGAGCCCGTTTTTTAGTTATTGCTAATGAATACGCGCAGCCCCATGTGACGTTCTGCCACAGGCCACCCGGAAGCTCTCGGCAGCCCTGTGTGACATTAGACTTTCGAGGAATGAAAATATTTGTGTGAGAACGAATGGAACTTACTGACGTCTACCATTACGAAAAAATATTTAACGAACCGTAGCTTTGGAATTACACGTGCTTTAGTACGTGATTTACATACCAGCTGACCTTGTGTATCATGAGAGGAGCTTTTTACTCGTTAAACAGTAAGTTGGCAAATACTCTACCCACATAGGGAATGAATGATTGATTAACAGAGGTCTATGTTTTGACTTACTGGTATGTCTGCCGAGATAAAATGTCAAATGCACTTGAGACCTCAGAATTGTTTCTTTTATTAATGGAACAAAATAAAATATTAAACATTTTCAGAAAGTTTGGTCACGCTCATGCACACACACACACACCGACACATGTGCACACATGACAAGAAGGGATGAATATCAGGGTTCCGTAGCTTTGAGGGTGACAGATATGGCTTTATCTGTCCACAAGTTTAATGGGACGATACCCGTGTTGCAATCCGGTGACATGCACAGCAAATCGGATGTATTTTTTTTTTGTTATTTTGACTGTGAAATCCCTGACCGTAAATTCTGATCTCATTAGATAGAGGCGCACGGTAATCACATTTTTCTAAAGAACTGCAAAAGTATGTGTTTTGGCGCTTAGTACTCTCGGCTATGCCCAGCTGACAATCTGAAGGTTTAAATTCTAAAAATCCATGCTGCCGCCCGCGACCCTCGCCAGGGCAAGCGATTTTGAAAATGGATGGATGGAAATCCCTGTGAGATTTATAATATCACTACTAGCTTGTGCCTGTTTCATGGAAAGACCAGCTGTTGTGATGGGAATGTGGAATTACTTCGTCGTAATCGACTTAGGAAGTGATCTGTAACATCGTTTGTAAGTCTATATTGAAGCTTTAATTTTTTGTGCATGTGTCTCAAATGACTAAATGTGTGTATGGGACCACCATCTTATATCTTTGGTTGCATTCAAATGAGATTGTAAAACTGCGAAAGTGAGAGAGTATATATCTGTGCTGGATGATACCACACATTAGTGTTGGGCATGTGCTGCTGATTGCTTGTATTGTGTCTGTCGGTTTCCCCATGTGAAGGGAGTTACACTAAATCGTGTTTCATCGATCCAGCCAGACGATGCTCCTCAATGGGGGATAACCTCATTAATCAATTCTCTTGATCGTTCTGCTAGCAGATCGATGGACTTTCCCTTGGACACATCCGAGCCTTAAATTTTCTGCCGCAAGGATTTCCCAAAAGCATCATCTTGGTTCGTTATTGCTGATCTGCTGGCAGGGCATTACTAATGCCTTCTCATAATGAAATTTCACATTACGGCCAGCGAGATTAGGTCATTTCCTATTTATTTATATATTTAGACGGCGATTTCCATGTTGAATTCCCTCTCGGGATGGGTCAGCTTAGCCCACCACCTCCTCGTGTCTCCCCAGCACTCGCTAGCGTAAATTATTAATTTTCTCAAGTTAAAAAAAAAATCACGTGAAATACTGACGATGTCAAGCCGTGCAATTTACATGTGGCTCATTTGTTATCTTGTCCTGATGTAACCTGACATGTCTGCCTGAATCGCAACGTATGAAAAGTGGCCCAAGGTCACGCCGACTCAGGAATGTTTGTAAATTGGAGGTAGGAGCAGAATACGACCATTCTATGCAAAGCAACTGTGCGGTCATGTCTTGTCTGACCACATAGACTGCAGGAAGCTCCAACATGAATCGAGATGTGTGTCTTGACATTCAAATGCGTGTGGTGTGGCAATTACGCGTTCCCAAGAGCTGATGTCCCACATGTCATGATTGAAGCTCGTTGAGGCTGAGTCATTCTAGGCGAAGCCAAAGATAGCGCCGCAGGCAATATACTACTGGTATTGTGCGTAATCAGGAAGTGAACTAGGATTGCCAGAGTTGCAGTTAGAAATGCAATAGCTCATCAGTCGACTGATTTAAATTCATTTCTTACGATGATTACAATACTATAATAATAATCTACTTTTGTAACGCGCACATTTTCTCCGGGCGCGTTGCACCCGTTTTGCTGTGACGGCAGCCGGAGTGAGCCATTGAGTTTTGTGTGTGCTGGTGCGGTGGATGAAGGTTTTGGCTGGTAGGAGTTCGTCCACGATTCTGCTGATGTCCGTGTTTAGCTGCTGGGCCAGGTCGGAGGGGTCAGAGATGGTCTTGGTAAAAGATGGAGCTGAGAGTATTGCTTTTTGGAATGTTTTGAGGTTGAGGGGACTGGGGTTCCGCAAGAGGAAAGTGGCTTTGGTTGATTGCTTGGATGCCAGCTGAGCGCTGATGGTGATGAGGAGGTGATCTGAGTAGGGGATGGTGTGCGTGGCGAGATCGGAGTATTTGCGTTGCTTGTGGAGTACCTGGGCCGGGATGATGAACAGGTCCAGGGTGCTGGAAGGTCCAGTGGTGGGCGTGCGGGTTGGGGCCGTATTGAGTGCGTGAAGGTTGTAGTTGGAGAGAAGCGTGCTGAGGCGAGTGTCGATTTCTGTATCTGTATTTCCTGGGCAATTGAGGTCTCCTGCTACGAGAAATGTTGTGTTGAGTGCTAGCAGGTGGTCGAAAATGTCTGCGAGGTCGGTGTAAAATGTCAGGCGGTTGGTGTGAGGCGGGCGGTATTGGAGTACGATGTTGATGCGAGTCGTGCTGAGGACGGGGTGACTGATGCTGTCTCGCAGGTCAGCGGCGTAATGGGTAGGTGTAGCGGCTTGACGAGCAAATTGATTTCGTGGATGAGTGCAAGGCCACCTCCTCTGCCGCCCGATGGTCTGGGGTAGAAGAGGGCTTTGTAGCCTGATGGGGCGATGTTTGAGAGCGCGGTTATCGGGTTGGTTGGTGGTGATCCATACTGGATAAAGTATAGCCGTTAATTCGCAGCTGTATGAATCCCCTGCTTACAGTGGCTGTATTTATATTGAATGAGCTGTCTATATATTTATGATAATAATAAACATGTCCAGCCGTTTGTCAATCCGCAGTTGGATAAAGGCTTCCCAGCACCCATGTTGATCACCGGTGTGTTTGACCAAATCGCTGGTCAGTGCCGGCCAAGCACAGGTTCGGATGTCACTCAGCACCGATGTAAGCCACGGTCGGTAATCACACTCAGGTCACTGGGTTCGTACTTCAGTGAGGCTGCCATCCACCGTAAGGAGTTTTCACCACAGGCTTGGGACCGCTAACAGAGATGGTCGCTGGCCTAATGCTCGTTTGAGCGGATAAACAGTTTGATGCTCTGGCTTGTGAATCAAATCATTTCGAATTGGAATTGAGGATTAAGCACTCTCGTGGTGAGACAGTGGTGTCAAGTAAATCCGTGTTTCTCGTGCTGAAGTGTCTTGGCCCAGTGGTTTGTTACGCTCCGGGGACTGTACAGCCTCGGGATGAGGTGTCTCCCACGAGTGCAACTAAACGTGTCTTCGTTGTTAGATGAACACGGGCAGTGCGGATTATTCTTGGTGGACCAGCTGTGGAAGTTCCCCCTTCCTATGGCAGTGACCTGTATTGTACACTCGGATATGTAAAATGTAATTGTACCGTGTACTTCACGTGACATTCTAAATAATGTATGTCCTTTTATTTTACAAGGTGGGAGTACATAACGATGCATTATTACGTTTGCCAGGAAGACAAAGTTGACAGTAAATTAGTTGCATTACGCAAGCATAGTTTTTAGAAACTATTTTGTGCCCAAGAAAAATGTGTCTCCGTCCTCAAATGTATGTGCTCTATTTACTTTTCACAAAGTGGTACTTATTTTATCAACTCCATAGGGATGATCAGGCAAGGCAACCACGAACGAGGATTGGAACTCACGCAAACAAATCAATTGTGAGTTGAATGCCCTTTCCACGGCACCCACAGCTCATCAATTAGGCCACTTTAAAAGCCACACCCAGTTAGTGACCAGGGTCTTCTTTAAACACACCAAGACAAAAATCCCCCGTATAGTCTTAAAAGACTGTAGGGTCAAGTGCTGTTAGCGAGCACCTATAAAGGCCAGCACTGCACACGAGTGGGTGGGTGACCACCACCACGCCCGGCCACCTTTATCTTCCTAGTGGCAATATTTTACACATCGCACCAGGTCCTCAAATGAGACGGAGTCGACCTGGGGGGAGGCCCAGGACCGGTTTCGAAAATCATCAGTGGTCTCGGCCGTGAGCGGAAATGTACCTCTTGTCACCGGGTTTGTCACACAGCGCGCTAACCGCTAAACTAATAATAAAAGCATTTGTAGATCGCCTTCCACCCGATGGTCACAAAGCGCTGCGGCGAGAACGGTACGCCAACAACGATAGAGAACGGAAAATCAGCAACATTTCATTTTTGTTAGGTTTTTTTTGTTAGAAACACACACATACACACACGCGCAGCGGACACGCGCACACAGTCGGCAATCGGCCCCCAGGGCACAGAGAGACACGTGTAGGGGAGCTTCTCACAGCTGGAGCGAAAGGTCTCTGCACTCCGACTGACCTCGTTGCGTTCCCCCGGACACTCGAAGCACGCCGGCGCGCCTCTCTATCGGACGCGAGACGAGGGACAGAGAGAGGCGGCTGAAAGGGCAGCCCCTGAGGGGGGGAGGCGAGCTGGGTCCTGGGTGGGCCCACCGCTAACAGCCGGAGCATGGGCAGCAGCTGCGGCATATGGCTCGCATCGAGTGTCCCGCCCGGATGTGAGCGCCGCCTGCACCCTCCTGCGAACGCCGACTGCCACTTTGCCGGAGAGGAATGAGGCTCGCGGGATGCGCCGTTACAACTGCGCGGCCCGGGCTAATGGGGTTAGAACTTGCGGCGCAGGCAATTAGCGACTCCCGCGTGCGATGAATTTGTGAGCGCAGCCTACGATCGGTCATGTGACGTTTTGACCTTCGCATTGAATTTTTTTTTTCTCTCCCGTGCTCTGTGTGTTTTTTTTGGAAGAAAAATGTCCCGATACGTTTTTTTTTGGACATGGTGGTGTGCGTATGGTTTTTTATTTTTTTACCCAGTGCGTTAGTGGCAGCTTTTGCAGGTGGGGAGCACTGGTGTAGCGGTTAGTGCGCTGCGCTACGAACCCAGCCACCTGGGTTCGCATCCCGCTCACGGTCAACACCGGTGACGATTTTCTAAACCGGTCCTGGGCCTCCCCTAGGTCGACTCAGTCTCAAATGAGAACCTGGTGGGTTGTGTAAACAGCGCCACGAGGGAGACAAAGGCGGCTGGGCTTTGTGCTAGCCACCCAACCGCACGCGTGCCGTGCTGGCATTTATATGTGCTCGCTAAAAGCACTTGACCCGACAGGCTCTTAAGGCTATATGGGGGATGTCTTTGTGAATGTTGGTCCTAATAATTTGCAGTACAGAAAGTAGGCCAATAACTTTAAATGTGAAATGTGAGGTTTGCTCCGTCACACTGTTCTCCAGAAACGTGAGTTTTTTTTGTCACTCACACAGAAACGTATTCGATGTTTAACGGTCGCCATCCCAAGTATGTTGTGGATAAAGTTCTCGAGTCACGACTGAAAGGGTCCGATTTTAAATCCGACCCAGGTTTTTTGCTCGGGCCACTATCCCTCTCGGATTGTTGTAACGAGTACTAACTTGTGAGTACTCTACAGCAGTGGGCCAGTAAGATTCACACCCCCACAGATTTAACCCCCTCCTCACACCGGAGATTGATACCCTTCTCATTTACGCGTCGTTACGGATCTAGTCTCGTTTTCCCCATTAGCCAATATCTGACATTAGCATAGAATTTTACTACAGTTTGTATTAGCGTGTAGTTAATTTAACAAGACACGTACGATTTGATGCATTTATTATGAGTTTAAGAATTTATGTTAGTTTTTAAATTGCCTGGTGGTTCAAGGGTCAGGGCATTGAGCGAGCCAGCACCACCTGAGCCCTGGGTTCAAATCCGGGTAGCTGGCTTCTCAAGTATAGGGAATTAAACAGAGATGTGCTTCGACTACAGACATCCCAGACGGGCTGACCCAGCCTTAACATTAACATTTCCCTTTAGAACAAAGGATTAAGCAATAAAAACCTACAATGTTTAGGTAATCCTCTGAGAATAGACACGGTTCGTCGTGCGTTGGGCGACTAGCGGATGTGTTACCCAACACATTCACGCGCTAGGACGCATCTATTAAATTCATCAGATTAAAAATACAAAATACTTTACGCTCGTACATCCTTGGCAGCCCCTTACCGTCCTTGGTGACCACCCTAAATGGCCACCGCTGAGGCCTGGTCTGCAAGCAGGACTCTAGAGGGTTGATGGGCTGAGTCTGCTGCCGGCCAGGAGTTGAGCTCGCGTTGCTTGAACACGTGGAATTTCTCTGTGCGAGTGCTCGTGAAGGACAGCTTGTCACATTTAAAGTGAGCTCCCTTTCAAGATTGTATTCTACACAATATTGTATTTACTTTAGAGCTATCGATGCTGGGTAGATAAACGGAGATGCAGACCTCTTGTTTAAATGGATGCCCAACCACCATGAAGATATGGGATATTCTTTCAATTTTTTTTGTCCTCTAGAAGATATGTGGAATTCGACCGGGGTAGACATATTATTGAGCGGAATTGAGATTTTTGTCAGGGTATTACGGTTAGCACCTTTGATCTCTATCAGAGTTTTTTCTCGGATGGCGTTTTTATCTGCACAAAATAGAAAGAAATGAGGCGTTGTGGATAATTGTAACGTTATTGGATACGTTACATTTAAGGCAATAATTACATACTATACATTTAGTTGTGTATCGTCGGCTCTCATAATGCGCGTGTATGGTAAATAAATAAAAATGCACACTGGCCACGACATTGCCCAGTGTAATCCATACGCTCAGTGTCTGAGTAAACGGCAACACTCAGTGTCTTTGAATACACACGCATCTTCGCTATTAAACAGGCCATCTAAACGTGATATTTACTACATGCGTGGCACATGTATTAGGGTTGCCACCTGTCCTCGTTTTCCTGGGATCGTCCCTCTCAGTTGCGACAACTGTCCTGGGAAACGTGTAAATCTGACTCATGTTCGTGACTCACCGCAGTGATTTTCTGCATTTTATCATTTTCATTATTATTCGTCTTAGGTTATTAAAATACCCCGTTTTGTGACATTTCTGTAATGATACACTACTCAAGATGACGCACGATATATGCATGGGAATAGATGAACGGTTCCCCTCTTTAGAATGTCGGTATAAGTTCCATCAGTGAGAACAAAGTCAAATACTGTTTTTCGACCGAGTGGATCTATAGAAGGTCAGTGCCAGCTACAGTATATGTCCTATTGGTTTTCTGTACCACAACATACGTGGAATACATGTGTCACATATGTAGATTTGTTATACACGTACAACTTATGCACATGCACGCACGCATTCCGGTACGTACTCAGTCGCCTGAGTTTGATTTCCGGATAGGGGTAACGTCAGTAGCAAGTGACACGTAAACCGGTTCTTGTCTCTTCCCCTCTTCACTAACCCGCACTGACCAGCGTGTCGAACTTTGGTAAAACAACCCCCATGGCTGACAGTCAGGGGAAGCCTTCCTGCAGCGGAGGGTTGACAAAAGACTCGTACAACATTTTACACGATTAATCTACAACATGGACAGCTCGTTTAGTCTAAATAATAATAATAATAATAGCATTTATATAGCGCCTTTCACCCGAGGGTCACAAAGCGCTGCACAAGGGCCGCGAAGAGAACGGCATGTCAACAACGACAGAGCACGGAAAATCAGCAACAATGAGCTCCAAGGCAGCACCGTACTGTGTTGAAGCGCGACTATGATTGCCAAACAAAGTTTAGCATTGATAATGCCCCAGGCTTGGATGCTCAAGCCAAGGTGCTCGTTACAAGGCTCTGACTCAACTGCTGTGCGATAGAACTTCAGGCTAATGCTCATGTCTAGAGGGTTGATATCTTGTTTGCCGTGGAGGTGACGGGGCATGCCTGGTTCTCAAAAAACTATTGTCTCGGAGGCTTTTGCCGTCCTTTATTTAGCCTGCATTTTAATTGTTCATCTTGTGATTCAAGTCTAACTGCTGCTTTACAGCGCCGTGCATGACGGGCGTAGATGATGTCACTCAAACTTGTATCACATGGTGCTTGGTGGTCGTGGTAGTGCTGGTGATAGTGCAACATGTAGATTTTAAATTCAAGTATAAGGTGACCAGGTGGTCCATACTGGCCATGTCATAGCACGGAGACAGGAGCACCGATCTGGGTTGAAATCCACTGTCGTAAAAACATTACGATAAACATTCGGCTGAGCTGACCTTGTGGAGACCTAAAGCAGGTTCAGATTTCAACTTCCACAGGTGTGCACGACCGGGAGGTGAATCTGTTTCCACCGTTGTGGTTTGATAAATAAATCACTGGGATAGTTGTACAGTAACATCAAAGACGTTGATACCACGTGGAGCCTTTATCGGAATGTTGTTAGCGAGCACCTGTAAAACGCCTGCATGGCGCATGAAGGGGGGTGATGTGGTCAGACACACACACATGGTTCGTTTTGTCTCCCCAGTGTAATAAGTCTATACATCGCACTCGGTCAATCTGCAGGTCGTGGGTGGTAGGGTAAAGTGTGGGTAATCCCACCTCTTGCGAGACGTCTTGCTGGTATAAATGAATAGACCAAAATACCCACTAGAGGAGGCCCTTCTGCCAGCAGAGACGTGTGCCAGAAATCCCAGGGCTACGTCTCTACCCGTTTATTCATGTGAAATCGGCAACATTTTTATAATAATTTTACATTTATAACGCGCACAATGTCAAAGGTATTCATTCGACGAGAGAATGACTCAGAGGCGATGAATAAGGTGGCTACCAAGACAGACGTGGAATTCCTTACCGTGGATAAGGACCTGTAATGAATGAGACCTGCCCAGTGTTCGTTTGAGCAGAGACACACTGCAATTTGTTATTTTGTATTCATATAACGAATAATTTACCGTTAAACGTGGTATTGATTAAAAGCCTTAGACTTGTCTATTGCAACTTAAGGAATTCTAAGCCACTAAGACTTTTCCCCAGAAGGGATTTCCTCAATCACATGACTCCGTCTCTAACTTGAAAGTTACGGCGGAACGGAGTACTGGGGGAAGTAACTGTTGGAGAATACCAATGGTGAATGTGGAGTGGCCTCGAGTGATGATTTACGCACATGTGCGAGCTCTTACACACGTACGCTGTTGGAATGTATTGATTTTTTTCTCTCTTCGTGTTGTTGTTTTGATGCGGATGTGTGACTCCCACTGTATATCATAAGCTTGGAATGTATGGCTCAAGCATGATGAAGCGGAGCATTGTGATGCTGGTTCAGTCACAGTGCCCTATGTGGGCTTCTGAATGTTCGATTCACATTACGGTTGCCCCGAAGTCTCGTTTTGTCTTTCCGTAGTCACTTTTGACAGAAAACAAAAATGTAGGCATAGTCAATTAGCTTCACTTGTGCAGGAGGAGTAATTGGAAAGTTGACGGTGAAACAAGGTTGGGGAGGCTTAAGCCGATGCTGGAATTCCCACGTTCCGCAATGCTGTCAATGGGCACGTTTCTCTACAGGGCAGTTTCTCGATAGCACAGCCAATGGGTTACATCGTTAAGTGCTAGTCACTTCATTGACCTTGGTGGAAGCATAGGTTGAATCAATTCGTAACTAAATGTTAAACTTGTAACCTTCTGCTTGTGTGTCACACGTTATTAACCACATACATTAAACTGCATATGCCGTGTGCATGTCGGACGACATATTTTCAGTTGCTGTAGTCTGAGGTTGTAAAAAAAAAAAACTGTATATCGCGGTGTATGCCCTTCAATGCGCCTAACAAAATACGTGGAGGAATTGTCAAACAAAACATTTCTAAGAAGGCAAATCACACGCCGAGAATACACTTTACATTCTGAGCGTAACCGAGAGAGAGACAGCAAATCACAATGGGAAAAAAACCCACAGCAGGTACGAATGTGACATTTCCCGCGTATCTCAATCCGTTCTCCCGTTTTGTTCCCAAAGCGAGCCCCGTGTTGCCCAAATCACCAAATCCCACCGCCACGGGAGCAAATTAGCGGCAAACCGATGGTGGCAGCGCCGGCTGCGCTAGCGCGGCTCTTGATTGCACACATTCACCGTCTGACGACGATCGCACAAAAGCCTCGAAATTGTCGTCTCGTCCTCACCTCTTTAGGCGTTATCTCACTCGAGCAAAACGACACCTTCATTTAAATACCTCCCGTCTTACGGCAAAACCACCACCACCACCAAACACCGCCGCTGACCCTCATCATCGCCCCTCGCGGGTCATTGCAGAGGGTTTGTCGCCCTCCCAGAGGCTTCGATGATCGGAGACGAGTGGCGTTCGGTGTCGGGAGCCGGCGGCCGTGATTGATGGCGCGGGGGGTGAACTCCGGGGCGAGGCGGGCACGCGTGCGCGGGCGATAGGGGCCGAGCGATACTCGTTCTGTGTCGCAGGTGACGCATGCGCGTGTTGCGCTATTGTCCCGCTGTCTGCTGTCTGCTGCTGCTATTGCCCCTAATATGATGTTTCCTCTCTCTTTTTCCCCCCCCCCTCCCACTCCCGTGTCTCCTCTCTCACTCTCCTCCCAATCTCTCTCGTTTTATTCCCGCCCGGCAGTTGGGCCGGACCATCGCCCGCACCGCGTGTGCGTTGCAAGTGTCTTGAGATCCACACGGCGGCAGCGGCGGCGGAGGGGTGAAGCGACGCCACGACTGATTAGCGCGACTCCTGCAGTCCTCTCCGCTTTATGTTTCACGTTTATTTATTGAAGAACAAGTGGTAGCTGAGAAGATGGCTTCCCATCGGAGGACGACCGTGTTTGAAGTATTGGTAGCACAGCTGCTTATGTGGCAGCTGTCGGCTCTCGATATTCCTCTTGACTGTGAGTACCCTCCCGTAACACCGGTTTGATTAGTGGTCTGTGAAAGCGGCTACCAAGGAGTGTTCTGCCTTTGATTTTCCGCTTCCCTTTCATGTCGATGGTCCGCCTGCGTTACTTTCTCCTGTCTTACGCTCCGTTACCTAGCAGAGCGATACGTTTGATGGTATGTTGATCAATGTGTAGTATTTAACAATAGTTATTCTCTCTCCCCGTTGTTGACATCCCGATCTCTCCACAGCTGAGATTTAAAAAAAAAACGCAAAAAAATTGTTGCTGATTTTCAGTTCTCTGTCGTTGTTGACATGTTGTTCTCTCCGCAGACCTGTGCAGCGCTTTGTGACCCTGGGGTGAAAAGCGCTCTATAAATGCTATTATTATTAGTGATTATTATGTGAAGTAAAATAATGATATTTCTTTTGGGACTTGCTCTCCATAGCTGTTCTTTTGGGATAGCCGTGTCGAGAGAAATGTGTTTGCCTGGGAAAGCGGGATTTTATTATATAAAGGAGAATATCACAGAGTCTTCGACCTCTTATCAGGAGGATCCAGCTGCGGGTTGTCCAGTCAAGTCTATGCACGTGTGTTTGGCATTTGGCTGGAAACTTGAGAACCCAGAGAAAACCCATGCATATGAGGGGATAATAATAATAACAATAACTCAAATATCTGCACAGATGGCTTCAGTTCACTTGCTGAGCTCTGATTTCCTGCCCAACCTCACAGCCCAGCAGGTCTGGGAGTTTCACACTCGGGTTTTCGATGCCAACCCTTGCATCCAAAGTGCTCAATTATATGTGTGTGCCAGTGCTCCTGGCTATTTGTGTAATATTAGTTTAAAAAAAAAAGTGGATTGAATTTTAATTAAACTCTATTATAATATGTGAAGGACACTGGCCAAGTAATTTCTATTGGTTGTATTAAATTACATGCAAAGTAAAAATAACAATTTTAATTTAAAAAACAGTATTATTTGCGTGACAGCCTACCTTGATAAAGGGGAAACATTTACTGAAAACGTCAGAAAACATTTTGTAGAATGTAATTGTCATAAAATTCCACGGACTCTCTACATATGTGCCATGAAGGAGGGCCATTACCTGAAACATCGACTGTGATGTAATTCTCATTTTCAGGTGACAGTGTTATTGAAGAATGCCGGTTTTTTAATTTGTTTTTGTGCAATACTGCTAACGCAGCATCGGCAAACAGTTTTGATTGTAAAAAGACACATGAACTTAAATGTTGGGTTATTTTGCCAAAATTGCAGCATTAATGACCCTTTTTGTGCACTTGGACATTGACGTATGAGGTGTTCATTTAATTAAATGTAGTTTGTACAAGTGGATGCTTTATGTGACTTGCACAATGTTCTGTCTCTCTCACAATAATCATATTTCTCTCCTCTCTTACCAAACATTTCTTCCGGGATAAGACAAATTGCTTGACGAGTGTAAGTGTGTTGTGTGCTGTGTTCTGTGTGATCCTTCCACCTCTCCTTGAACAACTTTGGAATCAATTCGTCACAAGTAAAAACTAAACAGATCTTATTCAATCCAATCCAAATGGCAACATTTTCAATAGAATTTGAATGTAATGTACAATAATTCATTTGTTTACATATCATTTAAATGTGCATTTGCTTTTGAAGCAATAAGAGTTGTTCATGGATTTAACCACCTTGAAAGCTTTGATCAACAACCAAACCATCATTCTGCATGTCTTTTAGCAGCTGTTATTTGTTATGTTCAAAACGTCAGATTTTTAAAAAAATATGTAGTCTGATATAGAATCTGAAAAGCCTAATGACATGTATTGTTTCAGAAACATACATTGTAATTTATTAAGATTGTTATTTAAGTAATTCACTTTGGCCATTACCATCTGACTGGGTGAAGTTTATGGAAAAATAATACAAATCATATCCTTACAATGAGCATTCACATTCATAATACAGATACTTTAGGGATATGTTTAATATAGAAAAGCCTTAATGATTAATTCAGCTCTTTTCAAGAGGGTCCCACGTTGGGTTATTTAGGCAACATCTTCTCTTGAGCGTTCCAGGAATTTGACATCCAGCTAACCACAGAAATCATTTCTAAGCATTCCAATTCCTCCACCCTGAGCCATTAAGCATGTACATTAGGTTTTTTTTTTAATCACATCTAATAATTGCCCTTTAACAGTACTTTTATGAAGTGTTCTTTGCCCAATTAATATTGTTTAATTTGGGAATATGAGTGTTTCCATCTAAATCTTCACGTGAAGAATTGACGTTCGATACATTTTCAAAGCGAAGCTGCATACCACAGTAAATCCTGAATCAATAGCCCGCTCCAATTTTCTTAATAAACAGCTTGTAGCCTGCCACGTCACAAATCAGCGGCACTCTGCGATGATTATAATGGTGGTGAGGACAATGATGAGGATCCTTTGAAGACTTATAATCCGGGGCCTTGCATTAAACCGATAAGCACCACCGATTTTTGCCGGCTTTTTTTTTTATATATATGTCCCACCTCCGAGCAAACCCGGCTCCCGTTCATGATCTTTGTCTCGAGCCGTTGAGCTGCTTAATGGAGTTGAAATCCGTGCCTAATTTCAACGCGAGCATCTCACGGTACACTCGGCTGAGATGATGGAGAGCCGTGGGGGGCGTTGGCTCAGTCCGTGCCGTACAATCTTTACCCCCGATTTATAATCCATCCCGCATTCTTATTTTCCTTCGGAGGAAAATGGCTTTATTTAAAATGTGCTCATGACACAAGCAATTTGTCCGCTTGAATAGATGACGTGTCACGCAGGAAAAAAACCCTACAAAGTTGAGTTTTGCACCTTGGCTTTGTTTTGTTCATTTAGTCCGCGGATATTTTTAAAGGGTAAACATAATATTAGTTTGCGTGGTGCTGGGCAAGCTCAAGCTGATGGAAGGTGAATTTGATGAAATAATAAATCACACGCGCTGCCAGGCAGGCTTCGTTCCTCGCGCACACACTTTGTTACACGGCGTCGTTTATACCACATTATTTGTTGCGTATAAATATTAAACAACTTTGAACGCACGGGCAAATAAGTATTTCTGTGAAAGCGCCCAAGGAAATATATCAAGCGAAATAATTATTTTCAACAATAAAGTTATTACATTTTTGTATTAGTCTTCTAACCCCGTTTCAGATAAGCAATACTTACAGGTATATAAATATGTTTCTACTTGCATCCATACAGTTATCAACTTGCACAAATAAACCGATTATTGTCATTATTTAACCAGATAATTTACCCATTACATTACACATCTCTTTTGCAAGGCAAAAATTAACTATTTTACGTAAACACAAATGTGCTTTAACAACTTAAGCATAACCATAATCACTTCTAATAATTCATGTCCCCTGTAATGTGTAGGATTTACGTAAACATAAGCTGTCGAGCACTTGGTAACGAGAACGCATCAGGTCCCACAGTCAGCCCCATTTGTGCCATTGCGTTGGTGTGTCGTGTTTTGTGTGCATGAACCATGAGTCACTGTCATATATATACAGCGCGTGGGACATCTGTATATGCTTGTGTGTGTACATCAGAGGTATTAGTCTGTCATCCCAGTGGGGTTGATAACATTAGTATACAGGATAAGAATTTAGAATTGAAACCACTTAAGTGTAAACTAATCTGAACGCGCTGCAAGAATGATCGGTAATTCACTCGACGGGCCCATCACAGGTCGTTATTGTAACTATAACAAACGAGAGGAATGGAGATCGGGAAATACATGATAAAGAACTTTGACAATCCTCAAAGGTTCAATATTCACCAAAGACAAGCAGTAGTTCCAATAAAAATCATCCCTTTCTAGACCCATTACAAAACATATTAGCACTAAATATGTTACCACTGTGTATACCGAAATTGTTAAATCCGTAAACACGGACAAGGCCTTGGTAAGAGGTTAAAATGTTCATACTTAATGAAAACTCACCACTTTGTGGGACGTCAACATTGGTTGCTCCGTGGATAGATTGGACGACTTGCCTCACCATGGGAATGTGGAATGTCCACCACTAGCTCAGGGCAACCAGCAGAGCCCCAGAGCCCTATATACATTTCAGTTGTTTACTTTTTGCTTCTCTTTCATGTAATATTGCATCACACATGCATGTGTAATGGCTCAAACTGAGGATTTTGGGAAGGGTGTATTAAAATTGTCCCTTCATTTTTAAAGTGCACTTTGGTTTAACTTTGTATACTAGTCTGTTGTGTTTTCAATAATGGCCTTCGTTGTGAATATTAGGATAATGCAACTTTTAGAATCTTATAAAGCCCTACCTTTAAATAATAATAATTTAAAATTATAACAGCATATGGCAATAGTTATTGAAATCAATGTCAGCAGCCTCCTAGCCATTTAACCAAAAGGGCAGCACCTCATCTCCATTGGTAGCCCAGAATAAGTGGTGGAAATTCCGCATTCCTATGGCCAAGACAGGTTTGTCCATACAGCAAGCACTGTTAACTGCCTCCAAAGTTGTATTCACTTTACCGACCCCACACGGATGATGGACTGACAATATTTAACGCCGTGTGAAATTTAACGTGTGTGTGTGTGTGTTTGCGTGGCCTCCAAAATAATGTATTGCTCAGATTATTGTACTGTCACACAGAGGGGATCGTTGTGACTCGGCAAATGTAAGCCATTGAAAATATAATTTACAGTCAGATTGTCAATCTACCAAATTTTTTAATATTTAAGGATTTGTGAGAACTAGTCCGATATTTGATGTTAAAATTGACTCACGCAGGACTCAAAAATAAAAATTACATTTATAATCCGCTCGAGGCTAAAGCTGCTCATTAAATTTAGATAAGAGGAAAAGTGAGTGATGTTATGGCCTTGGCAATTTGAATCATTGCAACATTGCGCGAAGAAAATGCTGCTCGAAGTTTAGTTTTTTTTGCTGGTTCAGAAAACCATAACGTTTACAAATTAACAGCAGACGTGCATATGCTATTTGGGAACATACGCAAGACGCACGACAGGTGATTGATGACACCTATCACTCATCCAATTGATCAAAGTCCTCATCCCATTGTTGACATTACCTCCATGCCACGCACCAGGGCTGGCCGGCTGTGGGTCCATAGGGAAGCCTGCAGGCTCATTACTCCTCGACCATTAACGGTGTCCCGTTTCCGTTGGGGAAAACCAGCCCTGAGGCTGTCCTGACATCAATCTCTCGCCTCTGCCAAGGTGACGACGCGTGGTCGCCCACGTCTCTTCGCCCGCCACCATACATACCCTCGGCCCCCCTCTAGCTCCCTGCTGTAGCGTCGAGTCATCGCGGAAGAGTGTTAAGCGGCTTCGTCTAATCGACGCCAACGTGGGGCCGATAGGGGCCGATAAGATAGATAGTTTTGCCGACTCCGTGGGAAGTCGGCGATGGATGTCCCGTGGAGTGACTGGCCCGCGTCATAGCAATGTGGAATTGACACTAAGAGCTGAGGGATTGTAATAGTCTCTGCTGTTTGTGCGTGTGTGGTGCACTGTGTGTGCGCGTGTGTGCTTATTGTTGAAGCAGCGCTGCTCAAATAACAGTTTTGCCTTTGTTGCCACCTGCAGTCAAGCAGCCTCCAACCATCACGGCTCAGTCACCAAAGAACTACATAGTGGACCCCCGAGACAACATCG
The DNA here is from genome assembly GCA_036362915.1 of Geotria australis. Lineage (NCBI taxonomy): Eukaryota > Metazoa > Chordata > Hyperoartia > Petromyzontiformes > Geotriidae > Geotria > Geotria australis. Next base: position 7,951,964 of record JAZEWU010000014.1, read on the forward strand.
AGATTAAGTGTGAAGCCAAGGGCAACCCACCGCCAAGGTAACACGCTGACAAACACGCACGCGAACACACCTACCTACACCGACATTCAGACACATAGCCAGAGACCTGGCAAAAGAGACAAAGCAAGTGCTGTTAGCATTCGTCTATTAGGGTCGTGTGGAGCTTCGGCATAATCCAGGGGACTGTGAGAAAGAGAGCAAGAGGTGTGCATTAGCAGGGTGGGTTATTGATGGATTACACAAACCAGTTTGTAAGTGTCGAGATGTCAACTGTAGCGTTTAACATATTATTTCAGGCAGGAGCAATGCCTGTTAATGCACGCATCAGAAAGAGGGACTGGTTGCAAAGAAACTACAAAATAAGCTTCCGGCCAATGAATAGTGGTGTGAGTGGAAAAATGCCTTGAATTTAATTGACAGAGGAATGGGCAGGCAACTTAAAAGATGGCAATACGAACAATTACCTTTCTAGCAACTTGGAAGTTTGTAATAGAACAGGGCAATGTGTACTGAGGAGCAGGTGGTTTCAGTGGGTGGGGCGTGTGTGCAGTTAGGGCAGCGCACCGAAGCAGGCACGGGACGCTCCTCTATCAGCCACCAATAGAAAGACCTTTGTGGTTGAGTATCAACTTTACGACAACTATAGCATCTTGCTGACGAAAGGAAGTGACGGCGAGATGTGGGAACATCAATAGCATTGGCTATGATGACCTCTTGACCTTTGTGGTATGTAATAATAATAATAGCGTTATATATAGCGCCTTTCACCCGAGGGTCACAAAGCGCTGCACAAGGGCCGCGAAGAGAACGTCATGTCAACAATCAAAAATAAATAAATAAAATCCAAAGGAACAAAAACAATGAAATGATTAAGGCTGCTTCGAATATACGGAAAGGTCGTGAAACTGGCAATCTTAAGAGTGGCAAAAATCTGCCAGCGTCCCCTAGCGCTTTGTGACTCTCGGGTGAAAGGCGCTATATAAAACGCTATTATTATTATTATTAAGATGGCCGTCACTTCCTTAAAGACAAACACGGAGGGAGACAGGGAGGGAGGGGGAGACATAGGGACACAGAGACAGGAAGACAGAGAGACAGACACGAGGGGGAAACACCGCCAATCCAAATCAAGCAATCAACAATGAAGCACAAGAACACAAACATAGACACACGCAACAGCAAAGAAAAAAAACGCAGCCACCCACAACAACAAAAACACAACTTCCACACGCGACACCTGGGCAACAACACAAGGCGAGTCTTGGCAAGGCAGGACTTACACGAACTGGGCCAGGAGTAGGCCGCACAAAACAGACACAAAAAAACAAGCAACAAGAGTATGGCAGACAACAAAAACAAACACCAAAGTTGCAAATAAACGAACCACCAACCAAAGAGAAAAGGAACAGATGAAAAATGACAAATGTACAACAAATTAAAGAGACGTGGCCATATGCCTAAGTTGACCCGGAGGAGAATACTCTATTTTTTGGATTTGGGGGTTGAGTGACCTTTACGAATCAAAGTGAAAAAGTAAAAGTGGTAATGTCAACATGCAATGCAGACTTTGATAAATTGGTTGAGTGATGCCAAGGTCTATTAGGTGAGAGTGCATGTAGTTTTACTATTTCTCCGTTGAAGGAGCACAGAGTACAGTGGATTAACTGTATGGATCATAGTTTGGGTTGCTTGGCCACTTTTATACTACGGTTTGTTTTTATTTTCCATTTTTGGAGGAGCCATGTGCATCGGCCTGTCGATGTTCCGATGCGGTTTATGGGATCACCGGTGTCTTAGAGGAAGAATGGCAAAGTCAGGAAGTGCGATCTTTCGGTCTCGAATCAAGTGTTTATTCTGGGCACCAACTTTGCTCAACTGTTATCCATCATTCGTCCGAATCTTGGTGAGATTAGGATTAGGGTCATAGTTTATAGTCATTTGACAACTAGTTTTCAATCTTGAAAAGAGTCATAGAGGAGGAAAGATGAAGCTTCTAGAGAAAGTCTGTGCAATGAAGCTCACTGGGTATTTTTCTGCTGTAATCATAAACATCTATCTGTCTAATGAGGAAATTCCACTTGCATTGCCTGGTTCTCGTAAATCTGAGGCATTTAAACCACCTCTATGGTACATAAACCACGAATCATTTCTCATTTCAACTGTTTCATATTAAAAAGGAAACATATGTATTTTGTACATAAATAGTGAACAACACATAATTTTAGCCTGATTGAAAAAGGGACGCTTAAAAATGAAAGGCAACTCAAAGAATCTTTGTTCACAGCATTTGAAAGGAAATGTTGGTAGTGTCACATATCCGAAAAGAGAATCGGGTCAAATAATACCAGCGCAGTCCGACTATCAAAGCAGGGACGAACGTCCGTGTGTAAGGGAGAGCAGCCGTTGACAGATTATCTTGGAATTAAGTGGACGGAAAAAATCACCGAACCGTGTTTTGCGAGGTTCGTTCAAATCTGCCGCAGACTTACAACGAAATGTTGGTTTGCACTAGAAATCAAATCAAGTCCTCCTCAAGGAAACATTTTGGCAACCCAGTTGAGTCCGTGGTTCTTTAACGCTTTCCGTCAAAGCCCACTGCCACAGAAAGTCTCTTTTTAGAGCTGGGATATCCAAGTAATTAACTGATTATTCTACCGAACGTCTGTTTGATTGCTGAACTATTCACTCATCCTGAAGTATAGAAAAACAGTCTCTCAGTCAGTTGGTGATGAGCAAAGCTTGGTGATGGGATTGACATTATCAGTAACTTGACGCTGGGCGTGGCTTGACGGGGGTTTCCCACCTTCATGCAGCAGAATATTGAGGCCGCTGCTATTTTTAATTAGGCCTGAGAAATCAACCACGGAAGAAGTATTTGGTTAAAGTTCTTATCGATGTAGGTTTTCACGGCCCGACGGATGAGAATTGCTCTTGGGAGCTGCTTCGCGACATTTCGCCTCCCACGTTGTCGACACCGAGCCTCCAACGTGGGAGGCTCAACACGGCTCTCTCGAAAGAGCAGTTCTAAAGAGCATCTCTCTTACAAACTTTAGTCACGTGATCGCCTTAACCCACAAATCATCCCAGCTCTAGTCTCTTTTGGAATGGTGACCTTGATTGATACAGAGGACACGGAAACAACACGCGCACAAATTCCAGCACACGGCGAAGTGACTGCCTCCCACACATGGGGCATCCACCGTATCTCTTTTGCCATCGCAGCCACCCACATAAATCAGGGTTTTGTCGCTAAGAGGGTCCCGTGGTAAAAGAATACCGCCGATATTTGATTTCACGTATCCTCGCGGAAATCCTACGCTGCCCACAGGTCTTTTAAGTGACACGCGCGGCTTGCTCATCAATAGCGGTCGCGTTTTCGGGGCGTGGTGCCGTTCGGCCCACTGGGCCGTGAGGCCAACACGATCTCGCTCGCGTAACGCGGCCGCTGAAAACGCGTCGTGCCGTCGGCCGCAGACATCACCGGCACGCCTTCCTGTGTCGGAGTAAAGGCCACTACTCGACGCCCTCCGCGTCGATCGGATTATGTGAAACGCAATAGCCTCGACGCGTTATTTAATTACCGTATCGTGCTTAATCTATAGTGCCCATCTGCTGCCGGGCAGATTTTATTTCGTCTGAGAGGTGTAATAATATGGTTAAAAGTCTCGGCGCGTTTTTTGTGTGATGTCATTATGGGCACGGTGTCGTGCTCTGCGAGCGGGATTAGCAGACTTTTGAGAGATGTGGCCACCGTGGAATCTGCCACAAACCCGGCGGTAGCAGCATCATTATCAGTAACCTCGTCAGCGTCATTATTTTGAGCAGCTGCAACAGTAATCATCCCCATAAAGACCGTCAAGCATTGCTTCGAAACGCTTTTACCAGAGCGTGTTCACTGCTTGCCAAGCCCTAGGAAGCAACTGGAAAGGCACAATTCATTAAATTCTGCTCTTTTAAATGTAGCTGCCAAACACTATCACACACTGGCTCACGCTTTTGAATAATCTAACTGTTTAACCAAGGTTCCCCATTTCTATTGAAAACGGCGACCACCGCATCGCGACCAGCTCTCGCCTGCTCAAATCAACTCGCCCGCCTGCCGATTTTATTATTAGCACCGCAAATGTGCGGGACGGTGTTGATGAAATACCGTGCAACTCCAGAGTAGTCCGTCCACCGTACGTCGCTCGTAACGGTTTTCAGAGAGGTGTTTGTGCCGTGGATTTGTTGGCCGCACTTAGCGGCGCCCGCTTGCTCGCTCGGCGTGATGACATACCAGGGCAAGGCTCGCGTAGTAAATAACATCATTACCGGCGCCGGTCGGAGCCCTATTATGGGATGAAAATCAGCAGTTCGCTCCGTGAGGCTTGTCACGGTCGCACGGTGCCACCAATTACCGCATGTGTCTCTGCGGTGCTGAGCTTCTTGCCAGCCTCGTTTGAGACGCCACACTGAATTGAACATGAAAATAACTGTCTTTGATTTTAAAATAAATTAAATAACGTTGCGGTGATTTTTTTTTTTTTAGCAAACGTAAATCTGAATGTTTTTACATTTTGTTCATAGAATTATAATACTCCCAGTCTACGTGCAAAATAAGTCGTATTTTTGACAAGCAAAACTTATTGCTATTTCTGACCGCAATAACGTTGCCATTTTTTTTTAGTTTGAACTCATCTTGGTTACATGTTGGCGCCGGCAAAACCGCCTGGCTGCCTCCTCCGCCTCTCCGCGCTTTCCTCGCTGCGCCGCTGACTCGTTCTCTTCTCGTCCAATGAATACCCGCGACGTCGAACGAATATGTGCCACGTAGCGTTATATCGCTAACGGCACTTGCCCCTACGGTCTGTTAAGGCTACACGGGGGGGCGGGGGGTCTTTGTCTGTTATAAATGTAAAACTATTCTTGAATTATTATCCCATGACGCGCGTTGCGATGTGTCTCCGACAGCTTCCGCTGGACGAAGGACGGCGCGGATTTCCACCCGGAGGCGGACCCCCGAGTGCAGACGCGTGGCGACTCGGGGACTCTCGTGGTGGACGTGCTGGGGGGCGGCCGGGCCGAGCGCTACGAGGCGGAGTACCAGTGCCGCGCCAGCAACAGCGGCGGCACGGCGCTGTCCGACCGCATCACCGTGCAGCTCTCGAGTAGGCGACGGCGATGCACCCGCTCGCTTTTTTGCTCGCGTCGTGTCGCGCCTTGCCGGAGGTTTTCCACGGCTCTGTTCGTGACGGTTGCGCCTTCGGAGCCGGTCGACGGGGATAGCCGTGTCGCCGAGTGCTGTTCTCTCGCTAACTCTCTCTCTCTCTCGCGCGCACGTTCAATTCAATTCAAATTCACTTTCGTTGTCAATTCTGCTATATGTGCAGGACATATAGAGGATCGAACTGCCGTTTCTCTCAGACGCCGGTGTTGGCATACACATGTCGGAAGCATCGTCAGGCGCCTGAGGATGCTTCCGGATGTGGGAGGCGAAACGTCGCGAGGGAGAGAGGGGTAGTGCTCGACATGGTTATCCAGAAAAAACAGCTCTGAAGAGCAACCATTTTGTTGTGTTGTCCAAGCCGCTGCGTATGGACTGCACTCAGCCGTCAATGCGACGGATCTCGATTATCTCTGAGTCGTCGTGTGTGAAACCAGTCCAATCCGTGGTCCACAGACTTTGTTGCAAATATTGCATCGAAATCCAGATTCGGTGGCCGTTATACTTGGTATTGCCTGCGAATTCTACCAAAGACTTCGAGGCCGAGCTGAAAGACAACGATGTCCAGAGGCTGACCATCGTGCTTCGAAGAATCGCAAAGAAGAAGAATAAGGTGGCCGTTTTTCCTTCTTTACACAGTCTTATCTTTTCCTTGGCTGCGTCCATGCGTCGAGATTCGAATCTCTGTCTAGCGGTCTTGCAAATGTTGCGCCGTGTTGATCTGTTCACGGCAACCTTCCCACACTCTTTGACGTAAATATCACAAGCTATGAGGTGGGATTTGAGAGTCTTTGAAGCCCAAACCGCTCGTAAGTCGTAGGAAATCATAAGCACTGGCAAGTTCTGCGGTTAGCACCTGCAGCGACATTATCGTCAATTGCTCAATAACACTGTGACATCTGTGGCAGAGAATGTCACTCACGGATTAGACTATTCAGCCGTGGTCGCACACACGACAGGAAGTAATAATAAATAAAAATGTAAGGTCAGTAGCGTCATCTTTGACAACGAGAGACAACACAGCAATGCGAATAGCCTTTAGTATCGGCAGGTCACCAGCCGGACTCTGGTCAAGAGACGGTTTGTCGAAACCGGACCACAGTTTGCTTGTCTTGAAACAATACTGCTGAAAATACGCACTCCCGGAAGAACGTGCGGCTGATGGGCTGTGTTAAGTTATTTGCTTTACGCGCCGAGACGGATACGTGAAGAACACGTGTTGTCTGATTATTTATATTCCTGATACTAATAGCGGTCATGCTATTAAACTACTAACACCGGCAGCACTGCTACTCCCACCAACACAACATATCCGCGTGCACCGCATTAGAAAGAGAGGGTCTACTAGGTGCAAGGGCCCTGCTTCACAGCACATTGCGAGGCGCTGGCTCAGACACATCTGTTGGTTGGTCCTCTCATCCGTAAAACAAAATCTTCTTTGCATCTTTAGTGCGTGAGCCAAATGATAAGTGGAGATTTCTTACAAAGGCCGTGTTGTGGTCCCTAAACCTAAAAGCCAAACCTTAATCATGCACCCATGGGAAGACAATTATCAGCTAAACCTCACCAGACTGCATGTGAATAAGTGGCCGTCTAGTTTTTTTCTAACATAAAGCACACAAAAATAGGACTAGACCATGATATGTGCAATGTTAAAAACACATTAAGCAAAGTGTGACACGTGGCATGACAATTTGCGGTTAAAAGCGTTGATATTTGGTATGGGAAATTTATACGCGCGTATTTACGGTACATGTAGCGTCTAAGTGCATAAATATCTCGTCACATTTGTCGTGAACTAACCAGCAACGTACGTCTGAAATATAGTAAAATATACATTAACAGTATGTGACAAAACACGACAGGGTGGCGAAAAAATAAACCCGCAGGGCATGTTGTTTGAAGCCGTACGGGCACTTATCCATAACAAAGATCCTCGGGAGATCGCAATAGCGGAAGTGTTAGTTTCATGGAGGTAGAGGACACACCCGTATCCATAAAGGGGCACTTGCGGAGTGCGGTAATCAGAGATACCAATGTGTCCCTGTATTGGCACACAAGCCGCCCAGACCACTTGAAATTGCTATAGTAATTGTAAACGCAGTAATGTGTGGACCTCACTCAATCCACTGCTGGATGAAGGCCTCCCAGCGTAATCTCGTGGTTCTGCGAGTCGTACGGCCCGTGCTTTACCGTGCTGGTTAGTGTGTCGCCGTTGAGTTTGTGACGTTCGGGAGGGCTTCTGAGCGACGGTTCAGATTTCACTGGCCGCTGATGTCACCCGATATTCACCGTGGCTGGAAACCACAGGTTTCGTGGTTCATACCATTGCGATTAGGATGTACCTGTCATCTAGATGTCACCGAGATGGTGCATAGAAACAGCTGGTTTACTTATATTACAGATGGGGAAAATCGGCAGCGAGGCGGTCATAAGCAGAGATAAAGAGGGAGTTATTGAGTCTCAACTTGCGCAGAGTCAACAAGCACGCATAGCTGGGGAAAGGGACTTCTTACACTATGGGGACAGTGGTGTGCAAATACTAATCTGATCAACGTTCCCAGGGAAAAAATAAATGGGGCCGTTGGGTTCCGCATTGGGATGTTTCGTCAAATATATTGTGAAGAGAGTTTTATTTTCTCCCCGTACCCAGAGAAACCCCACGCATACGAACTGATGAGACGCTCAAGGGGGTTCAAAAATATATTTGCTGTCCCCTCATCGCCCTGCCACTTGGCAGTCACATGGATCTGGGGGTTTCGTGCATTCACATGAGCTCCCAGCACCAACACCCACGGCACTAGCTTACAGACACACTGTTCCGCACCTATCTCTACTCGCACTCCCCACCAACCCTTCATTCCGCTCGTGAAAAAAAACACACGGTATTCCTTTATTCCTCACTTTCTATCTGTACACTTCGAGGCCGAGCTGAAAGACAACGATGTCCAGAAGCTGACCATCGTGCTTCGAAGAATCGCAAAGAAGAAGATCTGTATTTCGGATATTTGAGTGGATGACAAAGTTACCAGACTCATGCTGCGCTCGTATTTGCCAACGAAAATGTTGGCCAGGTTACATATTCGGCGTGAGTTTTGTAATCAACACTTTATTACGATTCGCACAAAGCAGTGAGCGCTCGGGCTAGAACTGTGCTCCCTTTGTGTTCCCGCCGTTTGTGTTTTGCCAGAATGCCCAAGGTCGTTACCCACATTTCTACCTAACAGGATGGTGCCGTGGTTAAAACGCCTCGCAACTGGAAGGTTATGAGTTCAAATTCTAGTTGGGGGGTTGACTCAGCCTTTTATCCATCTGACATGATTAATGTATGTACCGATGTAGGTTTTCACGGCTAGATGAGGATTGCTCTTCACAGCTGTTCTTTAGGGATAGCCGTTTCACTGAGTGTTGTTACTCTCTCCATCACGACGTTTCGTCTCCAACACCTGACGATGCCTCCAACGTGGGAGGCGATACATCGCGAAGGAAAGAGAAGGGACACTCGACACTGCTATCCCGGAAGAGCAGCCCTTAAGAGCAATTCTCGTACATTGAGCCATGGAAACCTACCTAAATTAATTGGCTGGATATGATTTGAAAAGTATCGGAAAGTCTACAAGAGCAAGCCATCTGTAATGCGAATTAACTGGGTTCCTCTGGTCGTGCTCAATAACAGGCTCAGAACTTCCGATTCAGTGGCTGGATATTTGAAGAAATCTGGTGACATGTGTGCATAAAGGATAAACCGTAAGACCCATAAGTTGGTGTTCAAATACTGTGAAGGATGTGAATTACAAGCTAAACCGATTCCCCTGCACGACAAATGTTCAAGGTCACATCTAGCTCCACATTCAAACAGAGGGGGGGCATTCTCGTTTTGTTACGTAATCAATGCGGACTTACAACAAAGTGGTAACAATTTTATTGTCCCCGGTGACATGATTGGCCCAGTTGACCTTTGATTGGCACTAGTAACTCGCGAGCCTTCCTTCAAACACCACCACCTGTCTGAATCAGTGACCGTGTTAATTCATTCAATCGGGCTTGATTTTTCATCATTTTATTTTCTGTCACGGAACTAAGACCTACATTGTCCGCGTGCGTGTGCGTACATGCGTGTGTACATGATTTAATCTTGAGTTTCACTTCACGTGTCTTTGCTTGTGTTTTTTTTTCCCCCTTTTCTCTTTCTGTTCTTTCGTCTTCAAATTCGCATTCTTCCCACGTAAGGCATCAACTTGCTCCTGCAGCGTATACGAGAAGGTACCGGTCAAAACCACGCTCTTGCGGAAATCACTGCCCTCTGGTGTCCCGATTCCGACTCATCTTTCAGCAGCGCCGCGCCTCAATCCGCTCCTTCGCCTGTGCCGCGCGGTGCTCGTCATCTCGTCGATCGCGTCGTGTAGCAACGGGCGTCGGCGCGGCCTCGCGTTTCGACGCAAGCTCTGATTCTCCCCCCCCCCC
>JAZEWU010000014.1:7961636-7972934 GCA_036362915.1 Geotria australis
AGTTGTCGCAAGCCCACCACACCTGCTCCGTGGTTTTTCATCTCCGCGCGCCCGCTGTTCGATCGAGCGCGCGCGGGCGCGTCGCCCGACGCGCGTCACGAAATGCGTTTCACGCGGTAGAATAGCGCCGTGAAAAGCTTACCGGGCTAAGCTGTTGGCGGGCGCGACTCGGCTAACTGTGGCGCTCGGCCAAATCGCGGAGCTTTTGTGGGGCCGCGAGCGAATCTGCGCAAGTGTTCGCACGGTTCCGTCCCGAAACTTTTTCTCCGTCGGCCCGCCGACTGGATCAGAAATACGCGTCGCACGCCGAGCTACGCGTTCACTCTGAAGCACGCCACGGCGTTATAAAGCTGCGAACACATTAGCGAGTAGCAATTGTGTTTGGATTTTGTCGCTTATCTTGTCGACGTGCAGAACACAGCAACAGCGCAACGTACCCTTTACAAAAGGTGCTGACAGGCAATCTTTAATTGATGTGTCTATGAATGTAGTTTTATACTTGTGTGGAGCCCATTAAATGTGGTTTAAAATCAGTCGAAGCAACTCGCTGATCAAAAGACCAAGGGGCGGTTGTCATTTCGGTTAGCAGCCCTGAGCCACATGTGGAACATCCACATTCCAATGATGTCCGCGTGGGTTTTCACCGGGTACTCCGGTTTCCTCCCACAGTCGAAACGCATTCTACCCGGGTTAATTGTCCTGACTGAATTGCATCCGCTGCCCTGAGATATCGCAACTCGCGACATCCTTCCAGCTTCAGTGAAAACCGACTGAGTGGCGCGCTCTCGCGATGCGAACCAGGGTCTCCGCTGTGGCCCAAGGAGGTGATCAACCCGGTGCAGGTGAAGGAGGGATCGTCAGCTGTGCTGCCCTGCAACCCCCCGCCAGGCATCCCACCACCCATCATCTTCTGGATGGATCACAGTGAGCCCAACACGGACACTCTCCCCGGCTGTCGATGCGTGTCGACGATGCGTCGATGTGGGTTTTCGCGGCTCGGTGTACGAGAGCCGCTCTCAAGAGCTGCTTTGTCGGGATGGCCGTGTCGAGCGTTCCTCTGCTCTCCTTTGCCGATGTTTAGCCTCGCGCCGTTGGAGGTGATCAGACGCGCCTGACGATGCCTCCGACGCGCGAGGCGAAACGTCGCGAAGGAGAGCGGGGACACGCTCGACAGCGATCCAGAAAGAACTGTTTTTTAGAGAAATGACGTGTGTCTTTATGTTTAGAAATAAAGTCTGGACACAGCTGCGTGTGTGTGCTCCGCACTGCATAGTTGGCACAGTGGGGGGGCACAGGTGGTGCGTCTGCCAATCACCTCAGGCAGTCAACTCATATAACACCTGGGTCTGGTCCGTGAGCTCCCGTCAGCGAGCCTTCCACATGTCACGTGGCCTCAGTGCACCTTAGCCTGGCATTGGCGCCGAGGTGACGCCAGCACCACTTTTACAGTTCGGCCTATTTTTTTGTTTATCCTCGTAAATCCTCCTCGCGTTTGCCGCGTCGCGCGTCTCCGTTCCGCAGACCTGCACAGGCTGTCGCAGGACGAGCGCGTGTCGCAGGGCCTCAACGGGGACCTGTACTTCTCGAACGTGCGCGCTGCGGACGCCCGCGACGACTACATCTGCTACGCCCGCTTCCTCTACACCAAGACCATCCAGCAGAAGCAGCCCGTCAAGCTCACGGTGCAGCCAGGTACGCGCCGGCCGCCCGGCGCTCGCCCTCGCCGTGCGTCGCTCGAGCGAGCCGGTCGGTAGCGTCACGCGGTACCCGGTGCGCTGCGCTGCGCGGCCTGCCGGTGAGAAAGTTGCCGAAGCGTTCGGTACGGTGCAGGCGCGAAGGAGGGTTGCGGTACGACGTTACCGGTAGGGAACGTTGCGTTAACCTCTGCGTGCGATCAGTTGAGAGTCTCGGCAAGCCTTCCGGCCGAGAAGCTCTGAATGAACTGGACGCAAAAGGGCTTTTGTAACATTTGGTCGTTTGTATCAAGAGGTCTCCACCGATGCCATTGATGCCACAACACGTGCCTTGCCGTTGATTTATTCTGCCAGGCCACGTGGCCGCCGTCGCAGAGTTGACTCCCAACCTTCACCTTCTCCTCTTTGTCCCGTCATCGGCTTCTATGTCTTCCTCTTGAGTTGTCGTCATCACCTCCACCCGCGTTCAGATCGTTCCCTCGGTCGCCAACACCCGGTTGGCTGCTCCTTGGCCCGTCTCGCTAACCTGGCCGACTCCACCCTGCACACGTGTCCAACCCGTCGCAACCTCCTTTTCTGGATTACCTTTGCAACACTTCGGTTGTTGCCGGTTGGCTGGTTGCCCCCCAATGGCGTGGGTATTGAAGCAGAGTTGTATTCCTGGATGCCCTTCCTGACGCCAAGATCCGTCACCACGTTTTGTTTACACATCCTAAATAAACGTCTAACCTTCTCACCTTTTCCTCCAATCAAACAGCTAGCCCTCCCCCACACGCATCTGTATCCATGGGGACAGGGCACTTCCAAGTTCAACTCTATGACCAACACAGTAAAACAAGAATTCACCCTTCTCTCAAGACTTAAGCTGACCTCACAACTCTCACAACGTAGCCCTTAAGAAAACGCACCCTCATAACGCCGTACATCTCTTGACCTCTGCTCACAATCCCGCGTGTTTTGTTAACCTCCGAGTTCCCGCTTCCTCCTGACAGCTGGTACAAGCGGCCCTTTTCTAAACACCGCCGTCAACGTAGCGTTTGAGAATCACGGCTCGATAGCCCGATTTCCAGCCTCAGCACTGCACCGCGCTCTGCCAAAATCTGCATTTTCCCAGCCTCACACATGTGTGTGTGGTACTAATCGGGTCGGCAGATTGTGGCGGAATTACTTAACCTTGCAAGAAGAATGGTCGCTTTCATAAGCGTAGCCTCGTGAACAGGACATGCTTTGAAAGTGGCTGAAAGTGAATATGTCGACCCTTACTGTTTACAGACGTCCCCAGCATCCTGCACGTTATGCAATGGGCACATGGCGTTCTTCTCAGTGTGGTGTTTACTCCACGCTCGAACACATCACAATCGCTGCTGGGTCGGTGACCTTAATACGACGGACGTGGTCAGAGCTGAGGTTTTGGCTCGAGGCTCCCTATTCAGCCGGTGCTGCATCATTACGACGAACTCCGACTCAGGATGTCTGTCTGTCTCCTCCTTAGCCGTGGTGTGCCCTCCTCACAGTGGCAGGAGCAGCCGAAGAGATCCCATTTGTTTAATTACACGTAATAACCGTTGTAATGAATTAAGCAAATCACTTACCGTTCTGTATCCCCGTGTAAAAACCAAACTCCCCTTGAGTCTATCAGCCTTTGAAAGGTGATTATATTTTATTACCCCGGATGCTATCCACGATAGTGATTGAAATATCCACCGCAAGGGCGCCAACACAGAAGCAGCTGACCTTCTACAGTAGACGCACGCAGACGGAGCATGAAACTTTACAACAGAATTCGTGCGAGCAACGTGAATGGAACGCGACAGGAGGGCACTGGCACTGTATGGAGGAGAGCAGGTTACCAAGACAGACATTGCAGTCGGTATCGAGAGGGCTACAGTCCCAGGCAGATGGTGATTATTGAATCATAAGAGCAAGCACATTGGATGTCATTTGTCGATTGTGCAACGGCTGGGCAGGGTGGAGGAAGCCGGTAACAGCGCGGTGTGGTGGCATCAACAGCATTAACACGATGACCTCTTGACCCTGACCATGTATGTTCATTCCTTGCTCGGTTTTTACACTATATCAGGATACTGATGTCGGTTTTCACAGCTCGATTCGTGACGATGCTTCCAACGTGGGAGGCGAAACATCGCGAGGGAGAGATGGAGATCGCTCGACACGGCTATCCCAAAAGAACAGCTCTGAAGAGTAACCATTATTATATCAGGATAGTCCTACTTGTGGACTGTTTATCAAAAAATATGCCACAAATGCGACGCTAAGCGGACTATGCCCGAGAGCTACATGATGTGATCTTTAACGTGCACACAAATAACTAAGCAGCCCCTGTCGTTTGGGTCTTTTTTCTTCCCATCGACAGGAGATTGTTGTAAAAATCTCAACCGAGGGGTCCCGCGCAGCCTCGCGGCAATCACGCTTACCAACTAGGCAACCAGAAAACAAGGCAACAAAAGAAAAACTGTAATATAATAGCCTGCTTGTCAACTCGAATTAATTCCACAAAGCGTGCACGCTCATTACAGAGTGTGTAGAGCCCTTGCACAGTGCTTGCATGCTTTGATGCAATCACAATCACTATTATGTTCGACCGCCTACAATTAGTGATTGTATTTTCTCCCATAGCATTGGCGAATATTAATTCAGCCGCAAATGCCAGCTTGCTCCGAGGTATTGAAAACCTCAAATTATGAGCCCCCGTCTCACGTATCACGAATGCAAATGGATAGGCGACAGCCTGCTGGCAGTGTGCTGAGAGCATGCAACCATCACAAGGTTCAAAGTTCAAACCCTGATTGTTGCTCTTCAGAGCTGTTCATTCGGGATAGCGGTGTCGTTCGTTTTCCCTCTTCGAAAGGACAGCTCTGTAGACCAACCATCATGAATCGAGCCGTGAAAACCTACATCAGTCTAAATCCTGACAAGAGGTTAACTGAGCCCACTTTGTGAAAAGTAACCAGAGAGACAATTTTTTGGAGAGATTTGTTTATGTTGGTTAATTCGTACGTTTGTTGTATCGCAGGAATCCCACTTCCCGAGCTTGCAAGTCCATGAATATTTGCTGCTTAATAATAAATATCTATCTCAAAAGACTGGCTCCTACCAGGGGAACATTGAATTTCCACCACTGCTCAAGAAGCACCAGCATTGAGAAGCTATCAATTAAATTGGGCACAACCCCCCTTGCCCATATGAGCTTAGAGAATCATTACCCTTTGACCTGACATAATTGGTTGGCTAATTATCCAGCTTGTCAGGGTTGCAAACAAGTCATTATTGGCAATTTTCATCCTTTAATGTATTATTTACTAAACAAGCTCCTGGGATCCGGCCAGGTGGCTTGATATCGGAAGGTTGCAAGTTCAAATCCTGGAAGCGGGTTGGCTCAGTCCAGTATCGCTCTGGCTGGCATCATTAAAATGACTACCAGTTTGTTGGGAAGTCAACATTGGTTGCCCGATGTTTTTGTCAGCCCATACCATAGGAATATGTAATTTTCACAATTGGCTTGGGCCTCGAAACAGGAGATGAGCACCACCGCAACGCTCATTTGAGCAGTAAATGGCTGACTTTGGCTTTATCGTGTAGTTACGTGATTAACATAGTGTGATACTTTTATGTTTGCTTTTTTGTGACATGATTTGTTTTGCTCGTGTGAGGCAATAACGGCATGAACTCATCTGTGTGTTTGTTGTTTTTTGGCCGTGCATGTTTGTGTGCATTTTGTTTTGTGTTTTTTCAGTTGATTCCAGTAATGATACAGAGTCTGCTAATGCCAGTGATGCTGACAAAAATGGTGGTGAGTTTTTTTTTATGAAAAGTAATGAGCATAGTCTTTCTTTCAACAGTTTTTTTTATATATATCTGTGAGCAAGGCCTTGATCTCCTTTAAAATATGTGTAATTTTTTTTGCATTCTACTGTGCAGGCCTTTCAACTCCACTGGCAGTAGGCAAATGGTTCATTAACAACCATGCCCAATTGATAACAAAACAAGCAAAGTGGAACTGATTAAAACTACCACAGGTTAATTTCTGAACAAGTTAATTTAAATAAATTTTCTTAATAGGACTTCATAGACATTTTGACACATTTTTCCAGTTACAATTTTCAAGGCGTAATCGGCTATCATTGCCTCTGCGTGAAAAGTTGCAAGATGGAACAGTTTTTCCTGCCATAGGAAGATTGAATTTCCACTGCTGGCTTAGGGGTACTAGTAAGTCATCATTGTTGCCTATTATGCAATTTACACGGCTATCCCTAAAGAACAACTTTGAAGAGCAAACATTGTGCATTTGATTCGGAAAAACGCTGACTTTTTATTACTTGAATCTGCTATCGTTGCGATTTTAATATTACGTAACAACATGAAGGTCACCAATTACCAAATGCTTTAGAGCTGTGAAATGATGACAAATTAAAGCGTTTATACTAATAGGACTTCAGAGCAGTCAGTCAGTTTTTATCTAAGCTGGGAGGAACTGTTGGGCTAATGAGCTCTTTTTAACAGTTGTCCAGCAGACACAACTGTGCCCCTGCTGGGAAACAATAGCAGACTTTGTGTCAATTTACGCTGCTTTGACAACGTGAGGGTTTGCATGATTGGCATTGCAGACAGTTCGATCCACTGCTTCTGTAAACTTGAGTCTGAACGGTCGAGTATTCCCATTTGTGTTTCCATCTCGCTTTGCGGTAATGTCCGAGTCGATTGTGTGTGCAATTTTGTTGATCATTGTTTATTTTTCTGAAAACAATGATAACATATTATACCATGATAGTATTAGGTGTAATTTCTACACGATTAATATATATTAACTTTTGCATAATACGTTGATTCATGTACTTTATGCATGTTTTTTACATGTTTTTAGATACACATCATTTAGACAATACAGAGTCGAATAGGGTGGTGCAGTTAAGCAAACTTGTGCCTCACAGCAAGAGGTGACCTGGGTTCATTTCCTCACTCAGGAACCTTTCTACGTGTAATGTTTTCTCCCTGTTCTTCATGGATTTTCTCCGGGTTCACAATTGGTCTCCTGTGGCTCTCGAACACAACGGACAAACATTTACCAAACATGTCGGTGCAAAACATTACCTGCAAATTACTCAATTGAGCTGACACAAAGCTTCATCAAACCCCGCGGCAACAACTCGGCAGCACGCTCGTGAAAAACTCTCCTGAGACTCAGTGAGGCGTTCCTGGATAAACAAGCATGATGATCATTATTAAACTGCACATGCAGAGAGCTGGCCAAGTGGCACTGTGGTTGAAGCATCCGTCTCACATTCAGAAAGTCATCAGTTAAAAATTCCTCCAGCATTAATACCGTGAGTACCACTTTAAAGGAAGTCGAGAGTGGTGGTACTTTGGGTATACTCTTGTTCCTGCGTCTGTCTTAGTAATGTCGAATTTCCACCATTGGCTCAGCGACATCACTGGAAGTTAATGTTGCCCGCAAGGGGAATATTCTGATATATACACAATCTGTAAATCATTACCGTCTTTAAACTATTCAGACACACAACCAAGCTCAATTTTAAGTGAGGGTGATTTTAATGACTCTTGTGCACTTGACTTGATTAAATAATATTGGCCCTTTATAATTGGCTTAATTGAGACCATTACAATTAAACAGCAAATGCTTTTAATGAATCACCTTTCCAGTTTTGTTTAATTGGGTCATTTGGTATCTTTAAATAGCTTTTAGTATCGGATTCCCTCAAATATGAAACCGATGCTTTTAGCCGTCGATATAAAGTAACGATATCTCACCATGCTGTGAACCAGCAGTCCTGAAATTAAGTGTAAATCGTACAATTTCAAAACCTGTTGTTTTTCCAAATGAAAGGCGTTTCATCATTATTATTGTTCGTCTCTGCTTATGTAGCGGCTCAATTTCCACGCTCCTTTGCCCCAAATCGTCTCCACAGCGGTGTTTATCTGCCCTACGTTTGTGACGGCACTGCAATGAGCTTCGTCTCTCAGAAATGCCGCTCCGTTACAGAGTCATTATCGGTGCTAATAGGACACCGCTTTGCTGACATTTCAAATTGGAAATCCTGATGTCATTTATTTTAATGGAATTTGGAAAGCATTGCATGTAACGCGAAGGATAATGCGCTATATTTATTCATGAACGTCTCGCAGCGCCTCAAACCTCTTGTTAAGAAGGATTCAGGAGTGGGAATTTTGCTGGATTCGTTATGGAACGTTTTACATCTCAGAGGAAAAGTCTTTTGAAATCCCACTAATGTGAGAATATAACGCTCACAATTCCTTAGAGATATGTTAATAGCCCATTCATATTTCAAAAATATTAACTATTCCTTTTTTGTAAATTGTAACAATTGTGATCACTGAAATACCCATTTTCACGTAAAGTATCGAATAATCACCATAGCTAAGACCACGGTAACCCATGTTACCAAGTCACATACATTATAATAATAATAATACAATTTATAACTGGCGCAAAACCCACGACGGGTCATGGACAACACATGGATACGAAGGTGCGATAAAACCACAGACTGCTTCCTATTTATTGTGATGTTATCAGCCAAATTAATTAATTAAATGGAGAACCAGGACGAAACCCATGCAGAACAGAAGAGAACACACACACACTCCACACAGAAAGGCCCCCGAGGCAGGAATCGAACTGCCTCGGACAGGACCTTTTTTCAGTGAGGCGCGGATGCTACCACAGAGGTGGTGGGTGGCATCATGCCGAGGCCTTCATCAAGCAGTGCATTGACGACGCCTGGTTAGTTAGCATTTGCTGAACCACATTGATGCCAGTGAACGTATGACTATAGGGGGTGCACAGCACCAAGGAGGATCTGCTTCATTCATTGCTTGTGCGTCAAATTGCTGAACTTGATTGGAGCTGCGTTGTTCTCTTCGGCTTTTGCTTACTTTATTTAACGACCGCCAGACTTTGTCGCTTTAACCTCTCTTCCTTCTAAGTCATCTTCACTCACTGCTTCTTCACTACGCGCGTGTGTCTGTAAAGGGATGCGTGAATTGGTGAGCTGCGTTCGCGTGTTTATGAAACGCGAAGCCATATGCTAATGCGATTGTATGTGTACACACACACACACATCGACACGACACATGCAATTCATAAGTCCTCGCGACACACTCGAAAACATTCAAAATATTAGATAAACATGCATATATGCATGTTTGTATTTGGTTAGTTTGTGCGTCAGTTGTATCACAGCGATCCTGCTTCCAGAGCTTGCAAGCTCACTGGGTATTTTCTGCTGTAATAATAAACAGCTATCTAACCGCCGGTCGCCGCTAAGTGGCGGTGATCTCACCGAGCGTGTTCACGCATACGTAAAGATCCCCCGTATAGCCTTATCAGACCGAAGGGTCAAGTGCTGTTAGCCAGCATCTATGAAGGTCACCAGCAGCACGCCCGCGCACACACCCGTGTACCCGTGTGAGCGCGCGTGTCCTCGTGTGCCACGGTGGTCCCACAGGGAGCCGCGTGGACCCGTATCCTCCATACTTCCTCACGCCCACCGGAGCCACCAGCACCAAGATGGTTCTCAAGGGAGACGTGCTGAGCCTGGAGTGCATCGCCGCTGGCCTGTACGCCACCGCACCACGCCACGCAGGCCGCAAGCGGCAGCAGATGGCACACAATCACAACGATCCCCCCCGCATAGCCTTAACGGACTGGAGGGTGAAGTTCTGTTAGCGAGCAGTTATGAAGGCCGGCGCGGTGCACGATGGGGTAGATGGTCGGTACGATGCCCGGCCGCCTTTTGTCTCCCTAGTGGCGACGTTTGAGGCTGAGTAGACCTAGGCGAGACACAGGACCGGTTCAGAAAATTGAGACTCGTGTTGGCCTTCATCGGGAATCGAACTCGGGTTGCCGGGTTCGTAGCGCAGCGTGCTAACCGCTCCACACAGGAACAACAGCAGCAGCAGACACCGTTCTCCCGTTATGTGTGTGGGTACACGTGTGTACGGCGCTCGCTTTCAAGCAAATCATTGGCCCGGCAACTGAGCTCAGATAGACAGAGCTGAGCCTGCCCAGCGCTTGGATGGGAAGGACCAAGGGAAATCTTATCGAGTCTCAAGCCTCTTTTAGGAGGATCCCGCAGTAGGTACACAGTAAAGGCGCGACCCTGCAGTTCCTTTCTCACGCTACTTGCTGTGAGAAGGGCAACCTGCCGATGGACAAACGGCCGTCAGAGCTCACGGCGCTCCGCGTCGCGTCTCACGACCCCCGCAGGCCGACGCCGCGCATCCAGTGGTTCAAGTTTGGCGCCGAGATGCCGTGGGAGCGCGCGAAGCTGCTCAACTACAACAAGACGCTCGTCCTGGCCAACGTGACGGAGGGCGACGACGGCAGCTACGTGTGCCTCGCGTCCAACCACCTCGGAGTCCTGCGGCACACGACCAGCGTCACCGTCGAAGGTACCGGGCTCTGGCTCACCGCGAACCTCCGCAAGATGGATCGGATAAAAAAAAAAAATCCAAAAAAAAAATGTTGCTGATTTTCCGTTCTCTGTTGTTGGCATGCCGTTCTCTCCAAAGCCCTGTGCAGCGCTTTGTGACCCTCGGGTGAAAGGCGCTCTATAAAATGCTATTATTATTATAATAGGATGTTGAGGAATACTTTGAAGTGACCAAGTCTCAAAGCAGGATTTGAACTCACAGTAAAAAAACAGTAGGTTGCTGTGTGTGGTGTTTGAGTCTCCATTCCATATTGCGTGCTTCCTCCCACGAAAAATAATACTCGGTTAGGAAACTAACATGCAACCCACGCAAGACCATTTTTTTCATGCACACGTCAATTTGAGACGTGAAAACTTTCGTGAAAAAAAAGTCTCAAAATATTCTGTTCGTGGGCACTAAAGATAATGAAACCAATGTTTCAATTCCTAAAAAATGTTTCTTTTTGGGATCTTATTAGAGCAATGAAAATGTCAAAACGTACATCAAACACTGTTGCTATCAGAGGAATGTGACCAGCTGTGCTATGAGAATTTCACACATTTTAAATATTCCAAACTGTTCCATTGTTTGAGGGGACACTTTTAATGCTGTCATCAAAAATGTACCGTGAGTCATTGTTCATGCCCACTTAAAGGAGTCATGGAAATGTAAGCAGTCATGCTGTGCGGCTAAAGTTCAATGTAATCCGTCACTAAGCCCCAAAAGGCAGATATTGAAATTGCTGGTCACCCTGCGGGCAAATCACCAATCCTTGCACAAAGTGTTGGAATAGCAGTGTGAGCCATTTCACAATGATAGATAAGAGAACATTCACTGTGAATTTTAAAGACACGCTGAATTTATAAAGTTACACTCCATTATAAAATGCTATTATTATTTCAAAATAGTGGAATCAAAGTGTCTCCATGATGGGATGAGGTTTGGATGGTGCTGATCCCTGTTAGAGTCTCTACAGCACATCCACTGTTAATTTCCCACAAAGTGCTGCTCATGTTACTGGCTTCAACTATTGATGATAATAATCCGCTGAGTTGACGACAATAAGGATTTCAACTCGCACCCTGGTTGGTGCATTAATCCGTCAATCACAACATCGCTGGCTGTATCTGTG
>JAZEWU010000014.1:7984799-8003431 GCA_036362915.1 Geotria australis
GCATCGCACCCGACCCTCAACAGGGCAAACGGTTTAGAAAATGGATGGATGGAATAATAAACATCTGTCTATGTTTTACCGTGAGGCAGCGGCGCTGCTCACCGCACTACCGTGCCGCCCCTCTCTTTACACGGACGCTCTTTCACGGCCACACGGCGGGGATCTGTGTGCGTGTGCGTGCGTGCGTGCGTGCGGGCGCGGCGCAGAGTTCGTGGTGGAGTACGAGGAGGACTGGTTCGAGCCCGGCGTCTGGCACCGGCTCAGCTCGTTCCCGGGCTCCCGCAACTCGGTGCTGCTCGACTCGCTCTCCCCCTACGTCAGCTACCGCTTCAGCGTCGTCGCCGTCAACTCGGTGGGCCGCAGCGAGCCCAGCGTCCCGACGGAGCGCTTCGTCACGAGGCCCGCCAGTGAGCAGCGCCCGCGCGCCCCCGCGTGCGCCGCACACACGCATCGCTCCCCAGGGGGGCCGGCAACGGATCGGCGAACGGAACCGTAACGCGTCGAGTGTTAACTCTGCGACGGCGATGGGATCGAGCGGAAGGAAGGACGCGACAGCCCAATGCGATCGCATCAATGGCACTGGATTAACAGCTTGACAATGACCAAATTACCGGTGTAGGTTTTCACGGCTCGATTCATGATGGTTGCTCTTCAAAGCTGTTCTTTCGGGGTAGCCGTGTCGAGCGCCTCTCCATCTCTCCCTCGCGACGTTTCACCTCCCACGCCGGAAGATGCTTCCAACGTGGGATGCGAAACGACGCGATGAAGAGAGGGAGAGCGCTCGACACGGCTACCCCGAAAGAACAGCTTTGAAGAGCAACGATAATGACCAAATTATGAGCGACACAAACATTCACAAGCGAGCACCGGTCTGGATTTACGATGGAATCCTTTGCTATCAATTGTTTTCCCCCGTTACGATTCACACCGAGTTGCGGGTAGTGCTTTGTGCATGTGCAGTGACCTGCCTGAACATTGATATTTCTGTGGGCAACATGCGTGATTCATGTGGTGATAATGTCACCTTTACTTTTGTTCCCCTGAACTCCAAACCACCAAGTGCTGTTGCATCTCATCACGTCAAAAGTACTGCATTGTAAACAACGTAAAGCATTGTCTATGCGGTACCCACAAAACAAAGATGCACACACGCAGACACGCACTCAAACACGCACAATGGACGAGCCGCGAGAGGGATCGACGTTTGCGCCATCGTCACGTCACGTTTCATTCTTTCGCAGGTCCTCAAATAAATCCGTCGGATGTGAAAGGGGAAGGAACCAATCCCACGAACATGATCATTTCCTGGACGGTGAGCAAACAACGACGCATTGAAACGCGCGACGCGTAGAGAACAGGTGTGCCAACTAAAATGTGGAGCCTTTTAATTGAATGAAGAATCGATCGTGTGCGAGCAGCTCAAGACGCTGCGACACAATAGGCATTCACGTTTGAATGTGTCCGCAAATACAGCTACACACCTTAACCCACCTGAGCAGAGTTTGCGTTCTCCTCTGCGTCCACATAAAGGCTTCAGACAATGCCGCGTGCGAGAGAGGATATGCCCACAAAGCTCCTTGCGCTTTGAATAGATTTTGGTCTCAAAGTCAGGAGTCAAAGTGTCTGTCTATTCTCGAATGAGCTCTGGACTGGCCCGGGGCTGTTTGAAAGGCCCCCAAGGCACCGGTGGATATTTCACATTCCACAGATGAAGGGACAGTCTCTTGATAAGACTATCACTGCTGACGGTTAAACGGTGACACGTTGTATCCACCCCAGTTTGTACGATGATCCCTGAGCGGGAGTTGAACTCTCAATCCCCATGATTGTGAGTCATATATTCCACAAAAGGGCCACCTGGCTGCATGCTAATTTGTAGATTCACTGTTTAAAATTCCTTAACAAAATGTATGATTATTTACATGCACCCCGAGTTCAATTTATAGTAAAGCGGTTTTAAAACTGTTACAAATGGACACATCTTTTGCATTAATCTTACAGGTTTTATGATGGGCTATTAATAAATTCTGCATGTATTTGAGCATTAAAAAGTCAATATTTTTTCAGCTCAAAGTAACGTTGGGAGACATTCAACTTTTGTTGGGTGTGTGCCATGAGTTTTTGCTCCAATTTATAACTCCTCCTTTGCCGCACATTTGTTTTTACGCTATTGCTTCTGTAGTGATGTCGGTTTTCACGGCTCGATTCACGATGGTTGCTCTTCAGAGCTGTTCTTTCTGGATAGCCGTGTCGAGCGATCTCTCACTCTCAACGTTTCGCCTCCCATGTTGGAAGCATAATTTCGCTGACCCACACCACACAGGATAAACTCAGAAGCACGGTAAGGGGAATCCCTGTCACCATGTTGGTGTCACAGGAATCCCATAAAGAGCTTGCAAGCTCACTGGCTATTTTTCTTGGGCGCATTTCTGTGTGGAGTTTGTGTGTTCTTCCCCTGTTCTGCGTGGGTTTCCTCCGGGCTCTCCGGTTTCCTCCCACAACTTAAAAAAAAAACTCACTAATTAATTGACCGATAACATCCTAATATATAGGAAGCAGCGTGTGGCAATATGGCGCCGGCAAACCGCCTCCTCCGCCACTCTGTGCTTTCCTCGCACCTCTGAGTCGTTCTCTTGTCGAATGAGTGCCTTCGACAGTGAATGAATATGTGCGCGTGATAAATGTAAAATTATTATTAATTATCGTTATTATAAAAAAAACATCTATCCCTCCACCCGACGCGCCGCGTGCGCGCAGCCCATGCGCGGGGTCGACCAGAACGGGCCGGGCTTCGGCTACCGCGTGTCGTGGCGTCCCAAGTCGAGCGGCGACTGGACGACGGAGACGGTGGTGAACCGCTCGCGGGTTGTCGTGACGGAGACGCCCACCTTCTCGCCGTACGAGGTCCGCGTGCGCGCCGTCAACAACGTCGGCCTGGGGCCCGAGCCCGAAGTCGTCATCGGATATTCTGGCGAGGAAGGTGAGGGTTCGCAGGCTGTAGGCCAGAGGCGAAAGTAAGCCGGTACGGTTTGGTACGGCGTGCAGGTGGCAAAGTGGTCGAAGCGTTCGGTGCGGTCGGAGTTGTGATACGCGCATACCGGCGAGAATTTTTTGTTTCTTTTGCCCCTGGGGAAAGCGTTAGCTGTCTATAATACTGTGTACTCTTGTTGCCGTCATACATTATCGTCATCGTCATGACACAGATGCTGTGGATGAATTATGTGCAAATGCGGAGACTAAGTGCACATTCTACAGTGTGAATTTGGTGAATAGGTTTTAAGTAGTGGAACACTGAGTGGACAACTGTCCTCTATGTTCATCTCTGGGCACATCTCAGAAATTCACTCCGCGTACCGTGAAAGAAATAATTGATTGAAGTTCACGGTTCAAAGCGTTGTACTGATGTAGCTTTTCACGGCTCGATGCGTGATAGTTGCTTTTCAAAGCTGTTCTTTCGGGATTGCCGTATCGAGCGCTACCTCTCCCCCCGCGACCTTTCGCCGCGGTGGTGTTTCCGGCAAGGACGTCATAACCGATGCCCTTCTGTCCTCTCGCAGTTCCTTTGGAGTCTCCCAAGAACGTGCACGTGGAGGTGCTGAACAGCACCATCGTCAAAGTGACGTGGGAGCCCGTGCCCCTGGAGTCCGTGCGTGGACACCTCCTGGGCTACAGGGTACGTATCCGCGTGTGTGAGCCAGTGTGCTCCTGTTAGTCTGTTAAGGCTATACTGGGGGGATCTTTGTCTTTGCGTTGTGTGAAATGTCAAAAGGATGCAGAATCCAATACACAAAAGTAACTGTGAATGTTCAATCTGATCTGAAATTTGCGGGAGACTATTTGCCGCCGTCTCTGTGACCCACCGCGGGGGAAATGCACCGAGGACAATTATTTAAACCGCTTTGTCAGTGTGAATTTTGGCCTGAGAAATCTTCCTGGTCAAGTGAGCACAGTGTAGTGCTCATCACAAATGGAAACCCTGCGTCGGTGGTGGAAATTCCACATTCCCATAATAAGGGCCAGTGTCTCCCAGGATGACTGCTGTTGAGCTTATGGCAAAGTGGCTCTGCATTTATATTCATCCATCAATAACCATGAGATCACATCATCACCATCATCTTTCTTAAATACCAAAGTCATCGTCATTGCAGGATTACACACACTCTGATCAGATTGTACAAGGTGGTTCCCGTTTCATTGACACCTAAAGGATGACGAGCTGACTTAATTTCTGCCAAATGTACAGGACATTTCTCTCAGACGTTTCGATCTGCTATATGTCCTGTACATTTGGCAGAATTGGCAATAAAGTTTAATTGAATTGAAATTTAATTGAACAATTTCCAAACGATGATGTCGCAACCTTGTCATGGCAAGGTCGATCTCCATCGTCACAGCACCAGCGGCCCGCACAGCGCGTCTCAGCTCGCGAATAAATAACACGTACTTGCCAATCCGCAATCACAGCCGAGGAAGTGCCTACGCAGAGGGCATGCAGTGGACACGACCAAACCTTGACTGTAAACACCAAGAGGCCGCTCGTGCGTGTGGCAGCTCTGCAGTGTCAGGACCGAGCTGCCCTCCTGCTGGGCCATGCTGCCATGCACGCCCCTTACCGTCGCGTGTAGACTGACCGACAACCACTCTCCCCAAGGACTGGCGTTGGAAACCCAGATATTTTGTCTGTGCCCCTTTGTGGGGCCGTGAGCAGCGGTGTCCCCGTCAAGGGTGTGCGGGTTTATGTGGGGGATTGCTGGCGCAGCGTGTGCACGTGCGGGTGAACAGTGGTGCTGTCCGCCCACCCCCTCGTGTGCCGTGTCGGCCCTCATAGGTGCTCGCTCACGGCACGTGACCACCCTACAGTGTGTTAAGGCTACACTGGGGATCTTTGTCTTTGTTGTTAGTTTCTCTGTGCTAGCAAACCAGTGACCTGGAATAGATTCCCAGCCATGAGTAATAAGAGTAGCGTGTGATATCGGAACATGTCCTGGGCTTCCGCTAAGTTGACTCAACCTTAAATGGGTACAGTGTGTAGTATGTATGGTCTTGGCACCATTCACGCGCGCACACTCAACGCTCCTGTGCGGTGCCATCCCTAATCAGTGCTCGCTCATAGGAAACGCGCCAACACTCTGTTAAAGGCTTTTAGCGGGGTTAAAGGTTTTTAAAAGCTTTTAACAGGTGATCTCTGTCAGGTAGGATTCCTGACTATACACACAAGTCCAGCGTGAACCGGTATGAACTTGGCATTTGTCTCCCCAACGGTTGATTCAGCCACGAACACCTGCGGCAGTAGCGCTGTCACCATCGACAATGGGGAGACAAAGGCGGCTGGGGCAGCATGGTGTTTGGCCATAACACCCCATCGTTTACAGAGCTCACCTTTATAAGTGCTCACCAACATCCTGTATTAGCGAGCGCCCAATACGTCGATGGACTTGTGGCAGAACATCTCTCTCTGATGGCACATTACGGTGCTTTGAGAACATCTCACTGGGTGGTGCTATTGCTCAAGTGCCAAACTCACACAATTGGACATTTGCTCAAAAAAGAAAATCAATCTCTGCAGTCAACTCACCCACAATAAACCTGGGGGTCGCTAAAACGAGCACCAACTTTCTGGAGAATACCGCAGTGCTCCTCCTCCGTTCAGACCGGCCGGTCGCTACGTGCCAGTGAACCTTTTCACAACCGGCGAAAACGAGCGATGCTGTAACAACGACATAGATTTTCAAGGCGCGACGTATAGCTAGATAGATAGACGTTTATTATGACGGCAGAAAAATACCCCAGTGAGCTTGCAGGCTCTTTACGGGACAGCCGTGCCGATCCCGGCGTGTGCCCGTGCCGCGCGCATGCAGGTCTACTACTGGCGCGTGCGGGCGGCGGGCGAGCGCCGGCGGCGGCGCTCCAACCGGGAGCTGGTGGCGTTCCCGCCGGACCGTGCCCACGGGGTGGTGGCCGGCCTGCGCCCCTACAGCCTCTACCAGATGGAGGTCTGCGCCTTCAACCGCAAGAGCGACGGGCCCGCCAGCACCCGGCAGCAGTTCCACACGCTGGAGGGAGGTGAGACGGAACGCACGCCGGAGCACGCGCACCGCCGTCGAGGTGGAGGTCAAGAGGTCACCGTGACCGATGTTGTTAAATGCCGTGTTTTCGCGCCGTCGCTGCGTTCCTTTTCACAGTTATCGCAGCTGTTGTGAAGTTGACGCCAAACCTCCGAAGTGTGATCGTTCTGCATCCTAAAATTTGGTTTTAGATATCTTCCCCCTTTGCCACTGAGCTGTGGCTACCGGTCCACGACTTGTCACTGTACCTGCCCTTCTCCTGGACCTGCCCTTCCTACCTCGCAGTACCTGCCCTTCGTACGTTTGTTGTGTCGCAGGAATCCCGCTTACAGAGCTTGCAAGCTCACTCGCTGTTTTCCGCAGTAATAATAAACACCTATCATCTAACTATCTCCCACATGCATATGTAGCTCACCCATCACAACCTCCCTTTCCTGGTTAAAAATCTACAACGTTTTCTTGCCACATTACATTCTGATACTTCTGAGTAGCGTGCCCTGTCCCACCAGGAAATTCCTATTTCTTGTTCCAAACACCTGTAGTTTAAGGCCGCAAATTTATTTTTTTGGCGTTTAGTTTAAATTCGGCTCTTTGAACCATTTTATACCACATACATTCCTCCATCATCCAGCAGAAATAGAGAGTCTGAGTCTATCCCCGACGAGGATTTGAGTGATCTAACTGCCCACACAAAGCCCGCTGTACTTTCTTTGAATTCCCATAGGTTTTAAATGAGATTAATATATTTCAGATGCAGTTTGAAAAGTAGATAATGAGCCTCAATGGGGTTTTCACCTGGTTAAATCATGTTCATCCATCATTAAATCCACTTGCAGTGAATTCACGAGGTGGCTGTTGGGGGGGGGGAAGCCATGAATTTCAGAGCGGCCGAATCGCATCGGAGAGTGTGGGAGACGAGAGGACCGCGTTTCAGGAGCACTGGGGCAGAACGGCAGCAGGTGGTCCTGTCTCATTGATAAAAGCCGTTGTGATGAATGGAGCTGCTGCCTCTCTTACATATTGTATAGCGCTGGGCGCACTGGCCAGGGGTGGGGAGCGGGAGGGGTGGTGGGAAAGAGAGACATAAAGAGAGTCGGGAAACACACAAAATCTCACGGGAGATATTTCTACCCCGTACCAGCTAATTCACTCGCTCTCGTGGTAACGTATGCACCTGACGGGAAAGAAAGGGCCTGCTTGGGGCTGTTCGATTCCCGCCTCTGGGTCCTTTCTGCACGCAGTTTGTGTGTTTATACCCTTGTGGTGCATGGGTTTCCTCTGGGTTTTCCAGTTTCCTCTCCATTTCAAAAAATGAAAATCACTCGTTAAAGAATTGGCCCATACCATCATAATATATACGGTTGCTTGTCTGGCGGGTTGGTGCTTAATTAGCCGGATTGGCACCAGCTGACCATGTGGCTGCCTTCTTACCACCTCTCTGCTGTTTCCTGCACTGCCTTGGGACCGCTGGTTGAAAAGGCACTACTATATAACTGTAATAATTATTGCTCTTCAGAGTTGTTCTTTCGGGATAGCCGTGTCGAGCGATCTCTTTCTCTCCCTCGCGACGGATATCGCTCGACACGGCTTATCCCGAAAGAACAGCTCTGAAGAGCAACCGTCGTAATAATTATTCTCTCTCACTCATTCAATCACAGCACAGTTCTATCGGTTGCATGCAGCGCCCTTGCATGAGAATGGGGGCTCTGCTGCTCTGTTAGTCACGGGAAGACCTTGAGCTCGATTCCTATTGACATCGCCTTGGTAACGGGGCAGTATCGCTTCACCTCGCCCCGTTAGTTGCTGCCGCTGCGCGTCTACTCTATCACTGTGTGGGCAGCGGTGGCCCAGTGGTTAGCGCGCTGGGCTGCAAACCTGGCTACACGAGTTCGAATCCCGCTCACGTCCAGCACCAGTGACGATTTTCTGAACCGGTCCTGGGCCTCTCCTAGGTCGATTCAGCCTCAAATTAGTACCTCGTGCGGTGTATAAACATTTCCACTAAGGGGACAAGTGCGGCCGGGCGTGGTGCTGGTCACCCACCTCCTCGTGTGCCGTATCGACCGTGTCGGCTACACGGGGATATTTGTTTTTGTATGGTATCACTGTAGCGTTGTTGTACGAGCCTCCTCTGTCTGTGGCCAGGCCGAGCCGAGGTAGCGATCGAAATAGCGGACAAAGCGTCTTGCACTCGGTTATGGTTTTCAGCAAGAAGCTTTTTGCCAGTTGGATGAGGGATCGTAATGACTGTGTTAACGGTGAGAACACAGGCCGGCTCTGCTGGGAACCTGAGTTCGAAATCTGAGAAGACACCCGTCATATTGTGGAATCAAACCCCCCAAAACATTTTCTGATTTTCCGTTCGCTGTCGTTGTTGCCATGCCGTTCTCTCCGCAGCCCTGTGCAGCGCTTTGTGACCCTCGGGTGAAAAGCGCCCTATAAATGCTATTGTTATTATAAAAACTCAACATATTCGTCAACAACGCTACATTTAAATGGAAAAGTGCATAGTATCTGGCATGTCTGGCAAATATGGGAAGACGCCCGTGATGAAGTGGAAAACTCAACACGTTCGTCAATAACGCTTCCTTCAAATGGAAAGATTCGTACTAGGTGACATGTCTGACAAATGTCCCCTTCTTCATAGCACATGGCCAATCGTCCCTCGGGTGCCGATAAGATAATACTGCTTGGTCAGAAGTCAGCAGTAGTCAAACTTTGAAAAGACTGGCTCTTTCCATGATAATGCGGAATGCACACCTCTTGCCTTCCGCCACCAGTAGATAAGAGCGCCACCCTGTGGCTGGATTGAGAAGGGAGACACTTTTGCATGTTCTGTATAAGCATATGCATTGTTAGATCATTGATGGTTGCTCTTCAGAGCTGTTCTTTCGGGATAGCGGCAATCCGAAAGAACAACCTTGAAGAGCAACGATCGTGAATGGAGCCGTGAAAACCCACATTGCTAGATGATTAACTAAATAAACATCGGATGATGATACAATACTAAAAATGCTCAACCATGTGAAGTTATGGAGAAGTGAAAGTGCAAGCAGAGAAATGTCGTAAAACGTGTCGATAACTGACCCTGGCTCAGGCACTGTCTCAAAATGGACAATCGTTCTTGGAAAAACTGAATCCCTGATGTTTCATTTGCACGTGGGTCTGAAAGAGCTTTTTGTGAGCGTGATAGACCTTGCCTATAAACACCGGGCAGTTCACCAGCGTTGGTTCAAGCAAGTCTGACTGCTGATGAGACACTTGATGACAAAACCGGTCCAGAGCGTGCTTGTAATATAACAAAAGCTGCTGTTTTATTGACTGCAGGATATCCACGTGTGGCTGTTAAATTTTTATTTGATATAAACGGAACAGTGACTAATTTCTCATTAATTTACAACTCCAAACATCCATTTTAGTATAAAAAAAAACATCAGTGCAATTGTTTCACGTGAATCGCAACATTGTAACGGATAAATACAATACCTATGCGTTAATACTTGGTGATAAAAAAAATCCCTTTTTAATATGAATGTAAAGTGTTTCATATTAAATGCCATATTTCTGAATCACACCAGGCCTTAAAAAGGCACCCCATCGTTCCAAATCTCAGTAATGTCCAATATCACTCCTTAAACTGCATATTTATTCAACAATGAGTGAATTAACCCCAACTTGAATTTGTGTAATTCCAAATATGTACGTTCAGCCTATTTGAAAGCTTTCTCTCTAGGGTAAACTCCTTTCCCATAAAATCCCAGTGAAATTCGACGACATAGAAGGCAATCGGTGGTTTATTTTTCGTTTAGAATTATCCACCCAAGGGGCAGGTCTGTGGCTCAAGGTCCCTCCGGCCCATGCGATCGCAATCCGGGTCGTTGAGCCGCGGCGACGGAAGACGAGTGCAGGTGGTTTCCCATCCGCTTCCTCGACACCGGCCTGTCCGGGCGGCTGCAGGCGCGCTGCGACGTCGCGTTCGTCGCGTTTAATCGTTTCGCTTTTAACGCGCGTGCCGCCGCCCCCCTTGTGCGGTGTGTCGCGCGCTCAGTGCCCAGCCAGCCTGAGAACCTGCGCCTCTCCCGGCCGTCGCAGACGTCGCTCAGGATCGACTGGGAGCACCCGCGGCATCACAACGGCCGGCTCACGGGCTACACGCTGCAATACCAGACGAGTAAGGTTCCGCCCCGCTTCCGCGCCGGTCGGCGTGTAGTTCCGCGGCGTCCAGACCTGATCGCTCGCTCCCTCGTGTCCGTATCGCCGGAGGTGGCGTGACGTCGGTGGTTCCAATCTCGCCGTGCGGCCAATAACGGCGCGTTATGCGATAACCGATTTAGAAATGCTGTCGCACAATTCACTGTTATTGGCCGTATAAGGGAATGGGCACGACAATAGATGGTGCTAATAACTGTTGGTGGAACTAACGTGTGCTGTGGCCCATAGACTCATACTGACCATTATCACCGTTGATTTTTGTTGAGTCTCCCTGTCCACATGATTGGGCCTAGAGGGCACGAATATCCACATGCAGCCTGGGCTATACATTTCACATTTCTGTGGCAGCAGCCAGTTTGCTCAAAGCATGATCACTATTGACCTCTCGCAAAGCGGTACTTATTTTACCAGCCCTGGTTGCGTGATAGGCTGTGTTGGAAACAACACGTGATTTACTAAATTCTGTACATCCATACTTCTACGAAATATCCTTCTCTGTATGTAATGATAGTCAATGTGTCTTCTTGCTCAAAGAAGCATTGAGGTAGTACGATAATTATCTGTGTTGGCCCCCAGAGCCAGTGGTGTTCATTCCACATTCCCATGGCAGGGACAACATTCTTCCCCAGGTGTAACCCGTGTTAACGACCCGTCGTGCAAATACCACACGCATAGTGACGATGGAGAGTTGTAAAATAGCAGCACAGCTGCCCCGTTCACTTATATTGGGGTGTCGGGTACCTTTCATTCAGTGACATTGTCCAGTGTTGTGGCTGTGTACAGAAGAGTAAGGCACTAGCTTGACGGAGTGTCATGCCGCTGAGAGTGCGTGTGGGATGTAATGCTTAGTAGCCACGTTGAAGTGTTGTGAATAACACCGGAGTGGCAGCCTAAAGGGGACATTACCCCCGAGATAATGTCCGTCAGAGAGATGGCGTGAAGAAATCAGCTTGTGTGTCCGTACTGTATGAATTGTTGTATCACGAGACCACAAAATATGTCGATGGTTTGGGGACACGGTGTCTGGACAATGTTGGCGTCGGCTGGCTGCGTGGCTGCCTTCCCCCCCCCCGCCTTTGTGCGCTTTCCTTGATTGTGGGATAAATCTTATTAAGCCTATTTAAGTTATATTGCATGTATCGTTTAGCTTTGGGGGAAAAGCCATTCAGAACAGGGAGGGGGAGAAGCATACATTGCTTCATGTAGACAGGTGCCCGAGTCAGGAATCGAACACAGGCCCTTCTTGCTGTGAGGCACAAGTATTACCACTTCTTCCCTATGCAATGCTTCAGTTCTCCTTAATTGGTAGCTGCCCGCTGCCTTCATCTCTTTCCCCACTAAACGATTCCACTGCTGTGCTTAGAAATGAGCCGCAATGACACGTGGTGTCAGTACGTAGTGTGTAATAATGCCTTTAATGATCAACAGAAGCGTGATGCCTTCCTCACATAAAATATAACATGACAGAATGTAATTACGGACACCAGAGAGACCGTGCTTCATGACGGCTCCATCACACTGCAGCATGATTACAAGGGCGGTGTTCCTGTTATATTAAATGTTTCACTTTTTTGGAAACTACACAGTGTGGAGCGTACCATGTTTAAAACATTAACCAGAATCGGGGGGGGATGTTTTCACCTCTGATATCGGCACTTTGGAAGAAACGTCCGAAGAGCGTTTCTGTTAGTGTCCCCCTACTCTGATTGAGCACGTGGGATTGCTCGACTCAATTGACAAGCCCTGCATCTGTGGTGACAATTCCACATTACCATGGAAGAAGACTGCCTCTTGATAACGCCGGGGTTGCGTGCGAGTGACATCACCACGGCCCCCGCGCGCCGTACAGGCAGACAGGAATCCAGACAACCTCTTTCTAATATAGTACGATAATATGGATGAGGATACTTGGCACGGCAGTGCACTTCCAGTTCTTAATATAAAGTTACAGGGACATTCGTCTGGAGCGTACCATCAGTCACCGTGGGGGGAAATCTGATGAACTCCTCAGCCACCCCTGCTGATTCACGCCACTTAAAGTGACCCAAAGCGTGATCATTCATTCCGCTCTGAGAGCTGCGCGCCGCTGCAGGGATATTTCAGCCAATCGCACCGCGTCCCGAATGCCACTCTCTCTGCCTCGTGTCCGTCCGTGGAGCGTGATTCATCCCCGTATCACCTCAATGGGCCAAACTATCAGATGTGCGGCTTTTTTCACGTGGATAACTTATACAAATGTGTTACATATAATAATAAAACATTACATTTCTAAGTGAATTTCACCCAAGGGTCGCACGGCACTGTACAGAGCTAAAATAAAGGTGTAAAAATGTAGCACCTCCCTTTTAACCATTATTGAATGATCACTTATTCGTGCACCTATTGCAGTTCATTGGTAACAGGAATGGTCAGGAAGAGAAAGGGGGTGGTCTGTATTCGGAGGTCACAAGTTCAAATCCAACCTCGGGCATTTGCAGATATAATCCAGGTTTAGGAGCGTTAGCATAAGCACGCGTGTGGCCTGACACTTTCGGTTGCTATAATTATTCCTGAAGTAAAGTTTACAGGGCTAGGCAAATGTTTTTGCCGCCATCATTAATATTGCTTTGTGAGGGAAAAACAGTGGCTATCCTATGGTCAGACTAGTCCTCACCACAGGAATATGGAATATCCACCACTGGCTCACGGCAGTAAACAGAATTTGAGACGACCCTTTCTTTCATCACCACCTGCAATTGTTCTGCTTACTGTTTCAGGGACCAAGGATATTGAAAACATATTTCTCAAAGCTTCTTTTCGCACGACCACTGCCAAACATAAATACAGTAACTCTGCAGCTGCAAACACACACGCTTCTAATTAAGACCCTGGATGTGTTTTTCGTATGAAACGCAGTGAATCCTAATGGGACATTCATAACCCTAATGGCATTTCGGCAAATAAATTCCACCCAAGTTTCATTGCGTGAGGCGCAGCTAACTTTTAATTACCCAGCCGAGTCGGTAGCTTGGTTGTGAATTGCATCGATTGCCATGCACTGAAAGTTTCTCCACTTGCTGTGCAACTGGGAAATGTGGCGTCGTAAAATATCCGGCTCGATTATGCGTCGGCGGAGACGAGGCGTCTCCCTGCACAAAAACGAGCGTGGGGTAAGCACGCAGGAGCCACTGGTGGAAATCACGGTGGGAACTGTTTCGTCCATTTAGCATCAACTGTTAGTTTCGTGAAAGAGGATTTTCAATGGGGGGGCGGCACGGTGGCGCGGCGAGTACCGCTGCCGCCTCACAGCAAGAAGGACCCGGGTTCGAATCCCGGCTCGGGTGCCTTTCTGTGTGGAGTCTGCATGTTCTCCACCCGTGTCCGCGTGGGTTTTCGCCGGGCACTCCGGTTTCCTCCCACAGTCCAAAAACATGCTGCTGCATATGTAAATTTTCCCTGCGGACTAAATTGCCTCGGGTGCCCTGTGATGGACTGGCGTCCGATCCTGGGTATAGCCCTATAGACGTCCCAACATGTTTTACGGCGTTTTGTTGTTATTGTAAATATGCATCCAAGTATATTGAACTAAAAGAGATTCATCAGCAGTGTACAGTTTCATAGCATGAGGGAACACCAACTAGAAATAAATGTATGCCAAGAAAAAAATGATTCTTAGAAACACACAATAAATAGCGGCGCTGCATACACCAGTAATATTTGACGCGTGTGTGGCAGTTAATTTAATGCACATGCTGTGCAGTCTGTTTTTATCTAAGCTGGAAGGGACCATTGAGCTGTGTAGCTCTTTTAAACAGTTGTCCAGCAGCGAGGGGTAAGCAAGTTACAACATATCAGGGCACCGGGGGGCAATTTAATGAAGACAATTAACCTAGCAGCACGTCTTTGGACTGTGAGAGAAAACCGGAGTACCTGGCAAAAACCTACGCAGACAGAGAGGTACCCGAGCTGGGAGTTGAACCCACTAGCTTGTTGCTGTGAGGCAAGTACCGCGACTCACCATGCCACCGTGCCGCCCCAGTTTCATTTAAACAGTGCAAACGGGCAGCAGTGAAGTAACAACGGGTGTTGTAGATATTTAGACCCAAGTCACAGTGCACGTCAACTGCCTCCGCCCACCCATTCCGTATTACCACAACCATCCACTCCGAATCCTCCCTCTCCCTCCCTCGCCCCCTCCTTGTGTTTTAACCCTTTCATGAGTTACATTCCCATCAGATATTACCGCTTCGCTCTCCCCTTAGAACCAACAATCTTAATAGCTCTGGAATTGAGTCTGAACAACTCAGTTGTGATCCATTTATGATTGGGTGATGCCAAAAATTACTTCGAGATGTTTTTTCAGACGGCTGAATATCATCGAGCTCTGACCCCACCTCCACGAAAATGTGGTATATTCCACCGCTAATTGCAGTTGCTTACGAGTGCTCATCAGCTCGAGTGGGAGTTGACAACAATTTCAATTAATTACTTGTTGGTGACGAGTCGAGCCCGCTCACTTTCAGAATTTCTTGCAATTTACAAGAAAGTGCCGATCGATTCGTCAAAATCCGCGGCTCGGCTCGGCTCGCTGCGGCCTCCGCCATGGCGAGACGTTCGGGAGGGTCGCAGCCGAACAAGGGTTAAAGACGCGGCGGCGCGCGAACGTAAAGTCCTCACTTTAGTACTACCCGCGAGACGGCGAGACTCGGTCGGTCTCTTCGGCTCGCGCCGCCTCAAACATTCGCCGAGCGCGAACGGCGGTTCGAGGCGGCGTTCACCGCTCGGCAGCCGCCCGCAAGGTAACGACGCCTCGCGGACGCTGCTCTCCGCGCGGCCGTCTTTATTTAACGCAGCGCCGCGCTGCTGGTTTAAAATAAGCTCCGAGGCTGTTTATGGTGATCGGTACCGCTCCGACCGTGGCGTTTTAATATGACCCCGCCTTGACGACGCTCAGATCGGTGCTTTGGTTTTTATTGTGTTTTTTCTTTCGTTGTTGACATGCCGTCCTCTTCGCGGCCCTTGTGCAGCGCTTTGTGACCCTCGGGTGAAAGGCGGTATATAAATTGAAATTATTATTATTATTACAGGAATTGTCGGTT
The DNA here is from genome assembly GCA_036362915.1 of Geotria australis. Lineage (NCBI taxonomy): Eukaryota > Metazoa > Chordata > Hyperoartia > Petromyzontiformes > Geotriidae > Geotria > Geotria australis. The sequence continues at coordinate 8,000,155 of JAZEWU010000014.1, forward strand.
GTTTGTGTTGGTAGATAGACTGTTTGATTTGCTTGATGCCTGAGGCTGCAACGGTCTGTGTCTGTGTGTGTTTTATCCGCGAATTTAGTTTGCAAGATGCGGTAAGTTATTTGGGTTTTAGCTAAAGTCATTGTTCAACTGTCGGAGCAGTAATGCGCAGAGAGAAGAAATATTCTGACTGAATGCTTTTTAGTGGCATTTTGCAAGAATTTATAGCGCAGGGAGCTTTGGCATGCTGTTGCGCGAAAGTTTCAAGGTTTGCTATAGCTGTAGAGCATTACATTTACATAAATCATTCAATAATATAGTCTAAATTGTAATCGGGCAAAAGTAAGTAAAACTCACGGACGGAAAATAGCAAATTTTGACCCTCGGGTCTTCTTCTTTGCGATTCTTCGAAGCACGATGGTCAGCTTCTGGACATCGTTGTCTTTCAGCTCAGCTTCAAAGCGTTTGGTAGAATTCGCAGGCAACACCAAGTATTACCTGACAGGGATCGCGACGTGAACGCTTCTACCTTGACCCTCGGGTGAAAGGGGCTATATAAAATTATATTATTATTATTATAATTAGCGCACGTGTTAATTTCTATACATGTACAGCCCTTTTGTCAATACACTGCTGGATGAGGGCCAATCTATACCGTGCGGGTCATGGGGGTCATTCAACCACACTTCATGCTGGCCAGTGTGGGTTGGTGAAAGCGGGGAGCATAGATGCGCAGTACAACAATGGATTTTGCCACACTTCCCTCTGCTGACCACCATGCAGCAGAGTCCTGCGGCCCCTCTAACAACCTGGCATGCACCGTGATCACCGCCCAAACACTGAGCAGGCTAAATTTGGCTTTCTGATACCTCACCAGATCAGGTGCGTACAGGGTTCTTTTGGTCACAGGCTGGTATGTTGCAGCAGTCATTAAAACAGGCTCTCAAACACGCACAGCGGGTCCGCTCTGACATGTTGACGGTGCACCGCGACGCTTGTTGGTAAGCGCGAACGTAAGCGTGAAAATGTTCTAATGGGATATCTCTTCATCTCGACACAGCCTCCCTTTCCGTGTTCTTGTCGCAGCAGCCCGTCACTAAGATTAGTAAACCAGACAGGCGTCGGCAAAATAGCGTCCCCTGAACTCGTTGAAATGTGCCGTCATTCCACGGCAGACGTCTGCACCGCGGCGCGTGTAATGTACGCGCTGTTCTAAAAATCTAACAAGAGGTGACCCTTTGCCTTAGCCATTTAATCAATGCAAGTTGTCTCGCCTGCAGCAGAACACGGAATGTGCTTCGAATTTGAGTTACCTTTTCCAGAACTGAGCACAATGTGGCACATGTGAGCCAGTGGTGGAAATACCACATTCCCATGGTAGCCGCCAGACTGTTCTGGGAATCAAGCACTTTCCACTTTAGACCCATAGCATTTAATATGACAGCGGAGTGATGGCGATGAACTCATCCGACCCTTGACCGGAAATTGAACTTTCAAGTTGCGCGTCTCGTGGACCGAGTGCGTTTGTGGGTCGAGCGCGTTTGTCTCATAGCAGCTCGCACCCAGCGTGTGTGCTTACAAAAACAAATCAACTTGCTCATTAACCAACCGAGCTGTTGTATCTGCAGGAGTCATTGTCCGGTCACCGTTTTAAGAATTCATCCCATGCAGGGTTTACACATTGCCAGTGTCATCAAAGTCCTATTGTCGTGATTGAAGACGCCAGTTTAAGGGCTGTGTTCACGCGCCCGGTAAATAACAATAACAATAATAGCATTTATAGAGCGCTTTTCACCCGAGGGTCACAAAGCGCTGCACAGGGCTGCGGAGAGAACGACATGCTGCGGTGCTCAGTGATGGCCAGTTTTTGGCTGAGTATTTTGGGTTGAGCACATTTTCTGGAATGCAAGGCTTGCAGCTTAGATTTGGTGGGTTGGACTCCTGGCCCAGGCGTTACGCCTTGATTTAGTTTGCTATGCTGACACCAGCCGTATCAATACACTTGTGAAGTAATCACACTGCGCTGAGTGAATTAATTGATTGCTTCATTTAATCACCCAGTCTCTCAGTGTGGTGATTTATTACGACTTCGATAATGTTAAAACCCTCTCGAGATATAAAGGCATTTCTTTCAAGAAGAATTAGGAATAGGTCAGTATTGGTATTCGTTAAATGTATCACACTACAGTGTGTTCCAGTGTCTGCATCGGGCCAACTTAAGCCATGGGATGTTTGGATAACCCTTATTTTCAAATCATTATTATTATGGCTTTTTCCCCCAGTTGCATTCCAATTGTCCCATCAGCACCTTTTTCTGCCAGGAGAATGCAGTCCAGAAAAAAATGTGGACTCCACCATGTGTGGGTTTCCTACGGGTGCTCCAGTTTCCTCCCACATGTAAACACCCACTAATTGGTGTGATATCACCTTCAGAAATTCAGGACCATAGAGCTTGAACAATTGTTGGTGCCGGCTCAGCACATGGCCGCTGCCTTCCTGCTGGCCTGTGGTCCCTTACATCTCTGATTAGTTCTCGCTCCTGGAGAGTGAATACTGTGCTGGAAGTAAAATAATGTTTATCATCATTTTCATTCAGAACTCTGCAGATAGCGGTCTATCACCGTGTCAGAGAATGGCTCCAGAATAGAGACAATGCATTAATAAAATACCAGCAGGAACGTACTTTACTGTACTTATGTGGGTTTTTACGGCGTTGTGAGAATTGCTCACAACGCCTGAGGATCTCTCCAACGTGGGAGATGAAACATCACATCGCAAAGGAGAGGGACCGCTCGACACGGCTATCCCGAAAGAACAGCTTGGGAAAACAGTTCTTGTACTATATTGTGTTTGCTCTGACATTGACATTGTTATTGGACTATAAGAATATTGCAGAGGTACCACCTAGGCATGGGAAGTCGGGCTTAGGCAGATGATGACGGTGATAATGCACTGTGTGGATTGTTTAATATTTTAACTTCTTATCAGCGCTTCACACTGCACACATCACTGCAACGCTTGTCTTATCCTATGCTGTAGCGATAGTTTGCTGCTGTTAAATATCTATGTATAACCATCTGGTAACACGCTATCTATACGAGAGTGTGTGTTTGAACGCGGCCTGACCTTGACCGGATTTTGGCAGAGTCAAAGAGAAAGGGCCCTGTGGCTCTTGGCGCTTATGACGGCCACGCTAAAGGAGTGAGTCGGCACCACTCACACCCTCGATACGCTGAGCGAGTTTGGTGGTCTCGGACCTGGTTACAATCGACTTCACACATTAACAATG
>JAZEWU010000014.1:8003475-8019340 GCA_036362915.1 Geotria australis
GGTGCACGCCTTCATGACATGCCTAGGAGGCAGGGGTTGGTGGATCGAATTGATTTGTGAGAACACAAAAGCCACTAGCCTGCAAGCTGGCTGGTCGATGGCAGTATAGCAAGTGGGTTTTGGATCCCTGCTGGGTGAACCTTTCACTGTTCCCTTGTTTGCTCAGGCATTTTTAAGGAACTCTGCTTCTATCCCAGAAACAAAACATCTGTTATATACAATTGTTCAAATCATAATGCATGACCGTGCTTTAAAAACAATCTTGAGGCTCAGCGGGGATTTACGATACGAGTAAATTACATTCTTATTTTTTACGAGGCGTGTAAAAAGATGTATGTAATTTTTTACGCACAAATTGTTGTTTTCTGTTTGTATACATCTAACAATAATTACCATGATCAAGTAAAATGTAAACAACAGCACCAACAACAAACAAATATTACATTAACATGGAGTTGTAGCATCTGCTCGGTAATTATGCTCGTTAAGTAATATTCCAATTACCCTCCGCTTGTTTTGGCGCCATCATTCATACGCGTGCGGCTCCTACAAATCTATGCTAATTGTGCAATTTTTAAGTTTGGACAAAAGCTTGTAAGTTCATATTTCATTCAGACACTGAAGCATACACATTTTTACGGCGGTTAAAATGTGCAAATGGGGTCTGCGCAACGCTCAGACTCGGAATGCGACAATAATCTCCTGCAATTTTGATGGATTTAATTGGAAAATTTTCCACCGTAAAAAAAAACCACTCATTAGTACCATTGTTTTTAGTTTTGGATTTGTAAAAGTGATTTTTCAACATTGGTTGCTCTCAGAAGATACTGGCCACCACTAATAGGATCGAGGAATTTCTACCAGAGATCTCAGGGCTGCCAATGGCGACAAGCACCGCCTGACATTCATCGACTGGACTAAATTGACCTGGATACTTTTATTTTCTTTTGTAAACCTGCATTCTTAAATGTCACTCTAAAAGTCGCACACCTGGTGCACGTGTGCAGAGCAGGGCAGGTTCGCAACACAGACACCGGTGTGGCCACCAGTGACATCGGTGACACGGGGGGGAAAAGTGCGAACGCGGGAATAGAGCGGAGGGGGGCGGGTGAGTCTGTAAGGACCGGCTTTGGAAGATCAGCTTTCATCGTCAACGTCAGTCCCAGGATTCGGCGAAAGGAAGGCGGCGTCGGAGAGACGCGGCGGGATTAATCGTATTTGGTCACGATGACCTCTTGCCGTCGATCACGGTTATCGCTGTAGGTCAGCAAGTTGGCATCCCAGCGCGCGCGCGCACGCGGTGCAGAGGCCCACCCTGCGCGCGGTTAAATTTAACGCGAGTTCACTGTTGGCTGGGGGGTGGCACTGGGAGGTGTAACTATTTCAGGCTCTCGCTCGCGAACCCCGCAGTACGAGCGAGGCGGCGTACGTGACCGGACTGCCCGGCCGATTTAACCGTTAGCTGTCGTTTGCGACGCATCGCAGTGTCGGGTTTTCACGCGGGGTAACGCGGCTGAGGCCTTCCGTCACGGCGATGGGGATTTCTTCGTCGTAGCCAACACATTTGAAGAGCGAACATGCCACGATAACGACCAGGAGGTATGTTGTAGAACTGCGGTACGTTTTATGAGTATAGTGTGCGTGGTTTTTTTCCCCATACCGGCTGAATGCGTTGGTTTATCCGTTATGGGTGTTGTATTGAAAGTCAAAAACAAACGCGTGTATCGGATATTTTGTAAGACAGAGTTTGAGTCTGAGTGGAGATGTGGTTTCGGTGCTCGACTCAGTCCGAATGCTGCGAGTTAAACGGCTGGTTAAGGGGATTGCTCTCGAGAGCTGCCCTTTATGGATGTCCGTGTCGAAAGCAGCTCTCAATACATCACGCCATGAAAACCAACATCAATACCAGGTTAATAGTGGACTCAACCCTATCGTCTCTTCAGGGTGGTTAAAATGGTACTACTTTGTGGGAATTCAGCGTTAGTTTCACTGTGGAGAAACGGGTCCATGCCATGACAATATGGAATATTCGTTATTGCCTCAAGTCAACCAGCTTAGAAGTTGAGTCACCCAGTACTTGTCTGAACACGGTGACACTTTGACTTAGCATGGTTATGGTATTGCCAGACTTAATTAAGAATTTAACATGTAATACCCCGCGATGAGTGCTGGACTCTGCTGTCAAACAGGGTCCAAGGGAATGTATGCATAATAAATGGTATGAAATGAAATAATGATGGCATAAAGGTTCTGAGCAGTGATTAGGGGAAAGAAGTCAGCGTAATTTGAATTTGCTTTGTGCGGTCTTTCCCCATATATGTCAAAAATCAAGCATCTGGGCTGGGGTGGTGACCCAAAAGAGATTACATTTTTCATCTAAAGATCCACGCACACAGTCCATAATGAATGAGCTGTCACACATTTGCATAATTGGCCTTTCGGCCGTGCGCGGGGATTAACGGCGAGTAGAGGAACGCGATGCGCAGCTCTATGTGGGCCAAGTCGCGCTCTGAATATGCATGGCGCAGGATGTGTGCCCCACATACGCTGGCTTTGGGGAAATGCTTGCGCTTTGAACAACGTCACTTAAGCACTAAGTACATTCTATTCTACTCCGCTGAGCACATTAAAATTCCATCGCTGCGTCCCACCTGCCTGCTGCTCTCGAAAATACAGTAGCCCGTTACAATTGCGAGTACAGCATGGTTTTTGTTTTTATATCATTTAGTGATAGCGACTCGGTTTTCTGGGGGTTGCAATGAGAGACTGTTACCACATACCGGCACGCGGTCGTGGGCATGCGGACACAATACTTTCCATCTGGTTTCGTAACTGTCAGGGCAAGTGATGTTAGCACATGACGGGCGGATGTGGTTAGTAATGCACGCTTGTATCTCGGTGCTGGTATATACCCACTGCAGCGAGCTGATCATTCCTATGACAGGAAACCCAACGCATTCGTCAAGAATATGGTGGCCTTTAAAGGGAAAATAAATCCACGTAATGGGCTGTGTCGAGCAATGGCCCTTCTTCATTGCACATAAATAGAGAGGCGAGAGAGAACCGTAGAGTAGATGCGGTACATAATAAAGTGATTTTGGGTTGGGAAAGGAACAAGTGTGGTAAACGAAAAGCACATCATCGCCTATAATATTGGTCGTGAAAGCCTGATTTGTTCCGTTGAGGACACGGCACAATGCACTTGGCAATGCATTCCTGGGAACAGTCAGCATCAATGAAATTAACCTGCTTGCCCTACATTCTTGTTGTAGAGAAATCGAAATAAATAAAACGTGAGCCACACATGTATGAAACAAAAATAAATAACAGGAATCTAAAAAATACATGAGGTCTGTCTAGCACTCGGGCAAGGACAGTACACGTTCAGAATAAACACCACCATCATCATAACCACCACCATCACACACAGACTCACACAGAGATACAAAGACAAAGATCCCCTATATAGCCTTAACAGAGATACACAGACTCACACACAGACACACAGACTCATCACACAGAGGCAGCTTATTTATTTCCAAGTACAACGAGACACACAGACACCCGTGTGTGTATGTATCGGTGTATGTGTGTGTGTGTGAGTATGTATCGCCACTAGGCTTTTGTGATCCTCCTGTCGACGAGCCTTCGACACTTCACGTGGCCTCAAGGTGCATATGGCCTGGCACAGGCGACGTGGTCACGTCACCGCCACTTAGTGGCGAAAAGCGGTTGTTGTTGTTGTTATAGCCACTAGGGAGACAAATGCGGCCGGGCGTGGTGCTGGTCACCCACCCCCTCGTGTGCCGTGTCGACCTTCATAGGTGCTCGCTAACGGCACTTGCCCCAACAGTCTGTTAAGGCTATATAGTGGTGGATCTTTGTCTTTGCCTTGTCTTGTATGTATCAGTGTGTGTGTATATGTGTCAGTATGTATCAGTGTGTGGACTACTGTACTTTCAGTGTGCGCTTGCTCTTAAACCGCGCGGCGGTTGCATGTTTAATGACTCGGCGAGCTGGGGCCCTGAGTGCCGGTGCTCCCCACGCTTCGCGACGCACCGACGGCCGGCTCGCGTGCCGTCGAACGGTCTCCGCGGCCGCGAAAAAAAATCCGAGACGCCTGATTTAATTCACGAGAGCACTCGGCGGAGGCCCGCTTCCACCCAATCCACTCCATTCCACCGGCCTCTTCCCGCTGTCGGCCCTGCGCGGCTTAAGACACCGCACAAGAGCCTCCGGCAATCGCTCGGCCCAGCATTAACATATTAATTTAGCGTGTGGCTGGGCAAATTGATTTCCTTACGGCCGCTTTAAGCTGCTTGCTTACATTTTCTCGTTTATCGCTGCAGGAAAATTGCGCGTCTGTCCGTGTGCGGGTGAGTTATATCCACGAGTGTCTTGCGTTGTGGGAAATGGCGCAACAGTGTTTAATGCGTCGCGCTGCAATCCCCGGTGACCTGACTTGAATTGCGACCGTGCACATTAATGGCACGTGGCGTCTGATCCTGTTGTCAGCCTCCGCTTCATTCACTCGGCCGTATTATTAGTGACTGGAGTGTATACGTATCGGAACTGGCGAAATATAGATGCCTAGGCACGGTGCCAGCCATCGCGTCTACTCTTGTGCCATGCCAGCGTTAACAGGTGCTCAAAAACAACACTTGCCCCTAAAGTGTCCAAGACTAAATGAGGAATATTTATTTTTGTTACATTCATAAAGCCTAATTTCTCCACCATTGCATGTTATAAATTGTTATACATGCTGGCTGTACCATCTATTAAGGCTAGCATAGCACGTGGTTTGGCTGAAACCATGCATTGTTTCCTTTTTTTATATCAAGCTGTATCAAGTGGTCTTACGGGGCTGAGTGTACCTAGAGAAGGCCCAGGCCAGGTCCGCTTGTTGTACTAGAACGATAACTGATGCTATTTTTATGCTTGTTTACCCAGGAAAGCCTCACTGAATCTCCTGACTATTTTCAGGAGGGTCCTGTCAAATTTGCAAAGTTAGGGCCGATGATCGATGTACATAATTGCAATTGAGAAATGTGTGGGTCGGTTGACACATTTCAACCACGAAGCCAGCGCACAGTGGCCTGCTCTCGCGAAAAACGTCACGGGATATTTAATATGCACTGTGAAACCGACGGTGTGTATAACTGGTTAATACACCCGCACAAATGACCTCTGCCACCACCAGGCCACGTGCCACCAAGGGTGGCATCTGTCCGTGCTGCAGGGTGCCACAAGATGTACTGCATGGGAGGCGCGGTATAAATATTATACGGCTTTCTGTATGCACAAACAGGAGAGATAATGTTGCTCGCTGTAACCCAGCACTTTTCAAGCACGACTCTTAGATCGTGCAGAACGACGCATCATTTGCATGAGCCTTGGCATCTACAGGACTATGGGCTGTCTGCAATGTGGCAGTGCAGCAATAAGGTTGCGAACCTCTTTCTGCGTATTTAGTGGTTTTCTCGGTCCCCGATCGTGTATGGGGGGGTTTCTCCAGGAAATCTGCTTTAATTCCGCGTGCACAAATACTCACGAATGGATTGGTCAAACATCCCAGGCAGGACCCTCCTGACAACGTGCCGCGAGACTCGGTGAAGATTTGTTGCGCCGGGTGACAAAACGGACGGATGCAAAAACATTACTTAGCTAATCAGAAACGTTGACCGAGCTCAGTGATGCTCATCTGAATAACGCAGGACAGGCGTATGAGCAAGGTCGAACTGATTATGAATACCGAGCAGGGAGTAGCAGCACAGGGTGTTGATCTGAGCAGAGAGGATGAGTTGCATGCAGATGCTCAGGCTAAAACTAGGCATTCATCGCTTGCAGTCACCTTCAAACAGAGTCCTTGCGTAATAACTTGTAGCAATTGAAGGCAGCTGTATGCTACGGTTAGACAGCGGCGCATAAACAGACGGTATCCTACTCTGCTCATTATATTCTGGCCTTTGTTATATTGCTGAGACTAACGCTTCACTTCTCAAGATAGCGTCAACCGGAGCTCATGTCCATATGCAGCCCTGAGCCGGGGATGTAAACTCTACATGCCTATGACAGTGTGTGTGTAAGCGAGTTTGCATGTGTGCACGCATCCAGACACGAGTGTGTGTACACACGTGCACATATTTACAAGTAACAGATATCGCCCCCCGTATAGCCTTAGCACACTGTAGAGTCAAGTGCTGTTAGCGAGCACCTAAAAGGCCAGCATGGCACACGAGGGGGTGAGCGGCCAACACCACGCCCGACTACCTTATTTGAGGCTGAGTCTACTACCTAGGCAAGCAAGACCCAGGACCGGTTCAGAAAATCGTCACTGGTGTTGGCCGTGAGCGTAATTCGAACTCGGGTCGCTAGGGTCACCGCTCCCCACACAGATACAAAGCCAAAGATCCCCCGTATAGCCTTAACAGACTGTGGGGTCAAGTGCCGTTAGCGAGCACCTATGAAGGTCGACACGGCACACGAGGGGGGTGGGTGACCAGCACACATAGCTACGCAGGCAGGCACAGGTGCACACAGGCATGCCACGACGCTGTACAACATTTTAACGGTGCGCTCGGTTGAATATTGCCCTTAAGCTGCGAAGAGCCCGGCCCGGTGATCCGTCGTGACCGCGGGCCCTTTGCGACGGACGGCTGTCCGAACCCCGACGCTCGCGATGTTCGGCGGCTACGGGTAGCACTGAAAGCCAGCCCGCTACCTTTCCCCCCAAACCCCCCGGTGTCACAGTGACACCTTGCAGCGGGCTGGGGAGAATGATTTATGAGTTCGGCCCCCGGTCCGAGCGCGCACGCCCGCCCTGCGCAGCGGAAACAAAAACAATTACAGGCCGCGTCGCGCAGACTCGAGGGCGAAAATGCACGGCCCTTCTCGAGAGAAGGAGGCTTGATTGACGTGACTCGAGAGGCAAGGGGAGCCCCCCCGAATGGAATGGCTCTCAGCCGCGATAAGTGATGACTGTCTCGTTCGAAGGCGCCCGGATTCATCTCGCGAGTGGCACACGCAGGTTTGCTTGTTTGCTGGAGCGGATTGCTTTCTTAGTCGTACGTACGTGTATAGGTGTATAAACGAGTCTGTTTCTGTTCATTTTTCACTCCTGTCACGTTAAATGGATTAGGACGGTATTTTAGAAAGTCGAGGCGTCTTTCCCCGGTCGAATAAGCGTTGTGAAACTCCTCGTCATTGATAGGTCAGCACAAGTGTCGGTAACTACACGTTACTGTGGAAGGGGCCAGTCTTTCCGTAATGCATGCGCAGTCGACTGCCGACAAAGTTGTACTTATTTTATAATCAACTCGACCTTTGACACATGATACACGAGAAATCTCAGGAAATGTTCGTTTTAAATATTTTTAATTCTGCCTGTATGCTGTACTCCATCCCATGTACAACACGCTGAATAATCATTTTCAGCCATGGTCAATCCGCTGCTGGATGAAGGCCTTCCCAAACTATCGCCATCTCTCGCAGTCTGGAAATGGGAGATACAAAGTACAGTCGCAGCCCTGAAAATATGTCCTCATTGCACTGCTGAAAATATGTCCTCTACTAGAGGTAGCTGCACAGAACCCCTCTGGAGGGTACCTGACCCACGCTCCCATGCTGGCCAGACATATTATAAGAGGCAGAGGTGAAAGTATGCCAGTACGGTCTGGTACAGCGTACCGGTAAGAAAGCTGCCAAAGCATCCAGTACAAACGGATGGGCCGGGTGCGGGTTGCGATACGACCGTACCAACCGGAAACGCCAGTTATTTTCAGCCCCCGGACGGAGGGAACCCACGCTTTACCCCGCCGCAGCGATCGACTAACCGCGCCCGCTGTCTGCCCCTGCGTGCGCTCGTCCGCCCCAGTCAACCACACGTACGAGCTGGGCCCGCTGAGGAGCGTCGACATCCCGACGGCAAACGTCACCGGCTGGACGCTGGACGGCCTCCCTCCTAACGGCCGCTACAAGGTGTACGTGTGGGCACGCACGCGCGTCGGGCCCGGAGACGTCGCCGCGGAGGAGGCCGCCACCGTCATGGAATACGGTGCGCGACACCGCGCACACACACACACTAAGATAAAGGCCCCCCCCCCGTCGTGAATTTAACTCGAAGGTTTTCATGACCAATGTTATCCGTAGGATGTTGTCTCTCTTCCTACCTGCGCCTTCACGGGAACATTTTATTCCTTCCTCTGGCTTGGACTGTCGAATAAGTACCTAGCGCGGGTGTGTAAACATTTCAACTAGGGGGGACAAATGCGGCCGGGCGTGGTTGCCGCTCACCCACCTCTCCGTGTGCCGTGTTGACCTTCATAGGGTGCTACTCGCTAACGGCGGTTGACCCTACAGTCTGTTAAGGCTACACGGGGGATATTCGTCTTTTGAGGACAGGTTCAGCCGACAGAGGCACTGGAGTGGATCCCAGCGACCGATGACCCCGGGGGCAGACCTCGAGGCGGATAGTGGGGACGCTGTAGAGAACAGCCGTTTGAGATCGGGTGACCTTGCAGCAGCTGTGGGACCCAGCGGAAGGAAGGAAGTGATAGCGATATGTGTTGGTGTCGTCAGCGCGGGCAGCGACGACCTCTGAATGTTGTTGCGCACACGTATGCCTGTTCGTCCATCCATTTTCAGAAAGCGCGTAATCCTGCACAGGGTCGCGGTGAGCCGGAGCCTATCCCGGCAGACACAGGGCACAAGGCAGGGCTATACCCAGGATGGGACGCCAGTCCATCGCCGCAGGGCACCTGGGGCAATTTACTCAGTAGGCCATTTAACCTGACAGCATGTCTTTGGTCGGTGGGAGGAAACCGGAGTGCCCGGCAAAAACCCACGCGGACACGGGGAGAACATGCAAACTCCACACAGAAAGACACCCGAGCTGAGATTCGAACCCGGGAGCTTCTTGCTGTGAGGCGGCAGCGATACCCACTGCGCCACCGTGCCGCCCGTGTGCCTGTTCATGAATTTAATGATAATGACGCGGGGCGGTGGTGTCGTGTCTGCCGCACTGCACAGCCGTCGAACGCAGCAACGGTGCCGATTTGCTATCTGAGCATGTTCGGTTTCACTTGCCCTGGTGTGGTAATTTCAATCAATCGCAGAGAGACAAATGTGGCCGGGCGTGACTAACACTTTGCCTCACTACCCCCGCGCTTTCCATCGCACCCTTAGTAAGTGCGCGCTAACATCGCTTCGCGTCTTAGACTGTAAGGTTGACCTTGAAAGCTTTGCCTTACCCGTGCGTGTGTGTGTGTGTTGAGTGTAAGTACCATACATTACGCCCATGCGTGTTATGTGCCTCCATGTAATGCGTGTGTTTTACATGCATCAACCGCGAAGCTTTGAGCTGTTCGTGCAAGGTGGTCCGGATGTGTTGTGATCCCCATTTAATTCTCTCAAACTATTATTCATTGTATATCAATGGGCGTGTACTGCGTTGTGAACGCAATATAAAAACGACAAACGTAAACTTTATTAAATATATCATAAGTGTAATTCGAAACAGAAACGAATGAGCAAAAGGAAGAGAAACGTTAGGGGTCAATGAAACGCGGGGGTCACAAGACATCTGGGCCACCCTGGAGTGGTAACACTCCCAACCGCACTTTCATCGTAGCCTTGTAAAGTTCCGTAACTTGTCATGATCTACATGAAGCATTTCCTAATTGACTTCACGTGCCACGGGTGGCTTCATCTTGCTGCGCCGTGTCCTTTTTTGTCGTGCCAGCCGAGCAGCAGAAGCCTTGCATAAGGAATGGCTTTGGTGAAAGTGCCGCGACACTGGGCATGAAATATTCAACGCTCTGTCTCCTCTCGCTTCATTTAAAGCACTCGGCTCGCAATTACAAGGTCACAGGCTAAATCCCGGATCACGAACCGCTCGGCGCTATCACATACCTGTGGGGTCAATAAAATAGGTACCGCTTTTTGAGAAATCAAAAGTGGTCATCCTATTGGGAGAATTGCCCCCATCGTGGCCTGCTAGAGGTCGACTTGCTCTACCGCTGCTCGCAACCGCCGCCACATGGTGTATGTATGCAGATTACTTCCATCCATTGTCAGAATCCGCTTAATCCTGCACAGGGTCCCGGTGAGCCGGAGCCTATCCCGGCAGACATAGGGCTCAAGGCAGGGCTACACCTGGGATAGGACGCCGGTCCATCGCGGGGCACCGCGGGAAATTTAGTCCGCGTGTCAATTAACCGATGCAGCAGCATGTCTGTGGACTCTGGGAGGAAACCGGAGTGACCGGCGAAAACCCACTCGGACACGGGGAGAACATGCAAACTCCACACAGAAAGGCGCCCGAGGCGAGATTCGAACCCGGGAGCTTCTTGCTGTGAGGCGGCAGTAAATGGGTTTTATATCGTCGTCATCTGTAGAAGTTGGAGAATCGATTGCATGCAAATTGGATAAGTGATGACCGTGCCAGACAGCAGGCTACTCAGCCGCCAACGAGCTGATCATTTTCCCCCCAATCAATCCCTCAATTGATTTTGTCACTGGCTCTATGATGTTGACACCCAGCTGGTTATGTTTGTGGGCAACTGCTGTGTGTCAACATCAGCGACAGGTGTCACTCTGCGAAGTGTTTACAGGTTGCACCGCGTGCTGGTCGGCATTGTGTCTGACGTGATGCTGAGCGATGCGCGGTGCAGAACAAACTCATCGCAGAGACACGTAGTGCGACCGCACCGCCAATGCAGTCATTCATTCGTTGTGAGAAACCGCTTAATCCTGTAATGGTTTGCGGTGAACCGGAGCCTATCCCGGTAGACACAGGGCGCAAGATGGGACGCCAGTCCATCGCGGGGCACCGGGGGCAATTTAGTCCAGTTGTAGGTAATTAGTAAGCCCTCCAAAATCACAATCCCATATCTTGTGTAAGGTTGGGCAAATGGCGTGTATAACTGGTGTAGCTGTGTGTATGCATCCGAGTATGTGTGTATTAATTAATAATAATTTAATAATTTTACATTTATAACGCGTGGCACATATTCCTTCACTGTCGAAGGTACTCATTCGACGAGAGAACGACTCAGAGGCGTAGCAACGAAAGCGCAGAGAGGCGGAGGAGGCAGCCAGGCGGTTTGCCGGCGCCATATTTCCACACACTCCTTCCTATATATTATGATGTTATCGGCCAAATAATTAATGAGTGGTTTTTTTTAAGTATTGCCAGTGCGGAGGGGTTGTGTGAAGGTCGGCACGCTGCACTAGAAACCCGATGACCCGTGTTCGTTACCCACTCATGGCCAACATCAGTGACGATTATCTCATGAGTCCTGGGCCTCCCCTAGGGTCAGTTCAGCCTTAAATGAGTAGAGCGCCTGGTGCGGTGTGTAATCTTCTGCAGTGTAGAAACAAAGGCAGCCGGGAGTAGCGTTGTCCATCCACGCCCCTCGTGCGCTGTGCCAGCCTTAATAGGTGCTCGCTAACAGCACTGTCCCCAACAATCTGTCAAAGGCAACACGGGGGATCTTTGTTTTTGTACAATAGTCGGTGCTCACGAACAGCAGCTTACCCTTATAGTTCAACATCAATGCTTACTTGGGTGTAGTAAGTAATTCATGATTTTTCGTGCATCGTTTAATTGCTCAGTTGGTGCAGTGTGTGTAAGCATCCTACGATCCAATGACCCATATCCGATTTCCAGCCATGCACAACATCAATACCATGTGGTATCTAAACCGGGTATGGACAGCCGCCTAGGTCTACTCAGCCTTAAATCAGTACCTGCTATGGTGCATAAAACATAGGCGGACGGACATGGTACTTAAAACCAGTAACGCAAAACAACCAATCAATTTTTTTGACGCTGAGTACACACGCGCGTGCATTGGTGCATGCGCTCCTTGTTGTGCCGTGGTGACCACACCGCCACCTCGTGGTGAATAACGGTTGTTGTTGTTGTGTTTGTATTCGTGCTCGCGTGTGCCTTGCCACCAGCAGCCAAGATTGTGTCGGTGGCCGGGGAGGAGTTTGCTAATGTGAGCTGGATGCCGGCCGCGTTCCGCGCTGGCACCATGTTTTATGTCGAGTACATGCTTAACAACAGTAAGCACCGGCCCTAGATGCCACGAGAACATCACACAGCACCGCACTCCCATGTCACCACAGTTCGAACTTCCTGGAAGCGCCAACTGGGCTAATAATAATAGTGATACAGTTTAGAACCTGCTGCGCAAATTCCATGTCTGGTCATGGATGAGACAAGGATTCAGAGGCGTAGCGAGGAAAGCGCAGAGACGGGGGGCAGACAGCCAGGCGGTCAGCTGACATCAACCCGCCAGACATTGCGACATGTATATTATGATGTTATCGGCCAATTATTCGATTCGGTTTTTTTAGTTGTGGGAGGAAATAGGAGAACCCGAAGGTAACCCACGCGGAACAGGGGGATAACACACAAACTCCTCACAGAAATGCGCCCGAGGTGGGTATCGAACTGCCTCGGGCAAGACTTTCCTTCTGTGAGGTTATGTAATCCCCGTAAGGGCCTGTCACTTCAGTCCATGCGGTAAATCAAAATATAGAGTGCTCCCCACATTAAGTTAGGATCGTGTAATTTTGCTTTTTTTCACCCCAAGACTTTAACAAAATTAGTTTTTGGCAAGACTTGAATCAGGCCAGTAGCTTTTATGTTTAGTTACGTTGTCAAACCAGGGATTTGTAAGACTGTCCCAATTGTTCGTTATTTAAGCAGGTCAGAGCTTATTGAGACGCATTATCCCTTTACTAACAAGACTGGGGACGTCTGTGATGACTAATGATTGTTACACTAATGAGATTCGTCTCACTTTTGGAATTTAAGCTATGATGCCACCACACCGTGGTACGAGAGATTGCTGCTTACGTCAGACGGATTACTCTGCCCGCCGCACAGCACTTTGTTAATTAACTGCAGTTATTAGCGGAGGAAGTGATTGGAATAAAAATGCCAACTACATGGAAACTGCCCGTGACCTCTAAGCTTTGCTTATTCTAAACTCTGACACGAGGTTCGCTGGGTAATGCTGTCGCCTGCAGGAACTTGCATATACAAACACACGCATTCGCACACACTGTTAATAGACTTAAAGTTAAACCATTGCGTTTTGTTAATGAGCTATATGTTTTGGGGAAGCACACGATACCCGTATCCGCCCAGATCTACATGAATTTTGCATTGCATGCGCACCAAATCAGGTCATAGTTTCGGCAACGCCGTTACTGTATTCTTTACTACTGTTGCGTGTGTGTTTTCCCCGTAATATTTTCATTTCTTCGACTTTGCTGTTTCAGTTGCCTTAAACGTCATTAACTTGGGGACGAAATGCTTGCCGTGCATTCACTTTAACTCTGCTCTGTTCACTTTCTCTCTTTTGCCTTCCCTCTGCTCCTGTCCTCACCCCCTGTGTGTCCGTGTGTCTGTGGGCGCGTCCGCAACACCTGCATGCCTTGTGTATACCTGTGTGTGTGTGTGTGTGCATGTATGTGCCTGTACGCGCGTGCATGTTATCGGTCCACGCACCGTCACGCCCTAACGTAAACGACGTTCACATCGCACGCGCGAATGCGCGAACGTGCGTTTGCCCCCCCTTGCGTACACCGCCATGCGTTTACATTCGTGACGTTGCGTGCATGCTCGTGCGTCGACATGCCCGCCTGTGCATCCTTGCGTGTGCGTTCCCGTGCGTGGCCCGTGCGTGGCTTCTCTGCGTGTTCCGTGCGCGCGTGTCTCCACCGCGCATGCTGTGTTCCGACACGTGCCTGGTTCGTGCGTTTCCCCGTACGTGCCCGCTCGTGAATTCCCGTGCGTGGCTTGTGTGCGTGGCCGTCCTCCACCCGAGGCGACGACGGCTGGGAGCGGAGTCTGCGCACTCCCTCCGTTAACGCGTCCCACAGTTACATTGTGGTGCATGGGCTAGAGGCCGCCACGGCCTACAGACTGCGCGTGGCGTCGTCCACGCAGGCCAAGGTTAGCTTCAGCGAGGCCGTGGTGTTTGAGCCCCGAGGTGAGAGATCCGCCGCCGCTATCGGATCGTGCGAGTTTCACGCGAACAAATTCGCCGCGCCATGCTGTGTGTCGTCGCGTCGTACGGATGTCCGTTCTCTCACCGATGAATCTCATCTCCCGCTGTTGTTTGTACGTGACAGCGGGATTGAAGATGAACGTTGTTTGAATGTGAATTGTTTTGCGATACTGCGTTGGCAGTGGGCTAGAAGCAAAAATCAAACAACTCATTCATCAATAACACTATGTATGGCCTTAAAATGAAAAATGATATATTACGTGACATTTTTGGCAATGGCTTTCTCAATGTATCTGTTGGGCCATTGCTTAAAACGTTGTTTATTATATATTTCCTCTTAAGGCCACGGGGATATTGATGAATATGTTGCACTTTCTTATTATTTTGAAATGTTTTGTCTTAACGCCCATACGTATTCCTTTTCAATCATCTCTGTTGTTCTTGTCATCATCATTATCATCCTTCCTTATGGAGTTTATAAAAGAAATAATCACTTTGTGAGAAATACAAATGTGGTTGTTTGAAGTAGACAGTGATCTTTCCGATAGGAATGTGGGATTTGTATGACTGGCTCAGGACTGCCACTGGATAAGGTTGTTTGCGTGAACAGGGAGACACTCATGCGGCTGCTGAGTTTCTTTAATACGTTTCGGTGTCCTGTGAACATCAAACACAATCATACATATTTGTGTGTCCTCCTAAATATCTACAATAATACTGCACTTAACTATGACCTATAATGGTCATGATTGAGCAAGTCATTGCGAAAATATATAGATATACGCTATATATGTGATTACTATAATTGTTAGTTATTTTATGGAATGACCAAAATGCTTAACGTGTCTATGCACAGAGGTAATGTGTGTTTGTATGCGCACTTGATTTGCTGTATAGTCATTGAGCGGTTTAAAGTATTATGTTGTGATGCAAAAACCATGTTTTATATTTCGTCCATTACATGCTGACAAGTACTGTAACTTTAGTTGGTGAATTCATCACAAACTGCCGCGTTTTTGTTTGCAATAACGTGTTTGGAAGGATGGGACCTCCGTTTATGATCACGGATTGTGTGAATGGCTGTGTGCTACCGCCCTCTGCTGGTGGAAGCCATGCTTGCTATTAGATATTGCCATTCGCAATATTATTTATTATTAAACTAAGTTTTCGAGTACGTGTATCAATGTGATAGTATCAGCTCATTCACCAACGATGCAGTGACAAATATAAAACTCAATTAGTTTTTTTCACGTAATTTTGCCAAATTAACATTTTTTAATTAACATTTTTAGTTCAAGGTCCATTTGACAAAAATATCTCTGTATTGGTGTGGGATTTCACAGACCGATGTATGGATGGGATGTGTAAAACATCCCCGCTACCGAGACAAATGCAAACCGGGCGTGGTGCTGGCCACCCAAGCCCTTATTTGCTGCTGTACCGGCCCTTCATAGGTGCTCGCTAACACCACGTGCCCTGACAGTCTGTTAAGACCGCACGGGGAGATCTGTGTCTTTCGTACATATATCTAAAAGTGCGCGCGTGTTTGTCTCTGCGTCCGTGTCTTGCGCGATTGCCGTCGACAGCTCAGCCCAGCCAGCAGGTGAACATTCCCACGCAGGGCTGGTTCATCGGCCTCATGTGCGCGATCGTCCTGCTCGTGCTCATCATCCTCATCATCTGCTTCGTGCGACGCAACCGCGGAGGGAAGTACCCCGGTGAGGCTTCCCACATCGCCGCCGTCGTCGTCGTTCACGCCGTCGGCAGCACCTCCGCCGGCATCAGGCGCGTCGCAGCCGCGGGTGTTGCGACACCCGCACTTTCACAGAAACATGATT
>JAZEWU010000014.1:8025562-8056865 GCA_036362915.1 Geotria australis
GGGGCTGTGTAAGAAAATGGGAAACTGTAATTTGACCATCGCGCTTCGAAGAATCGCAAAGAAGAACAAGAACACAGTACCCTGAGTCAGCAGTGGAATTTCCGCATTTCCACAGTGAGAGCCAACCTTCCCATAGAATAATGACTTAATGATGCCAGGGTTTCAGATCATGGTAGTGGTCTGATAATAACGTACCGACGTGTGAATCAGGGCCTCTCACCGCCATGTCAGAAATTGTGATATTTTGCCATACCTCAGCCGTAAATATCGGCTATGAGTGATAAATTCCTTCTGGCATTCCAAACATCTTGGAACAGGTCATCCGGGCATTTGATACGCAGGGCATTTTACAATACCATCAGACATAGATGGTATGTGGTATACTTACCTTACGGCATGCTGATCATGTTCATATAATTTAGATTAATATACTTCCTAATGACACCACCAGCTTAATCCATTTAAATAAATTGGAAAGCAAACTTGAAATAACCTATGGTTGAAAATTTATGAGACACATTAATCACGACTCAATTCACAACAATAATAATTAAATTCATGGTATTAGGAACGGTCACATTTTAGCCACGGTCGGTTTTTCATCGTGTATGTTATGATTAATATGTTAAACAGATTCACCGGCTTTAAAGTAGATTACCGCAATACAAGAAATGCATACACATTTTTGGACATCTATAAATTAATACACGTTGACGGTATTTTTGACGCAGTAAGGTAATATGAGCTGGTTTGATTAATAATTTGTTTATTTTGGGTTAGATCGCGCAGGTATAGCATAATTTCTACAACCATAATCCTCCACCTGCCCGCTGAGTCAATCAAATCAAGCTGCCGCGTGGGCAAATGTGCCAATTGCTTTGGTTATTAAGCAAAACCGCCACAATGTTGAAAAGCAGGCAAAGTGTTGATGTAGGTTTTCACGGCCCGATTGCATGAGTGTTGACATGTTTGTACCACGTTTCAGGGAGATTACATCCAGCATCATCTGCTGTGACCAAAAGCTGGGATCCCACGTGGAGGATTACAGTTAAAATGTGACATGACACCTACACGATCTAATCCAACAGCAGCCAATTAGGAATCATAAGCCTATGTGTGAAATTTAAAAGGAACTGTTTTACTTACTAAAATGATGTGTGACTATATTGGACCTTAACACTTTTTTCTCATTGCCGGAAAGGGTTAAGCCTCGTATATTCTACAAAATGATTGGTGTTTAACAACAGATATTAACAAAACGTATCACGATTTTAAACAGAGTTTTTAGTAAGTTAGAAACTGAGCTATCCCTTTGTAGGGTTCGTTCCCTGGAGGATATTTTGACAGCGGACAGTTTTAAAATCACATTGTACAAAAAGCTATCGCGATGGGTTTTTGACACAGTTTGACAGCTGGAAATATTTCAAGAAAGTCGGGAATAATGTTGACGTGTGCTTTTGAGACAGCTAGGAATTAAAAGGGCAAAACTGCCTATTTGAATCGTATAGAATTTATGGCAAATGTGTTGCATGTGGAGGAGTATTTATAATTCTGAAAGTCACATATTTCACTTGGTAATTCTGTACTTAATGAGTACGTGTTAGTGTCTAAGACTAAAACAGGGATTCAATGCAGCAAAACGTACGTGAGTGGAGTGGTGATTTGTAATGTCCACCAATGGGCAGTATACACAGAACTGTATACAATACCAGACGTGGTTTTAAACCAAGCTTGTTCTGCATGTGTACACTCCCCCTACTGTTGACAAAATGCCCTCGCAGATTGTCCAACTACAGCTAGGCTAAACTAACTTTTTTTTTTAAATCTTAGCATGTGATGCCATGCCATGCTAGTATAAATATCTAGGCCCTAAATTTGAATAGCACGTGGTAATTATATTGTGTTACAGTCATTTAAACTCAACGACGAATGAAATAAATGGTTAATATCGCCTGGGAATCCCCAGGAAGAGCTGGAATCTGTTGCTGAGGAAAGGGATGTCTGGTCCACTCTCCTTGGACTGCTGCCACCGCGACCCTCACCAGGACAAGCGGTTTAGAAAATGGATGGATGGATTGATTACTTTTAAAAACCTGTCGTCTAAGGGAAAACAAATATTCATTGAAATATGTTTTTAAGCAATGAGAGAACTCATGTAACAAAGACAAATAGTGTCTGATTTGACCTACAATTCGAAGGTCAAAGTTTGTGGAGCCCAACGACGGAGAGCCCCAGCTGGTTGGTGCTGACAAATATAACTCTGAAAAAAGCACGGATTATGCACATTGCTGTGAGCGTTCGGCATTAATGCCGAGTGATGTAGCAACCACAGATCCATTCTTCAAAATCGCTTCTCATATACTGCAGACATTTCACAGCTTGTGATTGATAGATTCTTGTCCAGTGGCGATGTCGTGATTGTTCCCACGTGGTCTGCGTCAATCATCGGCCGACATCTATGGCATCGATTTTACTCGTCGGATTTTCAAACGCGCGTCGAGTCCGATGGCGAGGGCATAGGGGGCTCTCTCGGAAGTGTCAAAGTAGCGTCGCACACTCTCTCCCCCACCGATGTCTGTTAGCGAATACCGTGGCTTGCAGTCAATGTCAATCAGGCGTGCACGCTGATAATCTAACGTAGCAGCCTTCGTTACGTGAACCACTCACGAGCATTCCACCGGCAATGCATTAGCCAGCACACTGTCGCTCGTTATGTAAATAGTGCTAAATATATAGAGAACAGCCATGTTTAGGACAGGTTTTCACGATAAGTTGGAGTAACCTAAGAGCAGGTTGTTCTTCCAGCCCCCTTGATACAATGTCCCGTGATGACAGTCGACTGCTTCGTATGTATTAGGCGTATGACCTGATTAGCGGAGGTTATGTTAGGGTAATCTATCTCTTTAGCGTTTGGGTATTAATCCACACAATGTGTTGTTTGATATTAAAAAACATAGCTAAGGCACCTTCTTCGCATCCAAAGTCCACATTGTGTTACGTAGAGCGTTCTACAAATCCATTAAGAACCTTAAAATAACATTGCCTTTGCTGTTTTCATTTACGATCGCTGAAACGTTGGCCTCCCTTCTGCCCAAAGACACGCCGTCAATATTACGGAACAGATTGAGTTTCCGCTTGTTAAACCTGCCGTGTGAGTGTGTTTTTATATAATAACGTGGGAGTAAACGCTGAAACATTTCACGTCCATAAATCTCCCGTGACCTCCACCGCTGATGCTCCGCAGTTACACGAGAAGTGGTTTACGGCGTTCTCGATCTTGCACGCTGCAGTTGGAAGTGGCTCCCGGAATATCGATGTGTTTCCCACAGTTGCAAACCCCAACTGTTTTAAACCCAGGCAGATGAAATTCACCTTAACTAGCAGATCGCTTGTTTTGTTTTAGTTTCAGCTCCGTTGAGACCACTCGTCTTGATGCGAGCTGACGTTACATTTTGTCCTGCATCAAGATAGCTTTACCAGATTTATTTTAGCAGTTACTGCCGTTGAAAGGTACTTCAATACACCGAGTGCGGATATGCGTAGAGTAAAATATAGCTTCCCGTGCATGGGTATGTCTCTTTTTATAACCATGGCTGTGAAGATTAATTATCGGTGGGATTATGTAAGGTAGACCGTAGACCGGGGGTGTCCAAACTACGGCCCGCGGGCCAACTGCGGCCCGCCATCCATTTTTAATTGGCACGTATCAAAGTCTAAAAATATAATGGTCTATGCCCCACACATAATATTTGCGCTTAACTGTCTAGTGAGTGGCCCAGTCCTTCGTATATTTTTCTGTATGTGGCCCTCAGGAAAAAAAGTTTGGACACCCCTGCCGTAGACAATGCAACAAGAGGCATCTACACATGCTCGTAACATTCCCAGGCTATTGACGTCAAAAAGTTGAGAAGAGTAAGTTGACCTGGACAAGACAGGTTTTTGTAACATACAGATGGTGGCAGATGGATGTTGAGGAATAATGACAGACAGTCGAGGTATGGAAATTTTTTTTGCAAAAAAATGGAACGTAGATCGCAGTATAATTAGCGTTTGGTGGCAGTTTGAGGAGGCCTTCATCCGTAGTGGATTGACGGTGGATGATGATGATGATGAAAATGTGAAGCATTACGTATTTTACAAGACGTTGCGCTGCCTCATAATTTGGCGCGCGTAGATTTTCTAATTCGACATTAAACACTAACGTGTGCTCACCTGGACCATACGCTACACTGCGACATGTAAATTGATAACGTCATGCTTAAATTACCACCTTTCCACTTTTACGTAAAATATGTAAACTGTTACAGCATTGGGAATTGAAATGTACGTTTTCCTTAAGAAACGTTTCGAAGGTAATCACTGTGCTCCATATCTGTTTTTTGGGTGAGGTCACGCAATCGCGGTATTCTTTATTCACACGACGGGTTACATTTTGCGCCTAGCTGAACCGTAGTAACTGTAAAGAGGTGAATCCGTTGCACATTTCACGTGATATGACGTACACTACATTGCCCGTTGGACAGACGCTGCGTGTCCTTTGACCGCAAAAAAACAAAATTGCATTGTACGCAAGTTGTCACCCAACATAATATACTGTACTGAAAAGTACAGATCGTGCGTGTAAATATAATTGTAGACTAATACACGAGCTCCTGAAAACAAATGAAAAAAAAATGCTTGTTTAATTATTCCTTATTTTTGCAAGCTTATTTGCAGGCGAATGTTGTGTTTTGTAAATGACAACTCATAGGACTTGCGTAAAGGCTGTATTTTCTTTGTATATTTTTTAAGAAAAGCCATGTATACATATTATATAGCTTCTTGCGTTTTAATACCTTGTTTGTTTATTGTAATATTAAAACTGCCATGCGTCATGTGCTTATTTAGTTTTTAAATACTAGGCAAGTGATTGATTATCTCAGATTATGGTTATTTTTGGGAGCCTCCTAATTGTAAAACACTTGTTATGAACTCTGTGTGTGGGGGGAGTGGCGTTATACTGGTTTGCATATAACTTTACAACTTGGCCACTTGGGGGTTCGTCTCCTGACCATGCCACAACACAGCTTAATTCTGAACTTAACCTTGGGTTAATCCTCGGTTAGCGTAGCTTGCAAGCTAAAAACCTTGTTGTGGTGTGTGTCAACACCTACAATGTTGAGAACAAGGTGGCCAGGTTTGTACGATGCGCCACCACCACCCTCTCACGTAACATGCTGGCCTTATTAGGTGCTCACGAACAGCACGTGTCCCCTACAGTCGACGAAAATAAATGGGGAATGTTTGTATGTATGTGTATGAATGTTTGTGTCATATGCCACTGTAAATTATAGAAACTGCAGAACGCTAAACCAAACGATGTTAAAGAGAACTGCAAATGACCTTCGACGTGCTTACATCTTGGGGAGGTCACAGTCAATGAAGAATCACAGGAGTAATACACAAGTGTACACAGCTCAAGCTAATGTGGGGATGGACAGACCACGTTGTCTGTCGGTGGCCTTAACGTTTACTGCAGGTGGAATCCTAGGACCCCCAGACTTTACTGTTTTATGTGACAACGGAGGCTCCCTTATTCCGCGGATTTACCCAATTTGTTGTTTTTATAATTGCAAAAAATAATTGTGAAAGTTGTGCGGCTGCTGCATAGCTACGATTCATTCATGAGTTTTGTAATGCGGGTGGTCGGTTGTCATGCTATCACAGCGCTGTATAATGTCATCGCTGCCAATACCTTGCGTTGCAAAGAACAAACTAAAGTGTGGTGGTGTGTGATGATGTTGAACTTAGATGAAATGTCTGAAAAAAATGAACATGTTCTGGTGCGAACACAACAGTGTAGATTTGCTTATCATATTGCATATGCTGTGGTAATGTGTTCTTGCTTGAGTCTTAACGTGCAGTGCAGGTGAACTGTGTGTGTGTGTCTGCGTGTCTCAAGTTCGAGTCTCGGTGACAAATATCTAAAGCTGGTTCTGGGCCTCTTCTAAGTCTACTCAGCCTTAAAGATGAGTACCTGGTGTGGTGTGTAACATCAGCACTGGGAATACTGAGGCGGCCGGGCATGGTGCTGACCACCCACCCTGTCATGTGCTGCACCGACCTGCATAGTGCTCGCTAACAGCACTTGCTCCCGACAGTGTGTTCAAGGCTATATGGGGGGGGGGTCGCTGTCTTTGTGTCTGCGTGTCGGCGTGTCAGTGTGCTCCGTTAAATCACTTCAGTTCGACTCCGTGCACTGCTGTTTCCTACCCAAACTGTAATCACCGACACTCCCTGCAACATTGTATTGTTATAAATATACGAGAAACAAAAAAAAACTGCGTGTATATGTTGTCGTTATTAAACCAAAGTGTTTTCTGGTTGTGGTCTGTGCTTGTGTTTGTTGAATGTCTAAAGGTTTACCGTTTCCAAAAAGCCCCTTCAGATGTATCTGTGGCAGCTGCAGGGTATGTGAAAACCCCCTAGAACACTTTCTGTTATGCACGGGTTTAACACGATTTTTTTTTCCCCCACTGATAAAGAGACGTAAAATATAGGATACAGCAAATGTTGGCACTGGCTGGTTGCATGGCTGCCTTCCCTCCGCTTCTCTGCAGTTTCCTCGTGCCTCCGCATCTACATCTCGTCCATGACCAGGTGCGGAATTTGCGCGCGTTACAAACTGTATTATAGTCTCTTTTCCTTTTTTATTTCTTAAAATTGCAGATAATACGAACGGCGATAAGGGACCCATATCACGGTGGGTAAGAACATCTCTGTAGATTATTACACTGATACACAACATAAAGCGACTGCCTCACATACTCGAGGCAACAGCTTATCAGACCGCTCTGGGTGGTAGACATTCCACATTTCCATGACGGGGTTAGGGTCAAGCTCACCGTAAGAGAGCAACTTCTTGCTGTGAGGCAGCAGCGCTACTCACCGCGCCACCGTGCTGCCCAGGGAGCCAAGGATTGGTGTCGTCACAGCGTTCCGGTTATGTTGCGCATTGTGTTACGGTATTTAATTGTGCATCACGCAGATTTGTGTACGAGCTTCCGGAGCAGGTTCCAGATCGAGATTCCGCCTCTGAGTAGATCCGTGAGAGGGCCGCCTCAGGTCGTTCATCCCACCTAAAGGATTATGGGCTTGAGTACACCCGTACCTGACAGCAACATGAACTTGTGACCTTACCGTGAGTTGGCCACTGACCCGTCTGTGCCCCTTACATTACATCTGTTAATAATTGGTAGCATCTGCCACAGGCGAGTTTATGAGCCAGTGTTTATTATTGGAGTAGAAATAGTTCACGGAGTTTGTACTCTAAAGTTGTTATGCAAATCTTTTTTACGTGGGTCCTGACTCTCCATTGATGTCGAACAAGATTTCCGTGCATGGGTATCGGGTATTTGATTAATGTACCTCGCGTCTGCTGGCTCGACGCATCCTGGTATACGTGAATTCGTAATGGATTAGAGTCGTGCTTTTCAATAGATGGTTTGCCAACAAACCACTCTCCATATGATTTTCTGATGGCTTATTTGGCCACAAATCAGTAACAAAGAGACAGTGCTGTGTGCCTGTGATGGGAGTGGTGGTGCTGTCATTAGTGCGTCTGCTCCCCTACGGTGACTCGGCTTTAAATAAGTACTTGGTGCAATGCGTAAACGTCAGGATTTGGGGAGAGAAAGGTGGCCAGGTGTGTCTCTGGTCACAACGCCCAATCGTGTGCTCTCATAGTTTACTATGTGCTCGCTCACAGCACGGCTTCACAGGGGTTTCTAAAGATACAGTACTGGAGCATTGCCCACTGATGATGAAGTCACGTTCCTCGTGTTACAGAGTGGGATCATGCACCTTACATAAGAGTTTTAATATCCGTTTCCATGTCATAACGTCGGGAAAATTCTCGTATAAAATGTATTCGCGTACAAATGTCAACCCCTACACGTGCAACACAAAAACAATTATTGTTGTTTTAGTGTTGATCAAATCACGTACAAAACAACACAATAGCCAAGATCAAATCGCGTACAAAACAACACAGCCGTATAATTCGGCAACGGAGCAGTACAATCGTAGTAAGTTGTAATCGTGGCAATGTTAACGTCCTACAGTACTGAAATGCAATGGCACATTTTCACTGGAGCTGAAAGACAACGATGTCCAGAGGCTGACCATCGTGCTTCGAAGAATCGCAAAGAAGAAGACTGGAGTATTGGCACAGTGAAAGGAAGCCCAATTGAAAAAGTCAAAACGCTCTCCCCATTCCCATGAGCTAATCGGCATCGGCCGCCCAGAGCCAGCGATGGCAATGCCTCCCATTAATATGGCACAGACCGTTCTCTCTCCTGGACAATCGTCGTTGACTTAGCCACAAAGAAGTGGTCGTTTTTTTTATCTTATTGACCGTGCAAAAGGGATGAGTTAACTTCCTATTGGAATTTTCATTCAGAACCTTCCGATTGTAAGTAGTGCAGAGTGCTTTGCCGACAGCGGCACCCGCTTTGACTCCACGTGGATTCATGGTCATGATTTATAGCCCTTTGCCAATCCACGACTTACTGCTGGATGAAAGCCTCCCCACGCCCTGTCGGTCATGGAGTGTCTCGATTGACTTGACAATGCTCATGTGGGCTCCAACATTGCACTTGTGTTCAGTTGATAAGGATTCGCTCGAGCACAGGACATGTTGTTGACATGTCGTTCTCTCCCCAGCCTTGTGCAGCGCTTTGTGACCCTCGGGTGAAAGGCCCTCTATAAATGCTATTATTATTATAGCTTTAACAGACTTTAGGGACAAGTGCCGTAGCGAGCGCCCATGAAGGTCGACACGACACACGAGGGGGCGGGTGACCAGCACCATGCCCGGCCGCCATCGTCTCCCTAGCGTGGTAATGTTTACATACTGCACTCGGTGCTCATTTGAGGCTAAGTCGACCTAGGGGAGGCCCAGGACCGGTTCAGAAAATCGTCACTGGTGTTGGAGGCCGTGAGCGGAAATCGAACTAGGGTCGCCAGGTTTGTAGCCCAGCGCGCTAACCACGGAGCCATCGCTCCCCATGACGTTAGACAAAGATCCACCATTACAGCTTGTGTCACATTACTGTCGGTGGGGTGGCTGTCTATATGGGGTTTCTCGGGATCGTCCCGCTGTCTGAGTTGAGCAGTCCTGGGAAATCTGTAAACGTTGGAAGGACATTCAAATTCCTAGTTGCAGAATAATACACCACTCATGCCCATGCATGTATAGACGTTCTACCCTCTTGTGGAATGTATTGTGAGATATTATTTTTCCCACAGTATGCCTAGTTTCATTGGGCAGCAAAATACTCGTCAAAGGAATCATTAAAGGCACAGTGAAGCATTTTTCATGAATATATTTCAATCAAAATAAGCCTGCCTACTGATTAGACCGTGTCTGCAAAAATCAGACTAGAGGGTTGATTTGTACCGAATAGCAACAACAGCTGAAATGATGCTCTCAGAGAAGGCAGTGGGACAGATTGGTTCTATGTAAAAAATATATTGATTTACATTTGTGCTCTGCTTTCGCGGTCTTCTGTAGTGCAGCTGTTGTTTTTTTTCTGCCTTGGTTTCCATTCGCTTTGTTATTGCACAATAATACTAATAATAGCATTTATATAGCGCCTTTCACCCGAGGGTCACAAAGCGCTGGTCTCCTTGGGGCTCCCACCTGGTGAAGTCAAACAATCTAGAAACTTCATTGGCAACACTTGGCTAAGCACTGATACTAGGCTCCAACGAAAGCCGTCTCTAGTGTTGTGCCAATCAGGTTGAAGGACAATGCATTTATCATAGCATTCGTTTGCATGTTTTTTGCCACAAGCATGTGTGGCTGCTTGCAAACTGGAACCTTTGCAAAAAGGTGTCCATTTGGTGTGTTAAGATCTTAACACGTCTCTCATTGTCAGAAAAGGTGAAACCTTATATATTCTACATCATTTGGATACTGGCAAAAAGGGTGCCCATAGTCCATCCATTTTCAGAAACCTCTTAATCCCGTACAGGGTCGCGGTGAGCCGGAGCCCATCCCGGCAGACACAGGGCGCAAGGCAGGGGTATACCGAGGATGGGACGCCAGTCCATCGCAGGGGTGCCCATAGTCTAATCTTGAAACGTGTTCGTTTCCCGAGCTTGTGTGAGAGTATCGCCACAGTGGCCACGAGAGGGCCCATTTGCTAACGTCCGTGTCCTCTGATCGTGTTCTTGCGCGGCTGGGCAGTCGTGCCTGCGACTGCACTGCAGATTCTACGCACGGTTCACCTCCCACCCGTCTGCATTCACCACCGGCAGACGGGCGCATGACGTTTGCATCCAATAATCCATACCCTACACACGCGCTCGCCTTCGAATGTTTACGCAGTAACAAGAAAAGTATGGATGAAGCCATTGGTGCAAAATTAGCAATTGGCTCAGCTGGACGCGATAGCAAGCCTGTTTCAGTGGTGCACTTTAATGCTACGTCCGAGCAGCCAACTGCATTTCGCAGTCTTTGCCGCGGGCTAGGAGACACGTGAATATCCAAGCAAGGAAATTGTTTTAACGAGCGCAGGGCGTCATCGTTAAAAAGATGTAACACACTATCAGTGGATTTAGGATGCTGGCTTCGCTTGGTTCGTGAATATCAAAAATGCATGATCTGCGAAATATAATTCACACGATGCATGCAATTATGGCCAAGCTGCATTACGTTACTGTAGATGCACATTCCGTTCCGCACTTATCAGCATTCATGCAGCCGGTGTCTCTGTTAAAGCAAATTTGAGGCAATTATGATCTCCATTGATATTCTCGAGCCAGCAGTGGACATCGGCCATTCCTATGACTGGGGTTGGTATGACCTATTATAACAACTGTTGATTTCACGCAAAATTGGTGCAAATTTTATCAGCAGCAGAGGAGAGATGACGCGCTAAGTTAACCGCCCTGTTAATCCCCTTGTCTGCGATGTAAACTCGCAACCTTTCCTTCATATATGAAGTGGCCTTTCCAACCATGACGCCACCTATATCCCCATATTTTTTTGATGAATGCTCCGAGGAGCCTGTAATTATTTCCCGTGGAATTTTCCCATTATAAGCCTCACGATAGCATTCGCGAGCCAGCTATTACATAACCCTTGTGCGAAGCACCCTCAACGATTGGTCAATTCGTGGCCGATGCACGGCATACAGTGCTGTAGTGCCTAACGCAGGACACACGCGGTTGTGATTGTGGTCGTGAATATTAAGCGACCATGCCGTGCAGCCATACGTGCCCATGACCTATGAACCTATCGTGGAACGCGCCCGAATCGAGTCAATTATTTACGAGCAGGTGATTATTGCAACATGTTGGTGGCAAGAAACCCGCACGCACTCTCCCACCGCACGGTCAAAGTGTTATGCTTATTTCTCCCGGAATAATGAGCAATCCGAATGATTGATAATTACACTGGTACCCGGGCGCTGGTGGGGGGGGGGGGTTAATGTGTGGGGCGCTGAGACAATCATTGTTGCTGCTGTAGCTGCTGTTTTTGCAAATCAATCTTGGCCATAAACGCCGCGCGCTTCTGCCTGCCGACCCACTCCCCTCGTCCTCCGGCTCCAGTCATCCCCTCCGTCACCATAGCGACGGGACTGAGCCATGGTGATTTTTCACGAGAGGCGATGCACGGGCTGTGGCTGGAGGAGGAGGAGGGGTTCAGAAAGGGGTTTGCGGGGTTAGGGGATGGATGGAGGATGGGGGTGTCAGATAGAGGTGGCCCAGGTGTCGAGGTGTCAAGGTGGGAGGGAGCGCTGTGGGACCGGTGGGAGGTTAGGTGTTAAGGGGATGACTGTGTTTATATGTGAACCACGGGGTCACGGATTTAGGGGAGAGTCGGGGCTGGGGAATCTGTGAGAGCGAGGGATTGGTGACCCTTTGAGGGTTGTCTGTGCGTGTGTGAGATGCGTGCAGGAGACGAATTGGTCTCGGGGTGGAGAGCGTGTGGGCACGGCGACCAGGGTGTGTGAGATTCTGAGCGCGTATGAAATGGAAGGGAGTGTGTGACACGGAAGGGCGGGGTAGGTGTGTGGGTGAGACGGAGAGTCGAAAGCGTAGAGCAGATCAAAATGAGGGTGTATATATGTAAATCGGCTCTGAAACGTCAACAAATATATATACATTTCCTTTTAAGGTCACAGTGTGATTCACGCATGTCTTGATTTTGTTGTTGTCATTTTTGGTTGTGAACCACTGCCAACGCGCCATCAATGCATAGTGCGTGTTTTAGATGGGGGCCGCGTGTACGAGTGCTGGAAGGAGGGCTGGGTCTGCGTGCGAGATGGGGAGCCGGGCGAACACCAGTGACGATTTTCTGAACCGTCCCTGAGCTTCCCCGAGATCGACTCGGCCTCAAACGGGTACCTGGTACTTTGTGTAAATATCGCCAATAGGGAGAGACAAGCCGCAGGGCGTGGTGCCAGCCAGCCACCGCCTCGCGTGCCCTGCTGTCATTCATAGACGCTCACTAACAGCACGAAACCCTACAGTCAAATATCTATTCGGGCGATCTTTGTGTCCGATGTGTATGACAGACGCAAGGGTGGATGCGTGCGCACGGGAGGGTGGATGCGAGTGCACCTGGCCTGGCACAAGCGCCGTGGTGACGTCACCACCACTTTGTGGCGAATAAAGGTTGTTGTTAACGGGTTGTGTGTGAGTGATGAATGATTGAGTGTGTGAGATGGAGCGTGGAGTTAAAGGGTGTGCCCGAGCTTGGAATGGTGTGCGTGAGTTTTACGAAAGAGAGTGTGCCAGCGTGTTTTATACCTGGAGGCGAGCGTGGGATGCGAGTCGGTGGGGGGGGGATGTGCATGAGGCGGACTTTGGAGTGGAAAGTTTATATTACATGACGCTGTCGTTTGGGTGATGTAAGAGCGTGGAAATGGTATATGGCGTGCATGAGATGGGAGGCTGTGTGTGTGCGCATGTAAAGATTTCTCTATTAATATCGATGTTCAAGCTCGCTATGCATCAATTTAATTGCGTTTGTGAGATAAGACAGATTATTTGGCAGTGCTTCTGCGTTGGCAGCGGTGCACAATCACGATTAGCAAAAACAATAGCCCTGCCTTGCGCCCTGTGTCTGTCGGGATAGGCTCCGGCTCACCCGAACCCTGTACAAGATTAAGCGGTTTCTGACAATGAGATGAGAACTCAACACAAAAAAAAGGCGGCAGGGTTTATTGATGATTGTGTTTCTACGTGTAAGACTAAAGAATACCTTATTTCACTTGGCAGCATGCCGTAGGTAACTTGGTGGGTGTTCAGTTGGGACACCCATCTTGTGTTTTGTGACACAAGTTGTGAGAAGGACTGGACTGACGCGTGCGAGACGGAATGTGGAGGAAACGGTTGTTTTTAGGACGGAAGATCGGCTCTGTGATTTAGATGACGGAGGTGGCTTACACGCCTTCAAAGGAAAGCAAAATTCCGGGAATGGCCCGTTTTCAAAGCACGCCATGTGCGATGATGTTGTATGAAGGATAATTGCCTGAAACGTCGCTTCTACTACAGTGGGAGGTGGCGCGGTGTGCAGCGCTGCAGCCTCACAACAAGAAGGACCTGGGTTCGATTCACAGCTCGGGTGCCTTTCTGCGTCGCGTTTGCATGCTTTCCCCTTGTCCGCGTGGGTTTCCACCGGGTACTCCGGTTTCGTCCCGCAGTCCAAAGCCCATCTGCTGCCCAGGTTAATTGTCCTGACAAACATTGACCGCGGTGCCCTGAGATGTTGTACCTTGCCTACCCTTCCCCGCTGGACAACTGTTAACAAGAGCCGCACAGCTGAACGGTTTCTTCCAGCATTAATTCAAACCTACTGACAGTACACATTTATTATTGAGGAGTACAAATTGACAAACGTCTTGGGTCTGTTATGTTGTGCATCACGCCCAATGCAGTATCACCAAATCATGTGTTATCTATCCGTGTGCGTGACGCAAGAGCTGTGTGTGTGTGTGTGCGAGCGTGTGTTACATAAGACCCTGTACGGGAAGTCGTCTACTGGGGAGATGGAGTGAAAGGTGAACGAATATTCGAGGACAAATCTGCAACGGAGGGAGGCATATTTTTCCGTTCTCTGTCGTTGTTGGCGTGCCGTTCTCCCCGCAGCCTCGTTGCAGCGCTTTGTGACCCTCGGGTGAAAGGCGCTCTAATAATGCGACTATTATTATATACGTGTCAGACAAACAAACGGCAGCACGTGTGCGCGCGCGGTGCAAGTGAGAGTGTGCGGTGGAACTGTGCGGTTCGACGCGCGGCGGAAGACAGATGCGCACGAACGGGTGCGGCACTTGTGCTGTTACAGGGTTAATGTTTGTGAGATGGAGGGAAGCGCCTGTGTGAGATGGAAGGGCTGTGGTGGAGTCGATATGGATGCGTGTGGGTGTGTGTTTGTTTGCACTCGTGCGGAGCGGTGGCCCAGTGGTTAGCGCGCTGGGCTACAAATCCGGCGACCCAAGTTCGAATCCAGCTCACGGCCAACACCAGTGAGGATTTTCTGAACCGGTGCCGGGAC
Organism: Geotria australis; assembly: GCA_036362915.1. Taxonomy (NCBI): domain Eukaryota; kingdom Metazoa; phylum Chordata; class Hyperoartia; order Petromyzontiformes; family Geotriidae; genus Geotria; species Geotria australis. The sequence continues at coordinate 8,040,111 of JAZEWU010000014.1, forward strand.
TCCCCTAGGTCGACTCGGCTTCGAATGAGTACCTGTTGCGGTGTGCGAACATCGCCACTAGGGAGACAAAGGCGGCCGGGCGTGGCGCTGGCAACCCACCCCAACATGTGCCGTGCTGACCTTCCCCACAGGTGCTCGCCAACAGCATTTGACCCTACAGTTCGTGACGGCTATACGGGGGATCTTTACATTTGTGCAATAAGGTGCGGGGCGGGGGAAGGCAGCATTGCCCGAGAGAGAGATACAGGAGATGGGGCTCGGAATAGAGCAGACGATTGGTTGTCGTGATCCACGAAGGAGGTGGCAATGGGATGGAGCGAGGAGGGGCGGCCTGCTGGAAAGAGAGGGAGTCGGTGCCGTGTGCTGCGTGGGGTGGGGTAGGGAGTCACATGATCCACGCTGCTTTATTAAACCCGGAGCGCAAGAGAGACCCGCCCGACTCAGCCTTGGCTTCCGTCTCTCGCTCACGGTACGTACCTCCTCTCTTTCCTCCACGCCGCTCAGACTTCTTACACAGCAGCAACAACTTGACACGGCAACACGACCCTCACGCACCCCGCGACGTAAATACACCGGGCTGTTCGCACGAACACCACGTCCGCACCGCGTCGTGGTGCCGACGCTCACGGATTGAATGCAGCAGTGGTTATTCCGATTAATACATTGAGCCGCTGCGTGGATGTTGTGTTTATTGCATGCGCACAGATGTGAATTAGCCGGGCTTGTCCGCTATGGTTGGTGATTGGTTTTGTTGTTGCGCCTAAGCCTCGGGCTGTTTGCTCGGTTGTGCCCCGTCTGTGGTTTTGTTACGCATTTCCTGTCTATTGTGTTTTTTAATTCAGTATTGTGCGTGCATTGTCTCTCTTGTGCCGCCTTCGGCCAAAACCTATTTTCGATTTGCTGGTTTACTAAACGTGTGGGATTTGTAGCCTGTCATTGCGTTCGTGTTGTGAGAAAATGTACCGTTGTGTACTGTCGATTTAAAAAAAGGATGCGCGTTTTAATGATAGTAAAATGAGCGTCACTCAGCAATTCTATTTAAATTATCAGTGTGAGCCCCTATCATCCGAAAATAAAAGGTGTAATTTTAAAACGGCATAACTGTACTCCGTCAGCTTGTGCTCAAACGAGAATTAAGCGGTTTCTGACAATGAATGAATGAACGAGTGCGATTATTATCCTCTGTAAGAGGCCCTGATGCCATGGTGCAGATCCCATGTTCCCGTGACAGGAGGCAGTCTCTCTATAGTATAATACTTAGTATTTTATTCCAGTCTTGGTTACGTTATCTCAAATGAGAAATTTAGCAATGCCCATCTCGGTTGGTCGTCCTCAACCAGTTGTGGAAAATCCACGTGCTCACGGCAGAGGTCCGCATTGTCTTCGAACAACCAACCACTCTTGACTTCCCACAAGGGGGTGTTGGTTTTCCCAACCTCGGAAGGATTAGGGGCTGGACCAAACCCTGCTCACGATTTTAAACACACCCTGCAGAGAATTAAGCGGTTTCTGACAATGGATGGATTGTAACACACCCATCCGATTGTGACTGGGCTGCTGTGACCGCAGTGCCACCCCGCTGAATGCATTACTGCTGTGCAGCCTATACAGTCCGAATTCCCGTGGGAGGACTAACACTGGAGGAGACGGAACAAGGAAATCAGTTTGTGTGCAGGTGCCAAGTCGTTTATAGCCGCCGCTCTCAACCCGTGGGTCGCGACCCATCAGCGGGCCACGAGCGCCACCTATTGGTCCGTGGAGACCAGACCCAAGTGGGCCTTGAGGTGCAAAACGTTGAGAACCCCTGGTTTATAGGATTAAATCGCAGGATCTTGAGACGTGGCTTGGGGCGCCTTAGCCGAGCAACGCATTAACCATGGCTAATGATATTCAATCACCATACCGCAGTACATTAGATTCAGATAAAACATCCGGTCGTGTAATCATGTGTGTGAACAGGATGCTGTACTGTATCCGGTGGCTCAGTGGCTAGAACGTTGGGCTACGAACCTGGCCACCCGAGTTCGATTCCCACTTACGGCCAACAACAGTGACGATTTTCTGAACCGGTCCTGGGCCTCCCGTAGGTCGACTCAGCCTCAAATGAGTATCTAGTGCGGTGTGGAAACGTAGCCACTAGGGCGTGGTGCAGGCCACACACCCTCTCGTGTGCCGTGTTGGCCTTCATAGGTGCTCGCTAACAGCACTTAACCCTACAATAGCTTAAGGCTACACGGCGGTTCTTTGTCTTTTTGCACTCGCTGCTATTCCCTTGCCTCGTCTGAAATTTTTACTCGAATCTCAGGTCTTCCTTGCTAACGAGATGTGCTTGCCTCACGTGCCCCTCTGCTGGTCATACATAAATGATCTGACCATCTGACATGCATATCTATGTTCCATACCGACATGCTTATAAGCTGTAATGTATAATAGTTGTTGGCAAGGTCATTGCGTACGTAGGAAAGGTGCTGCATTCTTTGCATTGTACTGTATACATTTTGAGGTTAAAGGTTTCCCTACATGCACACTAAAAAATTTTTGTGGCTAATGGAAAATATCTCAGTCTGTACCACATCCAGTCGCCAAGGAAACAATAAATACCACGTGAAAGAATTTTTGTGGTCACGTTTTAGGCAACTTTGTGAAATGTTTTCTTTTTGCAAATTATTTATTTTCTGCTTGGGCCAGGAAATTATTCGTGTGGCAGTTTTTTTTCTGGAAAAAAAACCCCACACTGACCGCGATTTGAAGACGCCTTATAGTGGAAAGTGCTGGTAATCCAGTCGTCATGTTTGCAGCATTTCTATATTTAGTTATTTTGTCCCTGAAAAAACAAGATGTCAAATATATCATCACTCCTATCATCCGTGATAGTTTGACAGATGCGAGGAATCACGTGGCAATGTTGGCCTATATACCATGGGGTTATTTGCGCATAATGGATGTTACATCGACTTTGCGTGGTGTTTTGATGGAAAATAGGCGTCGCGGCACAAATTCATCACGTTACTTGTGGGAGTTATCCGCAAATGTTGACTCTGCGGATAAGAGGTATTCCATCGCGGATAACAGGATAAGTGATGTTGCAAGTAACAGAGAGCTGTTTCATCCAAGAGTAAGATCGAGCACCTCCTGTAATTTAGTGTCATTTATAAGTCAAGAATCAGCAACTGCACAAAGCAAGTAAACATTTATGGAGGCGGTATGAATCACTCTTGTACAAAAACAGGGTTTTAAGAGACACATCAATAACTTATGTAATGTTGCCACAATGAAGTGGATGGCACTACTGTTGAAGCAGTCGGACCCATTATATCAGATTGTTGTCAAGTCGCAGGATTTCCTTGGGTTTTGGTTCATGAACTATTAAGGAACTCGCTTCCTTAATATTTCATAACCCCTAACTCCTTAACTCAGGGTTATAAGTTGGGTTATAGCGTTCAGTCATTATAGGGTTGGGAAGTCGTTGGAGTTGTTTCCCCCTTATGTCTGTCTTTCTGTCTTCCTGTCGCTGTGTCCCTGTGTCTCCCCCTGTCGCTCACCCTCCCTCCCTGTCTCCCTCCGTGTTTGTTTTTAAGGAAGTGACGGCCATCTTAGGGGACGCTGGCAGATTTTTGCCGCTCTTAAGATTGCCAGTTTCACGACCCTTCAGTGTATTCGAAGCAGCCTTAATCATTTAATTTTCGTTGGTTTGGTTTTTATTAGCTGTGTTTTTTTTCTTGTCGTTGTTGACATGCTGTTCTCTCCTATGCCCTTGTGCAGCGCTTTGTGACCCTCGGGTGAAAGGCGCTATGTAAAATGCTATTAGTAATTATTACCCAAGACCCATTTTTTTTGCTTGGCATCATCGCGGATGGTAGTCCTAAGCTCAGTTCCTCCCAAAAACACATGAAAGTAATCTGCAATTTGTATCTAAGTTACGTTACTGTAGTAATTTGTGATTTAAATTCATTTTGCCTTTCGTAACAAAGAAATATCAAACATGCCAGTGGAGCAGAGGTTAGATTAGATTATTTGCATGATGTTTATTATTACAGCAAAAAAATAAACCTCCTGCGACACAATGGCTATTGAAAAAAATAACACATTGTCCTTAATGTACAGTACTGTACTTGGCACCGGTGCCACATTTGCACATGTAGGTTTTCATGGCTCGATTCCCTCGCAACGAGGTAGAGCTGGAGATCGCTCAACACGGCTAGCCCGAAAGAACATCTCCAAAGAGCAACATCAAATGTGTACGTCATTGTTTACAATCACGACATATATTTCCTGCACTGCATTTTGACAAGCATTGTTGAGCAATTCACAACACGTCTAAAGGGACATGGCTTAACCTTGAAGGGATAACGTCCATGAATTTAAGGAGCGTTACATAGAAATACAATCGCACCGCCAACTGTACTGGTACGATTCATCAACTAGCCTTTGCTTGTTCCAGAGATAATAATTCCTCTCCTAATTTAACAGAATGTAAACAAGGTCATGTGTTCTGGTGTAGACATTCTGGACAAATTAGGCACACTATTAAATGACGGTTCCTGTTGGCTCAAGCAAACGCTTGCTTGAATGCCAAGTTATTTTTAAACATGCGTCTGTAAACTGTAATGGTATCGCAGACTGTTGGGGCAAATGCTGTTAGCCAGGACCTGTAAAGGTCAGCCAACTGCTACAATAACACGCTCCACACGTTGATATACACACACACACACACGTTAATTGAAGGCTGAGTCGACCTAGGGGAGGCCCAGAACCTGGTTCAAATATTCGCCACTGTTACTGGTTGTGAATGGGAATCGAACTCGAGTCGCCGGGTTAGGTGTACCACTCCCCATGAACCACCCAAAGGCAAAGAAATATCCAAAGAGCCTTAACAGACTCAGGGGTCAAGTGCTGTTTGCGAGTAGCACGTACGAAGGTCAGCACGGCACAGGAGGGAGTGAGTGGCTAGCCACGCGCCCACCGATTGGTCGCCTTGTTTTCACTTGCGTTTCTTCGCTGCTGCTCTCACAGAATCCATTTTGATTCGGTTGGAGAAAAGCGTGTTATGATGAGTGTCTTGCTCGTTAACGTGCTGTGCTCCGGCTGAACGCGATGCCGGTGGGGAGTGAATAGTGTAACCGGCGCGCACAGCCGCCTTTGTCTCTCTTCACTCGGAGACCACCGGCCGGCTCTTCGGTTAGCCAATATGTTGACCGGGTTAATGGTCAACTTCTGCGTTGTGTATAGTTCTTAACCTTGTTGTGCTTCCCCTCGCTACTGGTCTGTCGTGATAAATCTCTTCACCCACCAAACACTTGAATCCACACGAATCTTCTCTCTGCTTTATATTTATTAACTCTGCAGACACAGCATCTGCAACACAGCCCGCGCGTTGTTAAGCCACAACCATATCTCTCTCGCACTCCTGCAAACGGTACAGAACACCGCACTATTAAATCCTACAAACGCCTCTCACATGTATATTTTATCGATCTATATTTAACGATGAACGTTACATGTGAAGAGCGACCAGGACAACACTGCGCACCTCTGCGTGTTCTCTCCTCAACCGAGTTGACGTCCGCAAGGGAGGGCGTGGCGTGTCCAGAACGATATTTGTGCGATTTTATACGTGCAAGTTAACTCAACAGTTAACACTAGTTACCATTAGCAAGCTGCTCGCACGGTGGCGATGCAGCGGTAACATCTGCGACTCGCAGGAATATTCCTGCCCGAGGCGGTTCGAATTCTGCCTCCACCGGCGCCTTTCTGTGTGGAGTTTGTGTGTTCTCCCCCTGTTCTACGTGGGTTTCCTCCGGGTTTTACGGTTTTCTCCCACAACTAAAAAACGTCATAATATAGGAAAGATAACCGCCTGGCTGCCTTCCCCCTCTGCTCCACCTCTCTGCGGTTTCCTCGCTCCTCTGAGTCGTTCTCTATTCGAATTAATGCCTTCGAAATGTAATGCATGTGTGCAAGTTCTAAATTGTATTTACCAATATTATGATGCATTTGAAATGGCTCCATCGGGGCTACTACGAGTGGGTCTTTCAAACAAAATGGACTGATTGTGAATGCATGGGCGAATCCTAATTCGTTTAATACAGATTTTCATTCCTGTAAGTGCTGCGAGGCCATAAAAAAAAAATCTGTCCCAACGATAAACACGAATCCCATACCCGCTCACATCCCAGGGATCTTGTTTTTGGAAAGCTATTCCCCTTGCGTAGGGTAAGCCTCGGGAGACTGTCGCATCCCAACAGCAAGTGACATTTTATCAACAAGCCATTGATGCGTTTGTGAATTGCGAGAGTGTGCCAGTTCAGTTCCGTGCCCTTCATTTAACTCGCATTCAAATGCATCGTCGTCTGCTAGCGAGATGTGGGTCAAGGATTAGTATCGGAGTAGTAGGCAGTTATCAAATTTGGGATTTTGGCATCCAAGCTCCCCTGGAATTCTTGCACGCCGTCTTTGAAAGGCATGTCAAAGCAACTTACATTCAAACTAGGGTTGTTCGTGCGGCTAGTGCGGAAGGGAATTGTGGAGCGTATTTGGCCTCCTCTTCCATGCTGACCAGACGGACGTCTTGAAGGGGTTGGGCGTATCCACACTTTAACCCAGCACGCGACCTCCCAATCGACCGCGGTGAACCCATTTGTCATGCCGGGGAGATCAAATCGAAGTGGCCTCCTCTGGACTGCAGGTCCAGTGTGCTGCTCACCATTACATCCCTGGGGCAGCTCTGTTTGTTTGTCAGTTAAAAACATAAACACACATGATAAATATTCTATAAGCAAATGTTTTTCCTCGTGGACATTTCTATCTGTGCGCCAAACCAGTGACCTGTATTTACCATGCGATTACTGACTTTGGGAATCCTAATGTGATCGGTTGGTAGTGTCGTGGATGGCTTGCTTTATGTTAATTTGCAGCGTTAATGGGAGGTTGGTTTAAACTGCTGACCTCTTGCACGCTGCGGCTTCGATATCACACGCGCTAACGAGCAGTGCCAATCCATACATCCGACCAGGAGCTGTATGTGCTACGATAATTAGATTCTGTATTATTGCCTCATTCCCAAAATGTAATCAGATTACCATTACTCTTATTGGTTGGTAAGGTTAAGTGTATGACTTTCATTTTCACAATGTAGAAATTTCCTCCAAGTCAATTCGAGGGGCCACATTACAGTGAGCACCTTGGGCTAATTGGCTCTCCACTCAAGCCAGCCATCTCCACGGTACCTCGTGACCTCTCTCTCGTGTTCGAGTCTTGGGCATCCCACCGCTGCCACCACTGTAAAGGACTCAAACGAGGGACACGTGGTGAGTACTCCCATCCATCTTTTGTCGTGAACCGCTTCATCCTGTACAGGGTCGCGGTGAGCCGGAGCCCATCCCGGCAGACAAAGGGCGCAAGGCAGGGTTATTACTTTCTGTGTTGACTCAAAATAATGGCCAGGTGTGCTTGAATCTCAGCACATTACGCCATCAATTTCCGTATCGGTCTCAACAGGTGCTCGCTAACAATAGCTTGCCTTGGCAGCCGCTGGCGGGCAACCTCGCGATGTGCGTGCGGGAGTTCGAGCCCGTGGCTGCGGCAGGCACATGTGTGCCCGCACTCCTGGCAAGCCAAAGCAGGAGATTACCGTCTTCAACAAAGGAGCCCATTCACATCCATCGGTTTTGATGCCCCAAAGCGTGGACGTCTCGGAGAATGTGCGCGTTTCGGAGGAACGTCCAACATTTTAAGCTGGCAAATCGTAAACAAATGTTGGCCGAATAAAACGTAGTTCCTTGCATGGGCGTGGTCTGGTGGCATTAGGGAACAGCTTCGGAATTGTTGAAATATTTTTCGAAAGTATTTTGCTGTCGTTTCCAACGCAGCGTTGTTGTCGTTTTACGTTCTGCCGGGTGGCGCCGTGATTGAAGCCCTCGGCTTGAACGTTGAAAAATCCTGAGGTAAATTTCCAGTCGGAGGGGAAGTCACCTGAGCCGATCATTCCTCTGCGGTTGTAGAATTAAGTCCTTCTTCGTGGGATGTGAACTGTGGTCATCGACCTTGTGAGGCTGAGCTGTGCTACGCGAAAGGGACATTTTTACCATTGGCTTAGGACCAGCAGCTGCGGTAACCACTTTCACCTTTTCCGTTTGAGCCAGGAGACAATGTGGCCGATTGAATTGAAAGCACGAGGCATTGGTAAGTTGGCATACAATGGGTCTAATGAAATATTTGTCAGAAGTTACATTTCCACACCAACATTTGTTGGGAAAAAACCGGGAAATCTTAATGTTTTGTTACAATCAATATACGACTCATGCCGCATGCATTTAGAGTGCCATCATGCCCATGCTTTTACTGAATGAATGAGACATCAGAGAACATGACAAAGGCCACACACCCACAAGACCGTTCATTGATTTTGAGCAGATATTGATCCACATTTGGGGAGGGCATTATCTTAGCAGCTGGTGTTAAATTGCGAAGCGAAGCTTCACGTGGCTCCACCTCTCCTGCCCTCATGACTGATTAAGGGGTCAACGAAACGGAGATGGATGCTTAATGAGTAATAGTCACTCTAAACCATGGTTGCCAGCTGATGCATGTGTGTACTCTATCTCAGCAACTATGTTCCGTTGAGAGCACTCACTTCAGACCATCAGTGTTCCTCGGTCAATAATATCTGTGGAAAGCCTTGGTGAGCCCCAAGACTTCTTATCAGGAGGGTCCTTCATTAACGGGGTTTCGGCATGGTACCCAGAGAAAACCCATGCCTATGAGGGATATAATATTTAATAGCGCCATCTCATGGCCATCTACGAAAAACTGGGTTTGGGAGTTTCATATTTTTGTTATGATCCACCAACCCTTGCCCCCAAAGAGTTGGATTATAGGTGTGTGCAATCACCCATGGCTTTAATTTGTGAGTTGGCAGAAAGTCCATATCTACTATAGATCTTTGGTGGCAGAATGGGCAAGTCTGCACAAGCATCCAACATCTAGTGTCGGAATTAGATTCAAACATACATATTTTTTCGTGAAAAATGATGAGCACCACTATTGGAGTTTCAGCAGTTGTTTTGTAGAAAGTTTGGCCTCATCGTGAAACTGTGGATTTTCCATCATTGGCTGCTTGCCACCAATGTGTAATGTGCAATAAGCTACTTATTGCATATTAACTACCTTGTATTTTTTTTTATTTGGTCACTCATGTGCAATGCTGTGTGTTATGGTTTTGTTGCGTTAATTTGTAATTTTTTTAAATAATTTTACTTTTGTAAATTCGCGTGTTGTGTCGCAGGAATCCTGTAAAGAGCTTACAAGCTCACTGGGTATTTTTTGCTGTAATAATAAACATCTATCTATCTAATGGCGGCTACATAATCGGTGATTCCACAGATTATTTGACTTTGGCTTCATTGTGAGCATTAGGTTTTCTAATGAACAAAGGTCATGGGAAGTGAAATGGTGGCTTTTCTATGGAAATAAAGTTTGAATTTCCCTCTCTGGTTCGTGAGCTCCCATGGGGAATATCATTCCCTGATACTTTATTGAATGCAGGGGCACTTTGTCCTCAGTGACTGGTTTCCGTGGCTCAGTAACCGTGTCTCGTCCCTGACCAGGCATGGAATTTGCGTGCTTTATAACTTAGATTATGTGATGCATTATTGGCATCAAGGAGAAAGTGAAAATATTTATTCCATTTTGAGGCCCGCTTTTCCAGAATATGCACCTTGCATGAATAAGAAACAGACCTGGAAATGTACTTTTGGCCCTTTTATGATGGTTATGAAATAAGCATTGTTTACAGGCATCCATTTGATGAGGCAGTTGCCAGGTTATTTGACTGAAGTTTTTTTTCCTTGTTTATCTCCACAGCTGAATTGCTTCACGCGTCTGTGTCTTTCTGATAAAGTGGCTTATAACAAATCGTGCCAGCAATTTCTATCCAATGCACATGTGAATGAAGTAATTTAAACTGGAAATCGCTAGGGTTGAAAATATTAGGTTTATAAATAATGTGCAGCTCGGAATGCACATTACCTTTGCTTCTGTTTATGTGGTAAAATTAATTAAAATTCACCTCCAGGCTTCCAAAGGAATTTATTTCCAAGGCAAGCGGAATTCGCTGCCTATGCCAACCGTTGTGTATTAAAGTCAGGACGTAAAGTTTGGCAGCAGAGGTCGGGTGTAGGGACTGTGCTAAATGAAGGCAGACGGCATTTGGCGACGAGCTGCTGTAATGATTCCTTTCGTCTCTCCCCACGGCACCGCTGTCCCAGCTCCGGTATTCTTTATGCAATGCGGGGTGGCCCTCGGCAATAATCTGCTGAGCATTCCATTGTCAACGAGTGTTTCGTATTAAGCCCTCTTCTCCCAGAGACGGCACATGCTGCCGCGTGATGGATTCTGCAGAAATCTGATTAGCGGTGTGAGTCAGTGCAATATGCTCACGTTACGTAAAAGCGCTAATGCCAGCCGGTTCTGCAGTCCATGTACGGGAGTGACGTGTTAAAAAGTAACTAGTTACTGTAATCCGATTAGCAGAGACTGCTATTGGTAATGCACCCATCATGACTTAGTTTACAGTGAGGAATCCAATTGCTCTTATCTAGCATGTGCAGGTCCATTAGTTTAAGGATTGTTTCCATTTTATTTCACTAGAATGTTTCAAAAGGCAATTTAAAGGAAGACGATTATTGTCAAACGGCTTGTTAATTAATAGAAAATCCATATTCAACTCACAGCCATGGCTGTAGATCATGAAACAAAGGCTGCAGTCACAGTGCATGTGTGGTCTGGAGATTTTTCCGGTGTTAAGTTATTCTAGTTTTCGGCCGCTTCTTAATCAAGAGCTGGCTAAAGGCCTCCCTCCCTACGCCGTATTGGTCATGGCGGTTGTTAGGGCCATGCTTTACCATGCTGCTCGCTGTTTGGTATTGAAGGGTTTTGGGGCCAGGAGAAGTTCGCAGGTCATGTGCCACGAATCGCAGTCGCTGCGAATCGAATTAGGGTCGCCAGATCCGCCTGCACGCGTTTCTTACGAGTCGACGTGGATTGAATTCGGCTCTGAATGTGCCGCGGGATGATGGCTGCAAAATGCGGGGGCTGCCACGGAGAATCGACTTCCGTCCGGGTCGTGGTGTCGCGAAGGGGGTCGTGGTGTCGCGAAGGGGGTCGCGACTCATCTTGCTGGGGCGAGCTCCACCTTCGGGTGTAGTCCGGGGAGACGGGAGCGAGGACCGACACGGTCCGCGGCCAGAAGTCGAGCCGATGTTTGATGTCCGCATCTGCGAATGGTTTGTGCGGCGCGCACGCTTGTGTGCGCGCCACGTGCGGAGCGCTGGTGTCGGGGTTGGCGTGCCGCGTCGCGAACCCGGCGACCCGAATTTAATTTCCGCTCGGCACCGGTGAAGATTTTCTGAACCGGTCCTGGGCCACTAGGGAAACAAAGATGGCCGTGGTGCTGGCCACCCATTCCCTCATGTGCCGTGATGACCTTCGTAGGTGCGGTGCTCGCTAACAGCACTTCATCCTACATTTTGCTAAGGCTGTACGGGTGATCTTTATCTTTGTGCAATGGCAATTGGTGTCTGTGCTAGAACACTTGTAGCTTAAGTCGGCCCACAATAAATAGAATCCAGTGGACATTGCATTTATATCAACATTGTACTCGTGCAACAATAGCAGCCTGGAATAGTGCTGCAGGCCACACCACTCACGGTGGCCTCAATAGATTCTCCTTAAACAGCACTTGGTCCAGCAGTTAATCCAGTCTTTTCATTGTGTACATAACCAACGTGAAGCAGGATTCAAACTGACAAGCCCTTAACAATCTGCCAGAACTTAGGCGCGCGCATTGCTACCCACTAGAGCAGTAAACATTGCAATGTTAAAAAGGTCAAGTCAGAGTCTTTCCCACCCCAGCTCAGAAATCAGAAATGGGGTGGCACTCATCTCTGTTGACGTGAAGCTGCTTCTGAGAATCACGGCTGGTCCTTTGGGCCCAGTATCGCGGAATTGAATTCCTCCCTCATGCTGTATATCACGAGTGATCTTGAAACTTCCTCGTAAAGCAACACCTTCATATTTCATATCGCCTGTCCCGGGATATTTGAATGCTCAGCAACATACAGAACAGATTATGTTGCATAGACATTAGTATTGCCAAGCCGTGCTGAATGATGATGTTTGTTTAGAGTCCTAGAAAGGTCGAGAAATTGTGATTGCATTGGGATGACACAACGGCGTATTAAGCATTTATTGATGAACCTTCGGCCCATGCGATGTTTAATGATCCGTGAAAATGCGGTTTATGCAACACAGCTCATAACTCACTTAAAACTTGGCTATTTATTCCAGTATTTAAGAATAAAGTTCAACGGACCAAATTCACGCGTAAGTAGACGTTCATTTTCATATAATTTGTGTCAAAACGAGTAGCCTTAATACTCGAAGCGAATGTAAGACAATCACTAAAACGGTACTTTTCCACTTTCATTCAGCTGTGAATCTGTCCCCAAATTACACCTGCTGATCTGCTCAAGTAAGCCATGGGGTGGTGTTAATTTCTCTTGGTGGCTTTAATCCAGGGGTGAAAATAACCACTTAAAAATGCCCCCTTTTAACATTGTGGACAAAGGTGAAATTTCAAAACATTTACTCCTTTCAGTCTGCTGCAACTATCGTGCCGAGCACGACGTTATCCCGCCACACACCTGAATTTTAAATGTCACATATAAGTTTAATAAAAAAAATCAATTTTCCCACTGATGTTCTCACATCGTGTGGCCATCCAATCCACGTCTCCCTTGCTCTGGCTCGTGAACTAATATGACCTTGGGGATTTTCTCGCTTGTTATGTTCGAGATGTGGCCAATCCACAGAAGCCTGCTTTCTACTGAATAATTACGCTGAGTAGTGCCTGCTGTGATCTGTCACGGGGCTTATCATTTCTTAAAAGCGCCCAACCTTTTTGAAAAGCACGTCGTTTGTATTCCTCTTGTGTACGCATCGTGAAGCCCGTTGCTGGGTGTCCCATTGCAGTAATAAAATGCAGTGCGGGCGTATCCTCGCGTCGCTGTCCTCCCGAACACAGCACGGCACTGCCCACTGCTTCATGATCGCCAGATGTTCAAATCCTGATCACGGTTCAAATCCTGATCACGTGTCGGCTCGGCCCAGATATCCGTCAGCGGCTGATTAAACGCAGCGCATACTGCGTTGCAAGAAGGCGAAAGGTTGTGGATAGACTGGCCCCGGCCATAGAATTGTAATTTCCGCCGTTTGGCTCGTTGGAGTAAGAATCGCTGGCACCATGCGTCTCTTGTTTACGGGAAACGTGGCGCCTTACCGACCGATTCCCCTGTCTCACATTAAAGATTTTTTTTGCGGACTGATTGAATTGGTTTTAGAATAAAATACAAAAAAATCTGACATGATAAGCACATTCCACCTGCAATTAATCACATCCCTGCATCATGGTTGCCAAATGTTTATATAAGAGGGCCGGAACAATTTTGCGAAATGGGAATTGATCTTACGTTGGGACACACTCCAGATTTTCGTGATTTAATGCCACGAATTGAAAATTCATCAATACACATATACAGTAATTCTAAGTGGTTGTCAGTAGCTACGAATAAAACACACGGGGATTTTAAAAACAACATTAGTATTATCATCATGACGCTGCGGTCCACCTCGCTGTTGGAAAGATAATCAATTAACGTTTCATGAAGAAACTTCCTTACAAGTCGTTGTAACTCAAGCATATTATGCAACTCTTTGGAGGTGGTGTCGGTAGATCATCCGCAGATTGTTTTGGGCATGGCACTCCCAACCAGCAAAGGCGATGATGTGAACAGTACTTGGCACTACAACAAACGAGTGCCTAGTCTGACCGTGCTGATTTTGCCAATTGACATTCTCTCCTGCATGTGGAGTCTCTTCCGACTCTGTTTTCCTCTCGCACATGCCAAACGCTTATTAATAACGTTGGGCCCTCTCGCGAAAGGTGTACATTACACAGTGAGTGTGCCACCGCGCACATTGCTGGTCAGCATTGTGTGCAGTGTCCCATCCATTTTCTGAAACCGCTTAATCCCGTACAGGGTCGCGGCGAGCCGGAGCCCATCCCGGCAGACACAGGGTGCAAGCCAGGTCGATACCGAGGATGGGAGGCCAGCCCCAACCGCCGCATTATGATGAGATTAGGTCTGGACACTTGGCTAGGCTTTCTCGAGCGCCGGACCGGTAACGTTCGTATTATCTTACATTAACGCACGCCTTGTCCGCAAAAAATATTGCAACTCGGTGCGATTATCCGCTCACACCAGATCTGCAGCGTTTTAATCGATTTAATTTCAGAAGCATGAGCTTGACGGTGCTGCGTCACGGTGTTCGGCTTGCAATTGCCGTAGTTTCCCGCCGGAATGTTACCTGCCGTAAATAATACTAGCGCTGCGATTTAACCGAAGGTTGCGTTCTAATATGGGACTTCCATCCCGTGACAGTGCTGACGCAACAGCACGGCTAGCAGTAAGCAGACACAACCATTTAATGTGCTAACGAAAGGCAGGATTTACTTGCTGGGAAATGGCGCTACCCCTTGGCTCACTGGTCGTCGAGAAAGGTATTCAAATATCCGTGGCATCGTTAATGTGATTTAGCGTTGCCTATCGGGTTTTTTTCTGGTTCCTTTGGGACCCCCTATGGTTTATCTCCGGTCTCTTCACCCGTATAAAATCTGGTTTTACCTTGGCAGTTAATAATTGGTTATCGCTCATGAGCAAGCCCTCGCAGCGAGCGATATAACACTGTGGGATACCCTTGGCGATGTCCGGCTGGGTTCGGATTATTTTGAGTGTAAGCATATGGTGTCGGCCAGTTTGTATTTAAGCTGGAAGGAACCGTTGAGCTGTGTGGCTCATTTTTAACAGTTGTCCAGCAGGCAGAGGAGCTCTCGGGGCACCGGGGGCAATTTAGTCAGGACAGTTAACCTAGGCAGCACCCGAGCTGGGAATCGAACCCAAGTTCTTATTGCTGTGAGGCAGCAGCGCTTACTCACCGCGCCACCGTGCATTGAATAAATCTGTCAACTTCGGGTTGATTCCTGGCCATTGTGGAAATCCAGCATGGTGAAGTATGGGCAAACAACCCCCTCCCCAGCTCTCTGCGGTTTCCTCGTGCCTCTCAGTGGTTCTCTCTTTGAACGCCTTCGACATTGAACGAATATGAGCGGCACGGTATACATTTGATACGTTTATTATTATGAGACCCTCCTAATCAATAGAGGCTCATCTCGCTGAACGATGGGCTGAGTGGAACCCGCGACGGAGATTGTCGGTGATCGTGAGCCATGTGCCCGGACACGGCGCCGCCCAGCCACACATGACCAAGAATTCGTTTCAGCACGCTCGGTGCGACACGCTCGATTGTGCGAATGGGTTTTGAACAATTCCCACGTGTAATAAGACAGTGTGAATAATTAATTCTACTTAAGGATATGTGAAATATTGTGCACGCTATTAAATTTAACTAGGCGTTTTGGCACCAACTTAAGACCGTTTCGGGTGGTGGTATGAATTCCACTGGCTTCTGTAGCGTCTAGTTTCAGCACTTGGAGTTGGTCCCATGAACGCATATGCAGAGTGTTTCATGCTGGATACCCCTGGGTGCTGGCCAGGCAATTGACTAGACATTAAACGTCCATTATTATTTTTTTCACCAAAACTGAATGCTTTTAGGAAACCCATCCATCCATTGTCAGAAACCGCTAAATTGTATACACAGGGTCGTGGTGAGCCGGAGCCTAACCCGGAAGACACAGGGTGCAAGGAATGGCTATACCCAGGATGGGACGCCAGTTTAGTACTGTTGCAGCGACTTAATTTCTGTTATGAGCTTTTCCGTGTGGGTTATTCATGATTTTTTAATGTTAAATGTGGGGGTCAAGGTAGAAGCGTTCACGTCGCGATCCCTGTCAGGTAATACTAGGTGTTGCCTGCGAATTCTACCAAACACTTCGAAGCCAAGCTGAAAGACAACGATGTCCAGAAGCTGACCATCGTGCTTCGAAGAATCGCAAAGAAGAAGAAGAATGTTAAATGTGAGTGTCATGCCATTGTGTTCTTTAGAAACGTATTTAAAATTGTTCGTGAATATTTCAACCCGCCAAAATGGGCATACTTTGTTAACAGGTAATGCTACACACACTGTAATTCAATTGAAATGTCTTTTGGTCAGGCCTAGTTGCGCTGGGTTAGAGCGCACGCATTCATGAGATGACTGTTTCGAAGCATACCAGGCGGGTAATTCTGCCCATAATCCTAACGAGGGTCAGTAAAATAAGTGCCACTTTCTGGTAGGTGAACAGTAGTCATTCCATAAGCCTGTGGCGTATCCCTGACTAGTTCAGGGCTCCCCATACTTGCTGAAGCAGGTAGACAATTTTTCCAGTAAAAATAAGTTAGCATTGGTATCAGTCAACCAGTTTTTTTATTTAAGCTGGAAGGGACGGTTGAGCAATGCATCTCTTTTTAACAGTTGTCTAGCGGGGAGCGAGGAGCGGCAAGCAAGTTCGTAGATGACTTGGGCTATACCCGGGATGGGACTGCAGTCCATCACAGGGCACCGGGGACATTGTAGTCAGGACAGTTAACCTGGGCAGCATTGTCTTTGGACATGTATGGTGTGTTTGACCTTTGTGGCCGGTTCCATGTAAAGAGAACGTGTGGAAGGAAACCAATGTCCTATATGTAGAGAAAACCC